>JAGFPH010000559.1:419316-452793 GCA_018207615.1 Philaenus spumarius
TTTTTTTTTTTTTTTTTTTTTTTTGCTTTCCATGCCACTTTGTGCCTTTCGGCTAACGAGCATGTTTTTTTGGGGTTTTTTTAAAAATATTTTATGGTCCCCCGCGGGATTTGAACCCGGGACGTCTTGCTTATGAGGCAAGTACCATAGCGGTTGAGCTATGACAGATTTTGATTTTATCATGGGCACAGAAAACAGTATGAAAAGCTTAAAACAGCTGATTTTGATCAACAACTGATTTGGATCAAAAACTGAATATAATTTTAGGTTAGGCCTACAATGAACATTTTTTTTACAATGAACTAAAACACTTGGGCTAATTATTAGTATCAGGTTGATTTGTCTATCCGTGCAAAGCCGGGTCGGGCCAGCTAGTATTTGTATATAATTTCTAATGTACATCAAACTTACAGAATTTTGCAAATTTCAATGCCTTTAAAATTTTTGTTGCTATCTTTATTTTAAATCAACTCCTGTAAAAGCGAGTGTATGTCCGTATGTATGTATATTATGAGTAACAATAAAATATAACAGCTGATTTCACCCATCATCTGTTATAATAAGTCTTGTGAAGATGATTTTTTTAAATTATGAGTTAAAGAACTAATGCAGGCTATAATACATTATAAGATTTGCTTTGAGGTTGTAAAATGAATTTAAATACAACCTTTTGTTATCAATATATTCATTTATACAATCTTAAAAAAGAGATACTCATTCATTTAGCTTTGGAAATATTTGTACATTTCCATATAATACATAAACATATTCCATTATTAATTTCTTTATTATAATATTAATAACTTCTAAATAATTTGATCTATCATTTAAAAAAAAAGCAATTAAAAGGTACTATTTTAATCTTTATTTAAATCTTTATATATAATACGTGAAGCCGTTTATTGTAAACACAACTCCTCCCTTATTTCTGGACCAATTTTAATGTTTGAGGTTTCAAAAAATTCGTCCCATTTCGTAGTTTTGCAATAAGGTTTTAGATGTCAAAAATTCTTATCCTTAATGGCGTGAGCTAATCTCAAAGGTCGGGTTTTGCCCATAAGATTAACATGGAAAATATTTAAAAACCATTTCTATACAAAACAGCTGTTTATAATAAGAAACAAACTAATCCAGCTGATTTCGTGGATGTAAATAACGATGATTACAGTATTCAGAAGGTTATAAAAACATTTTAATACAAAACAGCTGTTTATAATACGAAACTAACTAATACAGCTGCTTTGTGGAAGTAAATATTGATTTTTATAAGGGAGGAATTATTTATTCAAATTATAAAATTTACGAACTAATTTGTTTTGAACATTTAACATTATTTACCATCTTAGTTTTGAGGTTATTATTTATAACTTTTTTGTTAGGTTTTTGATTAAGTGTAGACCTGAGCCTTACTGGTTCTTTTAACCTTTATTATTACTGCTGTTATAAAATATAAGAAATAATTTGATTTGAACATTTAACATTATTTACCATCTTAGTTTTGAGGTTATTATTAATCCTACACTTTTATTATAAATAAAACATAACATATGTTTTTAGAAGGTCGCACCGGGGGTTGGCGTGCGGAGCACGCAGGGGTCTCCCCTAGTATATAATAATGTACATAAGTTAAATACAAAATGTTAACAAATAGGCCTACAGTTGTATAACCGTTATAATTAATGGTACACATTTACCGAGTTAAAAATCCCTATCAGCATAGTTAGGTAAGCCTAGATAAAATCTGTTGTCTTAAATATTTTGCTTAATGATGTATTTCTGATGTGTATCTAATTAATCTGCCTGTGATTTTTGATGGGAGCTTACTAGTGTTTAATACTTTTGTACAAATTTAATGGTGTACCTACAGTGATACCTACAGTGTACCTATCCAGCCAAGGATAGGAAAATGTTTCATTGACTGAAAAGCTCAAATTTGACTTTGTTCAAATTTCTTCCTTTAATTGGCATGTATTTTGGGGAAAAGCTTGTTATTAAAAACCCAGCTACAGTTGGGTTATATATGGATCTTAACCCTTTGCACTCGGTTGGCCAGTACTGCTGGCCATACGATATTCTCAGTCAGCTCTGAATATTTATCGAATTAAACATCCTCACAGCACGGATGGCATTTTTCCCCGTTTTAAAATCTGAACTCTATAATAACAGTAGGATGATGTTTATTTTTATGATTAGTGGTAAGGCCTTGGGTATGCAAAATAGTTCAAACAGACATGAACAAATTTGAATATATTTGAGCATTATATTATTCACAAATTGTTTAAGAAATCAAAAATTAAATTGTGGAATTAAAATCAATGACATTTTGTATGTAGTTCTATACGGTACCTTAACAAGATTAGCCACAGCGCAGCTGACAGCAAGCACTGGCCGCTCCAAGTCTGGCATTGCGTTTCCATCCTCAGCTTCTTCATGGAGAATCACAAGACGAGAGACCTAGACAATAAAGAGTAATCTAAGTATAAATAAATTTTGAACATTTTTCTTAAAATTATAATGAATAGGCTATTATTGTAACATTTAAATTATGACTTCACAAACTAAATTAATTTATTTAAAGAACTTAAATTTCACCAAAAATGTATAGCCTACAAATATTTTTTAAACAGATTTAGTCAACATAATTTCTATTCATTCGTGCATAAGCGTAGGCCTACTGCTAAAATTACTATTAGGTATAGAAAAAAGGTTACATGCTTAATATTACCTTAGTTTACTCTCCAAAAATCCTGGGGGGTTTGCTTCATTTATAGCATGACTGCTGTTTCACCTTTTTTATTCAGTGTTGGAACACTACAGGGTTGGAACACTACAGGTTCCAACGAAATAGCCCTATGCATCACGTACAGACTATAAATTATATGTATTCTCGCAATTTTAACGTGTCAATGTGTAATTACTTGTGTGTTGTTGTATATGTATTGGCCTATGAGGTTTGAATTAATGACAAAAGTTTTTAGAGTATGAACCGTTATTCATTCGCATTTGAAAATGACTGGAAAAAAAGTTGAAACAAGCACCATGCTGTACTGAAACAAAATCCAAGATATTGTTGGACAGCAAACTAAGGTGATATATGTGGTTAATAACAATTCACTTAGGTTACCATAAATAAATAAATATAGGTTTATAAAATATGCCAGTTGAAAAATAATAATAACAAATTTCAATCATTGTAAAAGATTGGGTTTTCTCTGACAAAAGAGAAGAAGCTATCTCAGACATTTTTCTTCAAATATAGGCCTATGTATTCATTTATAAAATGCTTTTAGGCCGTACACAAATTCTACTTTTTAAATGTCTGGTCGTAGTCTTGCTGAATTTAAATATAAATTAATGTAGGCCTACTTAATGCAAATTCAGAAACATTATTTCTTTAGAGTTATAAAATGAAACCCTGACATAAAGTATAATAATAATAGAGCATGAGCACACTCTTTTGAAAAAGTTAAGTTTATCATTTAAAGTAGGCTACCGTTTCAGTTAATTTTTCCTAAAATAATTTGTATTTGTTTATTTAATAAAAATTATTATAATAAAACCAATCTCAAAACAAGATGAATAATCTTTTTACATAATTATGATAAAATATTCAATGATCAAAAAATATTATTGTATACTTAGGCCTATTGAAAGAAAATACAAATGGAAGAAAGGTTAGGTTAACCAAAGGGCCTATTTCTACAATAATGACCTGATGTTAAAAATCTTAAATAAACCTATCAATATATAAAATTACGATTTTTGATGTGAAGCATATTCTACAATTATTCTAATGGGTCGATTTTAATTTGTTTCATTGAAAAAGCACCTCTTGAATATATTTAAAAAAATAATTCTCTAGTCAATTTTCACACTGAAAACACAAAAGTCCTATGAACTTCCTTACCTATTTGGTGAGGTTTCTTTTATTATTTTGGCATAAGTTTACTATACGACCCAAGCCTAATATTTAAGACAACGACGATGTTTTACATTCTAGTTAAATATTGAATACAGGTAACTTAAACATACTATGACTAAATACTATAAATAGGTTAGAACCCAGGGGCGTCATTTGGGGGGGGGCAGGGCCCCCCCAAGGTTTGAAAAGTATTAAAATTACAATTTGAAAGTTTAAAATAATAGGCGTGTAATGATGATGCCCAACAACAGAAAATACCAACCTTTAGAGTTGCAATATTTTCGAACATATCATTAATTTAAATTATTTTAAACAATAAGGGGTTCAACTATAAGTATCTATACAGCTTTAATATTAAGACTGTATGATTCAGTTCAATGAAAGGTGACTGTGTTGTTATTTAACTGCAATCATTTCAAGATAAAGTTTGAACCTAAAGTATGTCTCAATATAGCGTGAAATAGCTTAAAATGACATGTTTTATATTGTGAACATTTTTATTTTTTGGGGGGACCCAACGGACCCTCCCCCGTACCGGGGTCGGGGGGGGGGGGGGCCCCCCCCCCCCCAACGTTTTGGTGAAATGACGCCACTGTTAGAACCTTTTAGGTTCGTTTTTAATTATTATTCTGTATTTGTTTACTTTAACTTGGCAATCAAAACTAGTACTATAAATACACAAACCTGAACTTTTTTCTTAATAAATATAGTATACACTTCACTATCTTACACTTAATACATAAATAACATGGGTTTTTTGTATTCTATTAAAATAATAAAACAAAATATTTTGTTGATTTTTAGGGTTTGGAATCAGCTGTTTGTTCAGAGTTGCAAAGAAAGATCATATATGTTATGTGCTTTGATTGTTGTTGTTTTTAACAAACACTTTAGATCAGCTGATGACTTGGAATGGGACTGAATTAATCTGCTGCTCTTCAGAATTCATCTGAGTATTTTATATTTTAAAGGTGAGTTAAGATATTTACATTATTTAAGATCTTAAAACTGAAGTTTTCAATGTCCTGTCCGTTACAAAAAAACAGTTTAACTTAATTGTAACACCTTATGACCTTAATATATATTTTAACACATTTACCATCTTGAAAAAGTAAGGTTAGGTTTCCCCTAAGTTTGTTTTGATATTGCATTAAATTCTTTGATATATTATTATACAATTTTTAGTGTAACGGACGGGACACGTAACGGATGGGACATATAGGAACTAGTCAAAGTAATATGTTTTTATAGTTTTAATAGCAGTAAATTAGTTTTGAGGTTATGATCAAAAGCAAGTACTAAGTTAAATATAGACATAGGCCTACTTATATCATGGCCTAAATATTAACTTCTAATAAACATTTTTTTGTAAACAAACTATTATTATTGAACTTGAAGCATGATACTTTCTTACTGATAACATTAACAAATTTAAAAATACAAAATTGGGTTATGAAGTTATGCCATTCGGCTAGGCCTAAATTGGCCCCTATAGTCTTATGGGTCAGAAAGAACTTTTGAATGTGTTTTATGTTTTTAAGAGAACTTTCAATCATAAACTTTCAGGTTCGTTTCTTTTCAGATCATGGAACCCAAGTACAAAAATCAGATGGAAAAATGCCGTGCTCAGAAAAAGGCCAGCCAAAGACTTATGGCAAGATTATTTGAAAAAAGATAGAGAAAGGAAAAAAGCTAAGAGAGAAATGGAGAAGTAGAAAAGACTTTCATATCAAAAGTTAATAGAACAACATCGAAAATGGAACAACTTCGCAAAAGAGCAGCGCGAGAAAAAATAAACGGTACCAGGAACTGGCACATACTTTCTCACAAACATATTTAAATTATTAAACAGATTCATGGTGACTTGTAGGGTGGGGTAGGAGAGGTGATTTTGTATTAAAGCTGTTTTCCCATAAAAATCCATAAAATAACGGAAAAACCAACTTTTCTCAAAATCGGCTCGAACGATTTTGATTAAAAATTTACAGTTTATAGTACTTTAGGTCCCTAATAAACTATAAAATTTTAATCAAAATCGTTAGAGCTGTTTTTGAGAAAAGTTGATTTTTCCGTTATTTTAAGGGTTTTTATGGGAAAATTACAGTTAAAAATAAAAAATTCACAAAATTGAAAAAAAAAACGCCTGGAGATACCGTGGATTAGTACCTCTATACCAAATTTCATCAAAATCGGACGACTGGTTTAGGCTCTAGGTCTGATAACATCCACACAGACACACATACAGACACACACACACAGACATCACTCCGAAAACCACTTTTTTAGGTTCAGGGGGGCCCAAAACGGATATTTCCACCAAAAACTCAAACTCGAAAATTTTGACGAATACAATACTTTCTCCATATACTATGGTATAGGGGGAGAAAGTAAAAAAGTGTCAGTTGACGCCGATAAATAAAAATTCTAATCGCCTTGGGTCGTATAAGTGCACAAACACTTTGAGGAAAGCTGTTTCTAAGGTAAAGCAATCACTTCCTTATAGCCCCTCAAAAAAGTTAGCAGTCATAAATGAGTTTATTAGTGATGCTAACAAATCTGGACTAGTGAAGATCGTTTCACTAGAGCAAACAAAATCTCCTCCGAAACGTTTCATTTCTGAAGAAACTAAACAAAGGGTGCTTTCCTTCTATGAAAGTGATAAAATTTCTCGCCAGGCTCCTGGAAAAAGAGATAAAAAGTCTGTGAAGAACCCAGTTACTGGAAAACGAAGTTTAATGCAAAAAAGGCACATGTTAGTCACAATAAGTGAAGCATATGAAATGTTCAAGATTGACAATGAAGGTCATAACATTTCAAAAAGTAAATTCTTTAAACTTCGCCCTGAACATGTTTTGCCTGTATCAGACATGCCACACAATGTGTGTGTCTGCAAATATCATGTTAACTTTTCTTGGATCATTGCTGCTCTTTCGAAAAACTTCGAAGGTTCAAATTTTCCCAAGGATTACAAGGCTCTACTTGCTGAGATGTGTTGTGATACTTCTAAAGAGCGTTGTATGGCTAATGAATGTACCAAGTGTAAAACCAATATCCGTGAAATCATACCAACAGGCTTTGATTTAAATGTGACCATCAAATGGAAGGAGTGGCAAGAGGTAGAAAAACGCCTTACTGTACGCGATGTTGAATCATCTGTTGAAGTTGCACTAGAAGAGGCGAACACACAACTGGAAAAGTTCAAAACTCATTCATTCGTTAAGAATGTCCAGTATGAGCATTTTGAGACCCTCAAGAAAAATGCTACTGATGAAAAAATTGTAGTTCAATTCGAATATGCTGAAAATTATTCAATCATCCAACAAGATGAAATTCAAAGCGCCCATTGGCAACACAACCAAGTTTCAATTTTTACATGTGTGATTTGGGGTAAAGACATGAAAGTCGATTCGTATGCTGTAATAAGTGATGATTTATCACATTCAAAATATTCAGTCTGGACTTGTTTAAAAACTATTTTCTCTCATTACGACTATAGGCTACTGGTATAAACCATGCTGATTTTTTAGTGACAACTGTGCAGCCCAATTTAAGAGTCGGTACGTCATTTCTAATTTGTGCTATTTGAATGACGACTTAAACATGGAAGTTGTTTGGAACAACTTTGCAGCCAGCCATGGCAAAGGTGCTGTAGATGGTGTTGGCGGGGTTGTTAAAGGGAAAGTTTGGGTTGCTGTTAAGAGTAGGAAGGTAATAATAGATTCAGCTAAAGACTTTTATGATTGTGCCTTGCAGGAATGCGATAGCATAAACTTGCTCTATGTTCCAAAAGAAGCAGTTGAACAAAACAAAGCCTTACTTGACCTAAGATTTAGCAAGTCTTTAGAAATAACTGGTATTCAGTCGTACCATGTATTTGAGAGAGCGAGTGCTTCACATGTATTTGCAAGAAGAACAGCGATATCAAAGAAGGTAAAAATTCAAGCTTTGGAATCTTGTACTGCTAGTAAGAGGTTGAGATACCATGAGGTTTACTCTTCTTCTGAGAATGAAATTACTTGTGACGAGGATGAAACCTGGCCAGAACCGCTTGAAGAATGTGTGTTTGATGATCCACTACTCAATGACCGAAACTGCTCCAACTCTGTTCAGGATTCAGACCATATACAAGAAGGTGACTGGGTGGTTGTCGTTTATGATCAAGACTGGTATCCAGGTAACTTTCTTCATTATATTTCTTACATATAAGCTTTTTTCCTTAACTGAATTTAAACATAGGCCTATTAAACAAGCAGTTTTCTCACTATTAAAAGTTGAACTTAAAAGCTGTTTAAGAAAGTAACTGTCAAACTCCCAAGTTTTAATATAGGCCTATATAGGCTAAGCAAATTTTTATTTAGCCTATATAGGCCTACATTTATATTTATTCATAGATTACAGTATGTTACACTTTTCCAGGTATTGTTGAGAGACGGGACGAAAACTATCTTTCTGTCAACTTTATGAGCAAAACTGGGACAAAGTTTTTCTGGCCGACATCCTCAGACATTCAAACAGTGGAAGCAAGCAACATTTTATGTCGAGTGGATTCACCACTATTCTTCATCTCACATCACCACTTTGGGATGGCTAAGAATACAGTTAACTACATCCAGTCCCTGTACAACCAAGTTAATTAAGTTTTTGCATATATATGTAAACCTACTTCGGTGTATTTTAGCTCATAAAATGTTTTTACTCATAAAAAGTGTATTTATTTTCTGAATACCGGTACCTCTATAGTTTTACATAATGCCCTTCCTTGCTTACATTTTGAAGTGGAACAATAACACAATTTTAATAACTTAAAATAAGGTCAATTTAGCAAAGTAAAGTGAACTCGTCCCGTCCGTTACAAATAAATGTCCCGTCCGTTACAAGCAAAAATAATTAATTAAAAAAAAACTGGAGTTTGCATAGTTGAAATGTAATTTGCACCAATCAATTTAATATGTATGGTAAATGAGTGTTCATTATTACTAACTTTTAACCAGTAATTGAACTGAAAATCTGTAAATTACAAATGTCACGTCTAGCCTTGTTTCCAGAGTGTCCCGTCTGTTACACTCACTTAAACATTTTTAACAAAGGATATAAAAGCACTAGAAAAATATTACTTATTATATTATAAAGAATGGACTTAACTAAGTTATTCTCTATATCACAATTAAAATTATTTTTATTTTTTTGGCCTACATAGCTCAACAAACATTTCAACGTCAGTTAAAATGTCCCGTCCGTTACAAAAGAATGGCTGGAAAGCAATATTTGACCATCTTCAACACGTACAATATTAAAAACTTTCAAATCAAAAGATCGTTATGGGAATTTACATTGTAAAGTGCCGACATGTTTTTCTCAGCGTTCTCCTAGCGTTGCCGGATTTGAAACATACTGTGACTAAATAGTATAGGTTAGTACCTCTTAGGTTTTTTTTAAAATTTTAATTATATAATGATAATAACGACGAAATCTTATAAACATACTGTTATCGGCCAGATGAAGTTAAAAGTAAACATACTATGACTAAATAGTATAGGTTAGTACCTTTTAGGTTTTTAAAAAAATTTTAATTATATAATGTGATAATAACGACAAAATATAATCATACTGTTATCGGCCAGATGAAGTTAAAAGTAAACATACTGTGACTAAATAGTATAGGTTAGGCCTAGTACCTTTTAGGTTTTTTTAAATTTTAATTATATAATGTGATAATAACGTACAGATACAGATTTATACATACCCTATTCAGTACAATAACCTATTGTTCGATTTGGAAAAGTTGATGAAATTCTATTTCAATTACGCAGTTACAGTGTAGTTTCTATTGTTCTTAAAGGTACGATGTTATTGTTTGCTTGTAATTTACGTTTTGTTACATTATTTTCTAATTTTATTGCTTTGTGTGTACTTTTGGGATTAATATTGTTTACTTTATTTAATTCTTACGTGTTTGGTGTAGCCTATGTTAAGTGATTTATTTTCTTATAACTACGTGAAATATTGCGGAAAAGTCAAAACTTAACCTAGGTATATAATTTCAACTTTTATTTCTTTCATAACTCCTATAAATATTATTACCTGGGAAAATTTTTGTTGTATTTACAATCAGTTAGACGTGTTCTTTCATATTATATCAAATTCCCTTAAAAATCGATTGACAAGTTAAAGTAAATTTTTACCTATTATTCTTGCATTCCGTTGCCATAGGTTAGCCTACGGTCGAATATTAAACTTGCACCATTATTTTGATTACAGCATCTTTATATTATTAAAATAAATACTGTTTTGGTGTTTCTATTTTTAAGAAATACAATCTTAATAACTGATTTTAAGGTTAGACCTGGACCAGAGTGAAACATTTTGAAAAGAAATGTCAACTTAATTTTAAATATATTATGATTAAGATATTATTATGACAAAAATATTATGTACCTATAGAAAATAATAAATAGGCCTATATCTATTTACAAAATACAGGCTACATTAATTATTTTAGCTCAAAATTGTGGGAGCACAAGGTTTGGGTAAAATTTTGAATCACACACAGGGGTCTCCCCTAGTATGAATAATAGTACAAATGAAAAATCCCTGGGGATCTGTATCATTACAGCAAGCAACATTTCATCATAAATTTTAATTCAAACTAATAAAGCATTTAAGTAGACCTAGACCTACGTAATATAAATAATAAATAAAAGCTCAAGTTCTAAGCCTAGCTGACAGGACAAAATTTTAGTAGCTGAAGCAGCAAATTATAACACCCATCATATGAATTCTAATACAATTTAATATAAATTGTATAATGTTAATTAATGGTCCAACAAATGAGGAATTAGTTTTAGAGCTTTTATTATTATATCTGAGATTAACCTATAGGCCTAGGCCTATGTTTCTTTATGATTTAAATTATTAGGTATTGTTGCTCTATTTTTATTATTTCAATCAACCTTGAAAATAGAATGTATTGGGCAATAATTTAAAAGAAGACAATATTTTATGCCTACATACAAGAATTTTTGTGATATGGGCATGCCCTTTTATGGACGTGAGTAGCTTATGACGTCACTACGCAGTGGCTGGTGTGAATAATTGTACAGAATTTCCCAAAATAATACAATTTCAACATTGAATAATCTCTGCATTACATTATAATCTCAACGATAAATAACATTAAATCGTTCTAGATCAGAATGTTGGATATGTTTCAAACTTTGAAAAATATTTTAAATCGTAAGTTAAATATAAACAACACATAACCTTATACCCCGCCCTGTTTTTCTCTATTTACTCAGCCCTACAATTGTGTAAACACAATATTTTTTAAATAAAAAAAGAGTCTATTTTGTATATAATGAAGTAATTAACATTTTAAATTATGAAAATTGTTAACATTTTAGACTTAAGCCTACCTGCTGTGCTACAGGCTCCAAAATCCCTTCGATTGTTTTAGTGTGAAAAACTGGCATCTTCAAGATCAAGATTACTAATTATTTATGAAACTTCAGTATTATTTGCTGTCGTAAATAAAACCTAACAGCAAAATTTAATCAGAAACAAAACAAACAATGTCAAACAGCACCGAACGCTATACACATGCTAAACACCAAGAACTTATAATAACCTTCCTCCTTTGGCTCCTTTTGTAGGTAGTTGCCTACACAAACCACTACTCTGTCATGTAGTGCACTATAAATAAACATCTGTCTTTGACAACTGACAAGTCTAATACATACAATGCGCAGGTGCCAACTGTGTCGCTATCTACGAAATTATTTATAAGAAGGAACTAAAATTTCGTATTTTTTAGTATGTACCACGGTTTGATTTGTACTTTTTGTTGTTAGAACTTATCCAGGAAATCTATTTCACAATAACCATCCTTTCCTTTAGAAATACGACATTTATTCCCTATTATTTTTAATCTAAGGCCAACATCCATGTTAAACATAGTACTGTATGTTAAACATTATTCATAGGTTTTACATTTCCTTTCATCGCCATCTCAAAATTAGACATTAATAATTAATTCAATTACTCAGATACTTATCCCCAATGTTTATTTATAAAATAAAAATCCATGCAAAGTTAGGGAATACAGTATAATAAAAAATTAAATAGGTGCTTTTTTTTGGTACCGTAATACAGTATCTCTTTTCAATTTAAACAAACTTTTGGAGAAGATATCCCTCAATTTGTTTGTTTAAAAAAAATAATTGTACAGCTTATTTCTGTAGTTTAAAACGAACTTTTCTCACTTATATCAATGTGATTGTACTACAACTATGAAATCTTATTAAAAATAATAAATTGTTAAAAATTTGATTAAAGTTCGATTCTATAGGCTAAACGTTTTTAACAAACTTGATTGAAGACTAAACCAATTTCATAAATAAATTTTTCTGATAGTATGACTTAGGTACTTGGAAAAACATAAAACTTATACTATATAATTTAATTATTGAAAAATGTAAAATTACTGTGACTCGCATTAAAATGCCGAAGTATTGAAATCATGCGACAGTTTTTTGTGTGAATTTCTGTTAACACGATATATGCACTCACAGCAGACGTCGTAGAAAACTTCGGGTTGGTGCCAAAATCTTGGTAATTTTATTGCGGAAAGTTGAAAAGCTTTTGAGCTTTCTAGCGTGAGTCGTAGCGCATCGGGATCACGTTTTTGAGTCAAAATTTTGAAAATATTGGGTCAAAATTTTGAAAATACAGTGTGGGGTAACGTTTTATATGTTTTTGGGTACGGGAAACCCGATTTTGACCGTTAAAGAGTCGTAGCTTGTCGGGGTCACGTTTTTGAAGTCAATATTTTAAAAATAAAGTGTGGGGTATGAGAAACCCGATTTTGACAGCTATAAAGTCATAGCTCGTCGCAATAATGTTTTTGGGGCAACATTTTAAAAATATAGTGTAGCGGTATCGTTTTATATATTTTTGAGTACGGGAAACCAGATTTTGACAGTTATTTAAAGAAAAAATCACGAGCCGAAGTTTCGAAAAAGTGTTTCATTGTTCATCATCTTGTTTAACAAATTTTAATTTCATATCTTTGTATAATAAATGACAATTAATTGACTGAGCACAAAACAAGTCTTTTAATTTGCGACTCATTATTTCCAAATGCATAAACATGAATAACTTTTGTTTTCCTCTTAAAACCTCTGCAATATATTATTTTAAGAATTATACTACACAATTTAATAATATTCAGAATATTTTAATAGGAATAGCAAATTTTACATGAGCTAGTATAGCATATTATAAGGAAAACACATTCTTGTACTTTTCTTTGACAATCTATATTTTCCATCAGAGACAACCTTCATAAATACTCCTCTTGTACCAAAAATTGATCAGAATGTAAAAGTTGTGTGTTATCATGTTGGAAGTATTTGAAAATACTGTAATTAGTAAAAATACTTGTTGTTTGATTTTTCCAACAATTGTTCAGTAAGATGCTCACTTTTGGGTATAAACAAATTCATAAATTTGAAGTAAATTTTCCAAAAACAGAATATTTACTGGTTTATAATAATGAAGTTATGTACAGTAGCTTTTTTATTTGTTCCATTTATGTAAAGTTTTTGTGAAATGTAACATGAAATATTTCCAATATTATTGGATCAATTTACTTTTTACTTGTACTATAAAGACATGACAATATATTAATTCTTGCTTTTTCTAAGTTTTGAGGTAAATACGGTATCTAAAAATAGTCTCAACTAAACATTTTTTAATAAAACACATACCTGGGTTAGACAGAGGGAATACTAAGCAAAGTATCTATGAAACGCTTAATGGTATCCGATACTAGGACTAGGCATCCTATCATGTAGGATCGCTTTGTGCAAAACGTTAATTCTTTTCACATTTGATAAAGGTAAAGAATTAATAAAGTTTTATTAATGTAGGATTTAAGCCTTTGGGTATTTATTTCTTTATGTGCAATTGACATGATTTTAAATGCAGGATATTAAAAAAAAAGTAATTCTCAACAGTATTAAATACAATTACCGGTAACTTATTACATACAATTTAAAAAAAGTAAACATCAACATTTGATTGTCAACAATGCTTTTGATTTAAAAGAGAAACTAT
The DNA here is from genome assembly GCA_018207615.1 of Philaenus spumarius. Lineage (NCBI taxonomy): Eukaryota > Metazoa > Arthropoda > Insecta > Hemiptera > Aphrophoridae > Philaenus > Philaenus spumarius. The sequence continues at coordinate 433,352 of JAGFPH010000559.1, forward strand.
ACAGAGTCCTTTAAGATATAAATCAAGAGCTTGTAATATTTTAGTATTATCTATATCAGACTAAATTCCTAATTAAGGGTCTTCTATACCTTGCGTAAAACAGCAAAAATATGTACTTTGTACTAACGTGTTTCGGACTTCGTTTTTCAACCTAAAAAGTTGTGAAACATCTTAAATTGTTCTTAAAGGCTTTGTGCTTTTGTCTTATGTTTCATAATTGAAAGAAACTGACGGCAACTCCTTTTAATCAACAGTATAACTGAGTAAAAATCAATTATTTTTAACCCATTCTTTGGCAGTTTTTGAGCAATAATTTTCATATTTTAAGCTAACACGTAAAAAATATAAAGCCTTCTTTATAACTTAAAGTAGTTTCCCAGATTATTAATTTATAAATAGGATCCGGAATACGTTATTACGAATGCATGTTTCAACGATTTTGCGGCTTCAGTCAGACCATTTGTATTGAAATCATACTGTACACTCGGGAGTTTTCTTCAAGGTAAAGAAGAGCCTTAAAGCCTGTGTTGATAACTGCTTGCACACAAAACAGAATTAATGAAATCTAAAGAACTAACACTGGTTCATACAAACCTTGAGGGAAGAACTGAAGAGTATCATACAGAATTAGTCCATTAATCTGTGTAAAATGACATAAATCTTAATGTAAGAACTGAAGTTTTACACACCACATAAATTATTTGACTAGTGCAATTTATTTTTTTGAAAATTATGCTTTAGAAAATCCACAAGTTATAGTGTCATAATTGAAATTAAATAAGTTTACAGGCACAAATATCAATGTAAGAAACTGAAGCTTTGCTTCTTTTAATTAATAATCAATGAAATAAACTATTTTAGTACAAGGATTTACATTAAGAAAATCTTTGATCAATTGTCCAACTTGCAGTTAATACACAATAAAATTACTATATTTATTCATAACACCTTTTAACTATAATAGATGAGTCCTGCTTGTTAGCATTTGGCAATGATCAAATTCATAATAATTCGTATGGCATACCCCACGTACGATAATTTTGTTATAACTCAACGTATATGGTGGCAGACCTGGCGAACGCCACAGTAGCTGCCTAAGGTAGTATGCGTCATCTTCTGGCTGCATGGTCGTTAGCCTTCACCGAGAACCTTGACCTGTAAACACCGCCCTGGGTGCTGTCATACTCGTGTTATCAGTGATGTGATCATTGGGGGATCTAGTGTATCCCCGTGCGCATAGAAGTGTTAGTGTTTTTTTATTATTGGGGATGTCGTGAACCCCCGTGTGCATAGGTACGTTCCCTAATAGAAGGTTATTTTACCATGTTATTTTATTATAAGTGTAAGTGTAGTGGAAAGTAAATTATTTAAAAATGGAAAGATTAGAAGATATTGAGGACCGAATAATAGGTTATTTGTTAGAAGAATTGGATAAAGAATAATGTCCGGTAAATGCCGATTCTGACCACGATGAAGAGGATCACCTATGCGGGTCAGATCACAATACTGCTACAGATGTAGATGATACCGATGCAAATCCAAATTATTCACCCAGTGAAGAGAATCCTGATAATGATTATTCAATTAGAAAAGTTTTTGAAAGGCAGAAAAAAAAAATCTGTAGGTAAAGTTATTGAAGATGTCGTGCAGGGAAACTTTGTTTTATATCAAATATAGAAATAGATGACCCGGATATCATTCCCCCCAGTGATGAGGAAGATTTTAGAGAATCTGTCATTTTTAGATTTCGTAATAAACCTGCAACCATGACATATGAAGAACAGGAGAATTTATCTAATATCAATGCTGAAATAAGCAATCAAACTTTGTGTAACACTACATCTAACAATTGTGAAACCAATGTGGCTGAAATAAATAATCAAGATATTGTGTTGAATATTGAATCAAATGGTAATGACATTGCAAATAATGCTGAGACAGACACTGTACTTAAAGTTATAAATGAAGTTGTAGCTCGAGCAGGCGGTGTTATTCAATCAAACAGAAATGAGTTTCTTGGTAAGGATAAAATTACCTGATGGAAGAAGGTACCATTTTCCCATCCTAATATGCGCACACAATCAGTAAATCTGATTAGGACATTGCCAGTACCATAAATGAGGCGAAAGAAGCCAAATCACCTTTGGAATGTTTTCAGCTAATGATCAGTGACAATTGAAAATATTGTTACTAATACTAATCGATACATTGAGATGAAATCGGCAAACCTAACACGAGTAAGAGATGGCAAGCCGACTGATGAAGCGGAAATCAAATCAGTTATTGGTTTATTAATTTTAGCGGGAATGATGCACTCTGGCCACCAGAATCTTGAAGACCTATGGAGTAAAAATGGATTTGGTGTCGAAGTTTTTTATGCAACAATGAGCCTAAGAAGATTTACCTTTCTACTTCAGTGCATGAGTTTCGATAATTTGTTTGACTCATTCCAGAAGACAGATAAATTTGCACCCTTTCGAGAGGTGTTTGAGTTATTTGTGGAGAACTGTAAGAAATGTTTTCTCTAAGTTTGTGCACTACTATAGATGAACAACTAGTTAGGGGAAGGTTTTCTTTTCGCCAATTCATGAAAAGTAAACCAGCCAAGTACGGCTTAAAGATTTTCACCCTGACAGATGCAAGATAATTCTATGTTAAGAACATGGAAGTGTATGTTGGCAAACAGCCTGATGAAAGTCCTTACAAACAATCAAACACTCCAAAAGATGTGGTACTTCGGCTATCTAGTTGTATTTCCGGTTCAGGTAGAGACATCACGGCCGATAACTGGTTTTCTAGTATTCCACTAGTAACAGAGCTGCTTCAACAAAATCTCACATATGTTGCACATTGAGAAAGGACAAAAGGGAGCTGCCTCCAGAGCTTGTTGAGAAGAAGAGAGTGGCGAACGACAGCATCTTCGCTTTTCAGGAAAAAGAACCAATCTGAAAAAGAACCGGTCTTGTTTCATATGCTCTGAAAAAGAACCGATCTGTGGTCTTGGTATCAACTATGCATAATGATGCATCAATCGATGAACTTTAAAATGTAAACCAGAAATCATTACCTTTTATAACTCAACCAAATCTGGAGTCGACGCAATCGATGAAAAGTGTGGGACCTATTCAACGCCACGAAGATGTGTGCGATGGTCTTTGGTACTTTTCTACAGACTCTTGGATATAGGAGGCATAAATGCTCAAGTGATTCACACGTTCAACAATGTGGAAGAGAATCTGGTAAGAAGAAACTTTCTGATGGAAATTGGCCTGTCCCTCGCAAAACCTCAGGTAGTAAAATTTTATTAATTATATATATATATTAATATAAAAAATATAATATATATTATTTATTAATATTATATAGAAATATAACTGCTCTTCATTTTTATCTATGACTAATCTAATCATACTAATCTTGTTTTTTTACGAAAGGAATGAAAAGCTGATTACTAACAACTAAGTAATGTATATGTATAATATTAATATACCGGGTATATACCTTTTTTTCCGTCTTGCAACTTATTTTCTGTAGTGTGAACTACGCGCGTTTCAGGAACACGTTCCCATCTTCAGGTTTTATAATTTAAATAAAATTTTACTCACATGTGAGCACGTCATAATTTAGCAAACACACACATACAACACACATATCAAACACGAATTATTGCACATATAAAATTAAAAACACAAAAACAAAAAACAGTTTAAACATTTTTAAAACAGTTTTCTTTAGGTCATGCTACCGTTGCACCGGCCGGTCACTGGTCGACTGAAAGATTACATCCGTTATCTCCATAGTCAATACTATTTATAGGCCTACATGTAGCAATTGCAGTGTTATACAGGCTATTCGATTTAAAATGTAATTGTTCATTGAGAACTAAGCTACTCTGGTGCAAATTAGCTTGGTAAATTTCAAATTCTTCCAATGCATTCATTAGGCGACCTTTTCTACATAAATGCAAAGGGATTAAATTTACTGTCAAATTGTCATAGCTGTGATCATTATCTATTAGGTGTGTAGCATATTTTGAATTGTTATTTGCAATGTTTTTTTTAGGTACCTAGATGTTCTTTAAATCTATCCTTGAATTTCCTGCCGGTTTGTCAAATATAAAATTTATTGCAATCGCTGCACTTGAGCTTATACACACCGGAACAATCTTCAATGCATTTTGTTGATTTTGGTCGCAGTTGTTTTTTTATATTATTGCTCGTTTTGAATGACACTGTCACATTATGTTTCTTGAATACATTTTTCAAATAATTAGGCAATAAGTTGGTATATTCCGCGGAAATGAATTTCATTGGTTTTGTTTTACTGTCTCTACTTTTACTCAGGTGTTTGTGAAGTAATTTATCAACTATTTTTGTACTGTAGCCATTCCTGCTTGCTATGTATTTTATTGTTTGCAGCTCTTCGTGATAATGGAGTTCACTCATGGGTATTGTTATTAGACGGTGTATAAATGAATTAAACGCACCCATTTTTTGTGACCATGGATGGTACGAACTAGCGTGAATTACCACATCAGTAGTGGTTGGTTTCCTATATATTTTAAATTCAAGTTCATTTCTGTTTTTTATAATGGTTAAGTCCAGATAGTTAATCCTGTTATTGATTTCCTTTTCCATTGTGAATTGTATATTGGTGTTTAAACTGTTGAGGTAATTATGTAGTAAGTCAAGTTGTCGGGTTGTGCCTTTAAATATTAAAAAAGTGTCATCAACATATCGCTTATAAAACAAAATTTGGCTGTAGTATTTATTTTTACTTGATAATAAAAAAATATTTTCAAAATAATTCAAAAACAATTCGGACAGTATAGAGCTTAAGGGGGCGCTTACCCTGCCGCCATATTGAATCTGATTCCCATAAGAGCAATGCTACAGAATAAGTCATTTTTTTCCGTTAATTCGTGGAATAAATTTAAAATTTTGGTTTCATTTTGAAGTACTATCATAAGCGGATGTTGATTGCCGAATACATTTTCAAAACCCTTGTTATTGTTTTCATAAACGTATGATATAAATAGTAAACTTTATTAATTTTTTACTCAGTTGCAAAAAGAGATATTGCAAAAAACCTTAGCAATCAACACCCACAATCTATTTTACTTTAAGAAAAAAAATACAGCTTTCGTTTTTTGCCAAAAACAACACAAAAATATGCTTAATAGTGAAGGTATGTTTTGGTTATTTAACATTGAAATTGGTACCCAACTTCGCCGTTTTGAATGTAGAGAGCCGAGCCTTAATGGAGATCCCATAGCTAAACCTTCACTTTGTTCGTAAAATTTGCCCTCAAATTCAAAATAATTCTGCTTTAAGACAATGTTTAGCAGATCGATTACTTGGTTTACGGAGGTGTTACACATTTTCTCAGTTTTAGTAAGGTTTTCTTTCAAAATGTTTAAAGTTTCTTGTACTGGGATGTTGGTATACAGGTTCACAATGTCAAATGACGCCAAAATGTAATTCTGTTTAAATACTATTTCTTTTGTTTCATCAATAAATTCATAACTATTTCTCACGGAACAATCATTATTAATTGTGATGTCATTTTTAATGATTTGTTGCAATATTTGGGCTATCCTGTATCCGGGAGCTGTAGTATAATTAATTAATGGCCTTATCGGAATGTTATCTTTGTGTATCTTAGGCAATCCAGTGAGACGTGGAGCGGTAGGGTTAATTGCTTTAAGATGGTTTAGATTACCTTGGAATACATTGGTACATTTATTGATGCCTGCATTGATTATTTTTGTGTATTTAGCAGTGGGGTCACTGTTCAAAGTCAAAATGTTGTTATTGTTGATGAACTCAATAACCTTGTCTGCGTAATCCAGTTTGTTCATGAGAACTACGGTATTTCCTTTGTCAGCCTTTAAAACCAATGCATTATTACTATCCAATTTGCTACCTACGTATGTTTTTCAAAATACTGAATTTCTGTTTATATTCATATACTGATTTATGTGTAGGTTTTTTCAATAAATATTTCAATTTTGTATTTATTATTACCCGAGCTTCATTTTGTAAATCAACGTCTTTTATTGTTTTTATGGCTGTCTCAGCATTAGTGACTTCGCGTATAATGTGATGCTTATTAAAACTCGAAAAATTAAAATTTAATCCTTTCTCTAAAAGGTCTTCCTCAGAAGTTGAAACAGATATGTTAGAAAGGTTCTCAACTCGTTTATAAAATGTATGCTGACTCACTGCCTTTTCACATTTGTGTTGTTTATTGATTAACCGTGTGAGTTTATTGGTATGGATGACGTCCAGTTCTATTGCTATTTGATGTATTTGGTTATTAATAATATCCATTACATTGTCAATTATTGCTGTGTGCAAACTATTTAACAGTTGAAGGTGGGCTCTATATAATTCGTAATTTAATCTATTTCTTTTTTATGTACAAATATTTAATTTCTTCGGTTATCCATATTTTTTCAGACTTTGATTTTGTGATTAATGCTGAACGGGATTTATTGTTAATTTTAATCCTGGCATAATTTGGTATAACATCATTGTGCAAACAATTCTTGTTGAAACGTATATTACGTATGATCTTTGTTATCTTTATTTTTATCTATATAATTAATACGCTACATGAAACTTTGTCGGTTGAACTCCTCCGCCATTTCTTAACCGATTTTATCCATTGACGTCTCATTGGAAAGAGCGTGTCGCGTAGATTTGAAAACTGGCCTTACATTTTTGAATAAGTCCCTTGGGCTCTGCCCCAGTGGCTTTTAAAGTTCCCATGTTATTCTTATGAAGAATATAATTGTTTACATTTTGATCAGCTGTATAATTTAATTTTGATCAGCTGTATAATTTAATTGCTGTTATTTATTTTTCAATTCAATGAAACGCATTGAGTACGTTTATTTACTATTTGAGTTTGTGTAAACATAACAACCAAGACGGATCGTGTTAGTATGGTTGTATCTTAAATTTGTGTATTTTTCGTTGTTTTGTGTCGCTATGACGGATCGTGTTAACATGATAGTAACATAAATTTTGTGCATTTATCGTTGTTTTGTGTAGCTATAATTTGTTTATTTGTTGTTTTTTCTTTTAAATGCCTCCGACGCGACGACAACGAAACATAGAAAGGAGGCGTAATCGTGATAACGACCACAGCTACAGAACAGTGGCGCGTAATAGACTTAACTCATCACAGTCAACACATGAACCTGGACAACCTCAACTATTAGGTTACAAATGCGCCATAACACTACCCCAAAACGACTTTTCGTTCTCAATTGGCCCTCTATCAATGACCTGTGTTGCCTGTACAGCGAGGCATTTTGAAAAGGAGAAAACCGGCCGGAATGCTTCAAATTTTTCCCTGTGTTGCCACAAGGGTAAAGTATCTTTGCCACCATTTATACCGTCACAATTCATTCAAGAGCTAATCGAAAACATTCATCATCCGAATGCTTCTATTTGCAAGCAATCACAAAACTACCTCAAACACATTCGCTCTTATAACGCTGCTCTTGCCATGATCAGCTCTGAAGCTAAACTAGACGAATCTTTAACTAACGGTGTCTACAACTTCAAAATCCACGATACGTTCTATCACCGCGTCGGCACTCTTGCACCATCACCTGGGCAAACTGCTAAGTATGCACAAATTTACATTTACGATGTTGACACTGCCGTTCAGCAACGAATGCGAATGCCCGCCAACCAAAAGTGTGATGAGGCCTTGATGAGAGAGTTGACATCGTATCTTGAAAATGTAAACCCTTTCGTCCAGTCATTCAAAACTATGGCTGAATTAAGTCGTGACGAAAATAATGGCGTAGAAACTGACATCTGTATGTTCATGAAGAGAGACCGAAACGACGATCATAGAAGATTCAACGATGCCGTTCAAACTGATGTCGCCGCTATATTTAAAGCTGTAGATGTTGCACCACCTGGCGAGCGCAACCTTATCATATGGCACAAGTCTCATGGCGTTCGAAGAGTTTCCGTTTTGGAGCCATCCCTTGACCCACTGGCTTATCCATTGTTGTTCCCCCATGGCGATTCTGGATGGCACATTGACTTGACTCACGATGCCGCCCATCAAACAGCTGTTCGTCAAAAGCTAACCATGTTACAATATGCATCATACCGTCTTGCAATTCGTGAACCATTCAGCATTTTGCACCGTTCACAGAAACTTTATCTGCAATGGTTGGTGGATATGTATGTCAGGATAGAAGGCACACGACTAGATTTCATTCGGAAGCAACAGTCACAATTACGAGCTGATCTCTACCTCAACATAACCGACTATGTTAATAGAAGGGCAAGGGAAGAAAATGTTCAAATCGGCCGCCAAGTAATTTTGCCGTCATCTTTCATCGGCTCACCACGTAATATGAATCAAAACTACTTAGATGCAATGGCAATAGTGCAAAAGTTTGGGAAGCCATCGCTATTCGTCACTATGACATGCAACCCGAAGTGGCCTGAAATCATTGAAAACTCAACAATTGGCGAGTCGGTACATTACCGTCCAGACTTAGTCGTCCGCGTCTTTCACTGTAAACTGAATGAACTTATTGACAACATTACGAAAGATCAAATTTTTGGCAAAGTGGCTGCTCTGATTTATACAATTGAGTTCCAAAAGCGTGGACTCCCGCACGCCCATATCCTTATCACTTTAGACGAAGAAGATCGTATCCGCGAGGTAGATGTTATCGACAAGTACGTGTCTGCAGAAATACCTGATATTGAGCTACATCCATCTCTTCATGACAAAGTTAAAAGCCATATGATTCACGGCCCGTGCGGCTCTCTAAACCCAAATTCAGTTTGTATGACAGATGGCCAGTGCAGCAAGAAGTTCCCAAAAGAATTTTCCGAGTCAACGTAAGAAAACCACATTGGGTACGCAAGATATAGAAGACGTGAAACAGGCGTTACTGTTGATGTTCGTGGTCAGAGTGTTGACAACCGCTTTGTTGTGCCTTATAACCCTTTTCTCCTGCAAAAGTTCAACTGCCATATCAACACTGAAGTTTGCAGCTCTGTAAGGTCAATCAAATATGTGTATAAATATATATACAAGGGTTACGATTGCGCCAACGTACAGTTCAGTCGTGACGACCAAGCGCAGATCGTATTTGACGAAATTGACTCTTTCGTCAGTTGTCGTTATGTAGGATCTACAGAGGCCACTTGGCGCATTTTCGAATACGAGATGCATCATCAATCTCACAAAATTGAACGTCTTGATTGTCATTTACCGCAACAACAAACTGTATACTTTCAAAACGGCAACGAAGCTGCCGCAGCAGCAAATCCAAAGCAAACAAAACTAGAGGCATTTTTCACACTTAACCAACGAGATTCTGATGCTAACAATTTACTATACATTGAAATTCCGCAAAATTACACATGGGACTCTACCAGGAAAGAATGGCGTAAACGACAGCGTGGTGGACAAATGGTCGTAACGCGCCTTTATAATGTGTCGCCAAAGAATGTTGAACTTTTTAATTTACGTCTCCTGCTACTACATGTCAAAGGTGCGAAGGGTTTTGAAGATATTCTTACAGTTGATTGCATACTTCACGAAACATTCTTGGCCGCCGCTAACGCAAGAGGTATTGTGTGTAATGACAACCAGTGGCAAGACACTATTGCTGAAGCGACTACATCGCAGTCTCCTAGACAGTTGCGTCAGCTTTTTCGAATTATTTGTGGTATTAATATACCCGCAAATTGCAACGCACTATGGGAACAGTTCAAAGACCATCTGTGCGAAGACTTACTTCGTGATATGTGCTCTCAAGCAGCGTATAATCTGGGTCTTCTTGAAATTGAGGATATATTGATCACTCACAACACAAGTTGTGCTGAGTTAGGGCTTCCAATTCCGAACTGTCAGTCAACAAACATAGATAGTTACGACGTAATGGAACAAGGCGAGTGCTTCAATCATATGTTCAACATGGCCAATGACGAACAAAAAGCAATCATTACAGAAGTTATTGGTGCTATTGAAAAAGGACAAGGCGAAAAAGTACTCTGTCTCACTGCGCACGCTGTCTGTGGAAAGACTTATGTGCAAAAGACGTTGATGTTTTATTTACGTTCAAAATGTCTTGACTGTCTACCATGCGCATTCAGTGGCATAGCGGCAAGCTTGCTGGTGGGAGGCAGAACATTACACAATCAGTTCAAATTGCCTATTCCTGTCACTGAGTCATCGGTATCATCTATCAAAGCTAATAGTGCTGTTGCCAATAGAATCAGGCGTTCAGCATTGATTATAATCGATGAAATCTCAATGTGTCCGATTTACGCGTTGAAAGCAATTGACCGTTTGCTACGTGACCTATCAGTTCCCGAAAATCGCGAAAAAATGTTCGGAGGCAAAGCCGTACTCCTATGCGGGGACTTTAGGCAGACGCTCCCTGTTGTACCCCACGCTGGGCAAACAGCTACAATTGAGCTGTGTGTGAAATCTTTAGAAGAGTGGCCACGAATCAAGCAGCTCACGCTTACGCAAAACATGCGTGCGCTGCCATCTGAGCTTGACTTTATCAGCTTCCTCAAACAAATCGGTAATGGGACATATCCAATTCATTCTGATCTCGGCGATGATATAATTGAACTTCCTCAGAACGTTATCTGCTCAGGAGATATTATTGACGAAGTATACAATGACTTTGACAGCATTATAACAAGCAACACTATAACAGACCGAGCAATCCTCTCTACGAAAAACGAATTCTGCCATTCTGTAAACGAAAAGATAATGTCAAGGATGCCCGGAGAGTTCACGACTTATTACAGTTTTGACAAGATTGTAACTGATGATGTTTCAGAGACACTGAATTTCCCAACCGAATTCCTCAATAGCATTGAATTGAGCGGATTACCACCTCATAAATTAAAACTTAAAGTCAACGCGGTCGTCATGCTCATAAGAAATTTAGACACTGCTAAAGCACTTATCAATGTTACCCGATTGAGAGTGAAGCATTTATATCCACTCACTATCGACATGGAAGTTCTAACCGGAACGTCTTCGGGAAATCGATTTCTCATACCGAGAATCCATTTACGTCCTTCTGATGCAGCCCTTCCCTTTGCCATGCAACGCACGCAGTTCCCAATCATACCTGCGTTTGCTATGACGGTGAACAAATCACAAGGACAGAGCATTGGCAAAGTTGGAATAATGCTTGAAGAGCCTGTCTTTGGCCATGGACAGCTTTATGTAGCCTGCAGCCGTGCACGATCGTTTGAAGGGCTGAAATTCATGGTCCGTGACACAGAAAAACAAGGCCGGTTGAGAGGTGATGATCGAGTGTTCACTCGGAATATAGTATTTAAAAATGTAGTATAACCATTTACAGTAAAATGTTTTCAATTTAAAACTAAAATTTGTGTTCCATTTATTATATGATGCATCGTAAACCTATGTATACTGTATTATAAGCAGTCCACTATGCAATAAGTGCGCTACAATAGTCGTCCACTACTGTAGCGCACTTATTGCATTGTAAAATATAGTTTCACATAAGCGTGCACTTTGCCTCATGAAAAACATTGTAATATTATATGTCGCAGACAAGCACTTTCTGCATGATAATATATTTGAAAGTGTGTGTGTACGGAAATTACGCCATACTAAGATAAAAAATGGGGATATTTTGTAATAGCACTCTGATAGGCTGAAAATGGTGAATTTATGGTGGATCCATGCACTGCATGTAAATGTTTTGAGATATTTGAAAGTGTGTGTGTACGGAAATTACGCCATACTAAGATAAAAAATGGGGATATTTTGTAATAGCACTCTAATAGGCTGAAAATGGTGAATTTATGGTGGATCCATGCACTGCATGTAAATGTTTTGAGATTGCCAAATGCAATTATTTATCGCTCTGCTAGCGTAGCACACGATTCCGTGTGCTCGGGTCCACTAGTATTTTTATATTTATAGACTAAATTTGCCTGACTAGCTTCAAGATTCATTTTTATGTCTCCAGTTGCAATAGTTTAACAACTAAGTAATTACTTAGTTGTTAAACTATTGCAACTGGAGACATAAAAATGAATCTGATTACTAATATTAGCCTACTTATGTTTTTTTTTTTAGATAACATGAAGAACAAGTATTGAAAGTCTGCCAAAAGATTGAAGTATTGAAAGACATTCAAAAAACCAATGTGTCAGGGACATAGGAAAAATGTATGTGAAACGTGTTTGACAGGACTTATGAACCAAGAAAATGACGAGGATGTTTAGAGAGAAACATTTAATTTCAAAGACTTTCTTACTTTTTTCATACAATATTTCCTATACAACAGGAAATTTTTTAGTTCATAAAACATGTATGATTTCCATGGTTTTTACTATTATTATACTTGTATACAATAATAAATATTATTTGTTTGCACTAAAAATTCTTTTGACTTTGATTTCCCCCTCTTTTACAACTTTATTACATTTTGTCATGAAAAAATAGAGCATTCAAATTATTATTTTTTATTAATAAATGAAACTAGATAGAATCGTAAAAATTACATTAAAATATGAAGGAATGAATAAAGATATTATGTTAAAAATATAAAAAATTGAGTGTCCACTAGATCCCTGCGCACGCTCTTGAGTAAAAAAAACGGACGCGCTTAAGGGTTAAGTGAAGTACCTGTAAATAACTCTAAACTCTTTGTATGTTTTTTTTTTAGTTTCAAGATCTGATTTGTGTAGGAGACGCCTTTAGAATTGCAGATGTAACATAAAAAAGTAAATTTAAGAAATTGCAATACATATATTAAAATTGAAAGAAGCAAAAATTATCAAAATGTAGTTATTGGCACCTATGTTATAGCTATTGTTACCTCATTTATTAATTTGTCTAAAACTTTTAGTTTTTAAAGTAAAACATAGTCGTGTAATATTAAAAAAAAAAGAAGAATTTAAACTAATGTGTAAATTATAAAACATTATAACAAATGTTAATCGAACAAAAAGGTGTCTTAAAGTCAAATTTCTCAAAACATTTTGAACAGCCCTTCCACATTAAAATTGGATTTGGTTTGTCAAAATGTATATCTTCAACACATTTTCTGTGTTTGGCTTTCTCACACAATTTATCACATTCTATTCTATTTTCAAGCCAATTATCTTTGATGTTATTCCCACAGGTATAACAGTTATTTATTTGTTTCATCTGTTTTCATTGTGATGCTAAATTCTTCTTCAAAACATTGGTCGGTTGAACGATTTGGTTTATTTGTGTTAACTACCTGTTCTCTTTCCACATTTTTCTTTCTTTCGCAAATTAGTTTCTTTCCACAAAATGTCTCCTTATTTTTGTCTCTTGCTTTCCATTTTTATTCAAGTTACAGGATTTGTTTACTTCTCTTCTATTTCTTTCTTCCTTCTGTTGTTCAACCAGTATTTAGCTTCTTTTTTCCATTTTTAAGATGTAATCACTAATGAAATACATTTGTCCGACGCTTCCCTTTCCTTGTAGGTGTTTCCAGCCACAATAAAATATCAGACAAGTTGAATCACCACTGTTAAGAGCCTTTGATGGTACGGAAGTATTTCTCAGATCAATTTGTTGTATTTCTTCTGTCTGTGTGATGTATGAATTATCATGCTCAGAAAAGGAACATTGCACAATTGAGTAGCTTCCAAATTTTTTATTCAAACTTATTATGTTGATTATTTTGGGCTTCAGTAATGTATAAAATTCTCATATACACTATTCTTGATTTCCAAAATTAGTTGCAAGCCGCCATTATCATCGTCAACTTATTCTTCACTTTCATCGCTGGCATCGCGTAATGGGTTTGAGCAGTGGTGTCTAAGCAATTCTTACAAGAAATTGTGCAGGTAACGTTATGTTTCCTGCATCCACAAGTTGGGCCGCAGCCTTTAGTGCAGGCGCAAGAAATCATTTTTGTTATTGTTGGTGGACCTGCATCCTGGTGACTGGCTGAAGCTCCCCATTATCCAACTCCCAACCCCAATCCAATGGATCCAGGTCTGCTCCATACCAACTTTGAACTTGTAAATAAACCTTCTTGAAATATTGGATCCAGCTATCAATGGTGGAGAGTAGTTTGGCTAAATCTACATTTTTAGATCTAGTAACTGCAGTCGTGATCGCATGAAGTCTAAACCTTTCGGCCAGCTCGATATATGAAGGCGATTCATCCTCGCTCGCATAAGTGGTGCGGAAGCTATGAGAGCGAGCAGAATAATCCCAGATTCCAGCAAATCCTCGATTCTGGGAGTTTTCTACCCCCCAGAGAACCCTCCCCCCTTGGTGCACCGCAGAATTTCACATGGTCAGAAATAAAATTAGGCCCAAAAAAACCCTTGAGAGGAAATTTTCAAGTCTCTTCACAAAATTCCCCTATTGCTCCCCTGGTGTACTGGGGGAATTTTACACAAATGAGATCAACGCCTCCAAAAACCCCCGAGTACCGATTTTCATGGCTTTTCATCCATTTTTAGAGGTTTCAAAAAAATTATGAGCCTTTAGCTGCAGACTGGTAAATCACAGTCTTAGCTGAATATTGCAGATTGCCCAGATAGCAATATATGAATGCATAGATCAGAATAGAATAATTGATCAGCTTACGTTTTTAAACATTTTCTTAAAATTAATAAATGCCAAATTTCAGCTCTCTACATTTAATTAAAGAATGCCAATTAATATTTATTGTTTTTAGAAGTTATCACATTTTCACCCCTTAGCTGCACGTAACAAAATGTAAAACTGTTTTACTTTTTATATGTGTATACCAAATTTCACGTTCCCAGGTGGTATTCATTTAATATTTATAGTTTTAGGGGTTTTTACTACATTTTCAAACATTTAGCAGAACATGACAAAATGTAAAAGTGGTTTATTTTTTATATGTATCTTGTGTACACAATTTCAGCTCTCTAGCTTTAAGGAAATTATAAAAATAATATTTATTGTTTTAAAAGATGTTACTACATTTCCACCCCTTAGATGTGACAAAATGTAAAACTGGTTTATTTTTTATATGTATCTTTTAAATGTACGTTAGCTTGTACGTTAAATATACGTTATATGATGTACCAGCTTTCTAGCTTTAAGGAAAGTATAACAAACAATGTTTATTGTTTTAGGGGTTGTTTCAACCCTTCAGGGCCAAATATTTTAAAATTCTTTCTTATCAAGCAAAATTCTTTCTTTCTATGAAGCAATATGTGTACCGAATTTCACGTTCCTAGGTGTTATGGATTTTGAGTTCTATAACAAATACTATTTATTGTTTTACGGGTTGTTTGAACCCTTTAAGGGCAAATTTGTCAATATTTGAATAGCTATTCGGGGTGGAAATAAATCCAACAAATCAAAGATTATAAAAATTGGTTCAGCTGTTCTTGAGTTATGAGTGGTGTAACTAACCCGACTTTGTTTTGTATACGGCGAAGAGGTTGCTATTTTTGAATTAACATGCCAGACTTATCGAACACTCTACAAACTGGAAACTCTATACCTTCGAGTTTCATTTTTTTATGATCAATCAAATCAAAATGGCACAATAACAAAATAATAACAAAAATTAACAATAATCTTGTCGTAGCGGAGCTACTCTTATTTTCAATAATAAAATTCTTCGTGAGATTCCCCGGCATCGTATATACAGTCCAGCGGAAAAACATAAATTTATTCACTGAGAAACTTCTTGGCCCTCAAAAGGGCCAACTCTCTATGCGAAACCAACTTCATGCGAATCAATCAACAAAAATCTTCACTTAACTTTTTGGCTCTCAAAACGGCCATATTCAGTCAGCGTCATGAGATTTTCCCGTAACTGCCTTTTATGGGAAAACTCGCCTTAAATTCCTCAGAGCTTCACTCTAATACGTCCCTGGTCGGTATAACATCTGTCTGGCAAACGTAGGCACGTTTCGCCGCCAAGGACACGACGATATCGGCCGGCAATCATCCATAATCTGCGTTTACTTTCCTCGGGAGTTGAGACCTCTTCTTCCGAGAAAGTCACTAGTATTATTTCCCCACAAATTTCTCAAGGACCGTTCCGACCACACACTGCAGCTGTCTGGGAAACGTAGACACGCGTTCTCCCGCCAAGGACACTGCGACCTCACTTCTACTGTATAACTTCTCCCCGCCGACGAGACCTCGTCTTACGGGAAAGTTGTTCGATTATCTCCCGCGAAACATCTGTCGTAATAACTCAATAATCCCCAGTAAATTCAGTTCCCCGGTCACGTTATAGATTTAGTGGCAAACGTAGAAAAGTTTGCCGAACAAAAACTAAATATATTATCGCACAAACGGCCGAAACAACAACTTCAAACTTTCTCGGCGTTGATCGCACTACGTCCGAGAAAGTTACAATCTCCCGCGTAACTTCTGATGAAAATATTCTAAGTCCCCACGCGAACTTAAGGGCTAGCAACCACTAACTTAAGAACGCGCCAACAATTCTCATCTTTACAGTGGTTCGGAACTCGGCACCTTTACTTCACGGTAATTCGCCGAGTACGTTCCCGATGTGTTACTTTTCGCACCTAGATGTTACTTTTCGCTGGAGAACTGTATATATACGGGGGAAATAAGCCAAAATATTATATGCGCTCATCGCCAGACCAAATGAACAACAGGTCCTACCTGGACTCTGCCAAGCGAACTCGTCTCTTCACCTCAACTGGAACGGATCCTACCTGGACTCCGCAGGCGAACATCGCTCTTCACATCAACTCAACTGGAACAGATCCTACCTGGACTCTGCCAAGCGAGCTCATCTCTCACCAAGTGATTACCAAGTAGCAAGCGAACTTTGGACTTTGGAACAACGCCGAGAGCCGCCAAAGTGGAGAAAAGCCGAAGTACGGAAGAATTCGTTGGCCGGAATAGTGCCTAGCTACGGGAGAATTGGCCGGACAAGTGCCACGCCGACAACAGCCTAGAGAAGTGAAGCTAAGGGAGAGTTGCCGAGTTAGTGAGGAAATATTGCCAATCGCCAGGAAAAAAGGGCAAAAATATAAATTCAATTCTAGATTCAAAAAGAAATCTCGTTTCTTCAACAACCCCAACACCAACTTCACCAGCGCAAAACAGCAGACACTCAGAAGACCGTTTGTGGAAAAGAGGCTAGTCCGACTAGAACCTCCGCCGTAGCTCCGGCTACGTGTCACCCGATACAACTCTACGCTCTTCAAGCTTCACACGGTTCTTTTCAGGGCCGACATTAAAACTTAGTAGTCTCTATGATCCAAGGCATTGCAGTCGTCTTGGTGACCGGGTAGTGCGTGCACTACTTAGGACGACTGCGTTCATCGAGGAACATTATTCTACGCAACGCAACGAAAACGACAGCGCAGCACTACGAACCGTTCACAGGCTTCACCTGCAATCAAGCGCCCTTCAGGCACACTTTTTCAACATATTCGGCCCTTTTCAGGATCGAATTAGCGAGGCTTCACCTCACCACCCTTCAGGCCACCTTTCGAGGCTTCACCTCGCGCCCTTCAGGCCACATTTTCGGCCCTTATCAGGGCCGAGACAAATTAGAAACTTTTGCCGCCACTTCTGAGCTAGGTCATCATTTTTATTAAATTCATTAAAACCGGAGCGGCAACAATCTTGTTCATATGTTCGGCATATCAATTAAAAAATAGCAACCTCTTTGTGGGATAAGCTGTATGTAGATTTAAAAAAAAGGTAACCTAAAGAATTTCAAATGGAATATTGATCCTATTAGCAAAATAAGGAGATAATGGTTTTAGAAAGAACATCTGGGAGAGCCAGTCACTGCTTGATCTGATATTAAATCTGAGGCAAATTTGGGTCCTTGGGTATGTTTATCCTTTTACAGGTTAAAATTATTATTTATGATATTTGAACAAAATTATTATTGGATAAAAAAACACTAAATTTTTTAACATTTATTAAACTTAAAAAAATGAGAGGTTAGACAAAAACACTTTATAATTACTTAAGATAAATTCCGTTCATTTATTTAATACACTTAACTTGCATTTTTAATTCAAAAATCACTAGATGAGATTTAATAAATTGTATAAACTCTCATTGTTTCACACAGTTCATAGATTTAATGCACTATTTCTTCGCAAAAGATATTTTCATGGCATGAGTGGGTGTAATTTTAAAACCATTCAATGCTACTTTAGCCGCACCAGACTGTAGTTCATTCTCAAACTCAACGAAAGCAATGTCATGTCTGTGCGGAACGAGACGAACCTCTTTAAACCCAGGAAACCTGTAAAAAACATTTAGTTATCAATCATGACTATATTAATAATACAGTAGCCGATATTTCTAACAGCACAAAAACAAAAACTTTACAACAAAATGAAAATATTACTTCCAAGGAATTCATCAAACTGTTAGCCGATATTTCTAACAGCACAAAAACGAAAACTTTACAACAAAATGAAAATATTACTTCCAAGGAATTCATCAAACTGTTTTACATCGTATTTTACCGTTATCAGAAATAGTTTTTAGTTATTTTGTTACAGAAAACTGATTTTATTTATTTATAATTTTTACATATACTTATTTATTTTAAATTCCTTAACATTTTAACTCTAGAACGAGATATCACGAAAACTAAATACAAACAGAATGAAAGAAACCACTTGATAACAAGAGTAGATTTTTATACTCTCAAAATGTGATCAATCTATAATTAGTATCTAATTTTAAAACCAGAATATTAGTAATGTTGTTTAAACTATTACTTGCTGTAGAAATAATTTGAAGTTAGAATATTTAGTTTGTAGCATTTTAAATTATAATGCAGGGTGTACAGAAAGAAAAATCAGGGTTTTATAATATCTTTTAAGTAAGTTGTACATGTATTGTTTCAAAGCTGGAAACAAAGAGCAAAAACATGTTTGCTGTCTTTCAGCTAACAGCACCACTAATAAAGATGTAAACCCCTACAGTAAAGACTACGAAAGAATACCGTTGAAGGACGGGCTTGTGTACACCAAGATCTTGAAAGCTCCAATCGCCTTAGTGCGACGTTGTCACGTTCTTCCTACGATTCTAACTGAACGCGGCTGACTCAACGTATTTATTATTCTTTAAACTCTGCGCTCAAGCCTTGAGCGGTAAATACCAGGAGTGTTCGAGACTAGTAGATATGGCAACGCTGCGCGCCCATCCTATAGGCCGCCACGCAACGGTATTCTTTAGTGGTCTTTAATATAATGTATTTACCATGTCTGGATATTTTGCAGTTTATGAATATGAATGTGTAGTTACACAGTTCAACATGCGTTCTATAGACATGGTTTAATTGTAAACACCTCAAGAGACAACATCATTTGTCAATGACATCATCTGATGGAATCTACCATAGGCGTAACCAGGATGACCATATAGGGGGGCGGTTACAACAACCGGGGGGGGGGGGA
>JAGFPH010000559.1:463079-475442 GCA_018207615.1 Philaenus spumarius
GCCGTTTTCAACTGAGCAAAAAGTGAAATGTTGTTCCTGGGCTATTGACTTTGAAAATGATTATGAAGCAATAAGGTGTTTTAGGGAAAGGTACCCAGGTGTAGTTCCACCGTCAAGGAAATCTATTCGTAAGTGGAAGACTATCCTACTAGAAACGGGGTCAATACAAAAAAAAAATACCATAGATCCTCCAACATAGAAAATGAAGAAATCGTATGTGCTGCTTTCATGGAATCTCCAAATACGCCTAATTCAGTAAGAAAGGTGGAATCTGCTACAGGAATACCGAAGTCATCTGTCCAAAGGTATGCCAAAAAGAACAAAATCAAACATTAGAAAACTCATTTAGTTCACGGACTACTTGAAGATGATCCTGACAGACGATTGGAATTTTGTTCGAAAATAATTGAAAAGACTGACGTAGATAGCAAATGGCATGAAGGAATCGTGTTTTCAGATGAAGCGACATTTCATCTAACAGGAACTGTAAACAGGCATAATTGTCATTACTATAACACAAAAAATCCACATATCTTACAAGAAGAGAAATTAAAATCAACAGGTATAACAGTTTAAGCTGCTGTTACCAAGGATGGTGTTTTGTCGTATGACATATCCCGACAAACAATGACTGGAGAAAGGTATGCATCAGTTTTAAGCAATCACATAGTTCCTCATCTTTCTCAGCCTGAGATGAAAGACGTTTTTTTCCAACAGGATGGAGCTCCTCCGCATTATGCTAATGTGGCCAAAGCAGTTTTGGACCAAAATCTTCTTAACCGTTGGATAGGTCGTGGCAGCAGCTTCATGGACTTGCTCCCAAGGTCTCCAGACTTGACTGTTTGTGACTTTTTTCTGTGGGGCTTTTTGAAGGAGAAGGTTTATTGTTATATCATTGCGACAGACGATGAACTAATGAGGTTGATCGAAGAGGAACTGTTGTTGATACCTCGAGAGTTGTTCAGCAAAGCGTATGACTGTTTTCTACTTCGTTGTCATCAGTGCATTGCGATCGATGGACATTAGTTTGAATAAGGTTTATGGATCAAATAGATTTAATTTATTTATGAGTTACTTATATCTTTAATTCCCTAACGTTGTTTAGTGCTTAGTAACATCGTTAAAATTCAATAATTATGTTGTAACACTTAAGCAAATAAAACTATTTTAACGAAAAGGTACTATTTCTTTGATGTCCCGCCATTTTGTCCTAATGTGTCAGAATTAACTGATACTCAGGTGTATTTCTTTTACATATGTGTATGTTAGGACTGTTGAGTTTCAGGTTTGTAGAGTGTTCGGTGCATCTAATAATAATATATTAATTCAAAATTAGGGACCTCTTCGTGGGACACCGGTATAATACTAATGGTAGGGTTCACGAGTGGATGCGCAGTAACTCGTGACGTCATCGGGGCCCACTTTCTCATAAGCTCCATAAGTTTCTCATGTAAAAATTGAAGAGCCTTATGTAAAAATTGAATAACTTTAAAAATATTTAACCGATTTTAATAAAATTTTAACCGCGCATAGAAAACATATCTTTAATAATAATATAAAAAAATTAGATTGTTACAACAAATTTTAAAACTTTTACTGATTAGGCCTATAAAAATTACTATTTCAAATTCGACAAATGGTGAACAATATTTTTTTATTTTTTATTATTTGACATTTATTTTAATTATATATTGGGTTATGAATATAATAAGTTATAGAGGATTTTATTGTGAATCCAAATCTTTTTTAATATTTACAATTGAATATAATATATATCAAAAGACAAATACATTTAAAAAATGTATTGTAAAATGTTGTTTACAAAGTATATACGTTTTCGATAGGTACTAAAAATTTAATAATAATAATTTATAAATCAAATAATTTATCGTATCTTGATGATTTTTTCACATGTGTATAATAATATACTCTATTAATACGACTGAAATCAATAATAATTCGATCACGCAGCTGAACCGCTGACGTGAGTTGAGCAAATTTTCAAAATTAAGTTTATATGCCTATGTTTTAGGGTTTCAACCAACAATTTGGGAAATAGGTCTACTCACGAAGACGTTGAACAGCTGTCTGTGTGTACGCAATATATTAGTAGAATCTGTTTCCTCCTAGTGGCCTCGTGAGTTTGCACCACTTGGCTTCGAACCGGGTACTTTTATGGTATTTTACGTTTTAATCGATTTTGGGGGAACCAAGCGAGCTATAAGGTCGCGTAAAAAAACAAAATGTGCAGAATAACATCCTGCATTTATATTTTTAGAAAAAACTCTAAAAAATTTCATTCTCGTAGTAAAAATTTAAAAAAAATTACTTTCGGTCAAAAAACGTACTTCCGGTTGTTGGGATTTTTTTGGCTAACGAACTTAACCGAGGTACATAGACAACCAACGCGTGTATCAAATTTGGACCAAATCGGACTTAAAATGCGGCCGCTAGAGTGCGAACACATATATATATATCTATATATATAAAAGCGAAATACCACTCACTCACTCATCACGATTTCTGAAAAACTACCGAACGGATTGAAATGAAATTTGGTATGTAGCTTCCTCTAGGGCCATCATAGGTGCTTACTAAGAAAGGGTTTGAAAAAATTCGAAATTTTAGGGGGGTTTGGGGGATCAAAGTTATTAAATCACGATTTCTTCAAAACTACAGAACGGATTGGAATGAAATTTGGTATGTAGCTTCCTCTAGGGCCATAAGTGTTCACTAAAAAAGGTTTTTAAAAAGTTGGAAGTTTTAGGGTGGTTTGGGGAGTTGTTACGAAATAGAATGAGTTGTTAGGTAATTTAGTTACATACACAAAAACATTGTTGATAATTGTTTAATAGTAGCAGAATTGTATTAGCCAGCAACATTATGTAATATTACTGTAAAATAGAATAGATAGTTAAGCAATTAGGAATGATGGAAATCGCATTGAGTTGCATTTTTAAGTAGGCTAACATATTTGTAAGAAAGAAACTGGTAAAACTGAGAGGGGGAACAGAAGTTTTAAATAGACAGAACACATTAGAAGGTGGGTCTTTCTGGAAAGGTTCTTGGGAGACCGGAAGCTTCGGGGTGTAGACACCAGGGTGGTCGTCAAGGAGAGCCACCAGGACAGAGTAAAGGTGAGGACACAGTTTGTGAATAAAATTAAAAAGATAATTGTTTTATGTAAATTCTGAATTAATTATAATCAGTTTCTGTGGGTTAATCTTTTGGGAGAGTTATATACATACAGTATTTAAAAGAATTCATATTTGGGGAGTAGAAATTTGAGCTCAGTTTTGCCTGTAGTGTAGAGTAAATGATTTAGACTAAGGTTGATTTTAGTTTTAACTCAGTGTAGAATCAAATGTAATATAGTAGATCTTCAGAATAAAATATATATGTTTATGTATCTTTATATTTATGATATATCTGTATACCCTCTCACTTAAAGTTAGAGCCAAGTGAGTAGCCCACTCTGAGATAATTAAAGAATAGCCTATTCGTAATAGAGTAAAAATTACTAAATCACGATTTCTCCAAAATTACCGTACAGATTGGAATGAAATTTGGTATGTAGCTTCCGCTAGGACTATAGGCGCTCGATAAGAAAGGGTTTCAAAAAATTCTAAATTTTAGGGGGGTTTGGGGGGATCATAGTTATTAAATCACGATTTCTTCAAAACTACCGAACGGATTGGAATGAAATTTGGTATATAGATAGGGCCATAGACTGTGCTCACTAAGGAAGGGTATTAAACATTTTGAAATTTTAGGAGGGGTTTGGGGGGATCAAAGTTACTAAAATCATAATTTCAGATTTTTTATTATTATGACAATAGTGCTTTTATTATTTAAGATCTATATATATAAAAGCCAAATACCACTGACTGACTAAACACTTAAAAAGAATACAATTACGTTAAAAAGACTGAAAATACCAACCACTACGGGCAACGCCGTACAGGTCAGCTAGTACACATATATATATATACATATATGAATTTTAATGACACTCCAAAACGTGTTCTGGGGACCATGATCGGTGCTCATTTGCTACTCCCGACCTTGGGTCTCACCATAAGGGCCTCTGCAATAGCTCATTTTTCTTATGGAAATTCGCTAATAAACTAATGATTTTCATTTCTCTTTTACATTAATAAACCTTAGATATTTAACTCGTAACACACTTACAATCCTAATACACGTACACTCGCAAATCCTTCAATCTGGAAGTAAATGGATGAAACAGTTGACATGTAAAAGAGAAATGAAAATCAGCAGTCTATTATTGATTGCAGTCGTATTAATAGAGTATATTATTATACACATACTGTGAAAAAATCATCAAGATACGATAAATTATTTGATTTATAAATTATTATTATAAAATTTTTAGTACCTATCGAAAACGTGTATACTTTGTAAACAAAATTTTACAATACATTTTAAAATGTATATGTCTTTTGATATATATATTCAATTTTAAATATTAAAAAAGATTTGGATTCACAATAAAATCCTCTATAA
Organism: Philaenus spumarius; assembly: GCA_018207615.1. Taxonomy (NCBI): domain Eukaryota; kingdom Metazoa; phylum Arthropoda; class Insecta; order Hemiptera; family Aphrophoridae; genus Philaenus; species Philaenus spumarius. The sequence continues at coordinate 467,607 of JAGFPH010000559.1, forward strand.
CTTATTATATTCATAACCAGATACATAATTAAAATAAATGTCAAATAATAAAAAAAAAAATATTGTTCACCATTTGTCAAATTTGAAATAGTAATTTTTATATTCCTAATCAGTAAAGGTATTAAAATTTGTTCTAACAACCTGATTTTCTTAAATTGTTACTATTGTAAAGATACCAAAAATTCATGTTTATTCATAAGCAGTTGGTACATCATATCAGGGATCATCTCATTAGTCATCAGTCTCTGATACTCATAATCATAAAAAAAGGAAACACATGCAGATGAAACCAATAAAAACAGATGGACCACAACAACAACTCTCAATCGATTTCTACGGAAAACTTCCCACTGGCAAACGTGGACTACATACCTACTCGTAACCATTGACACTTTCACCAAATTTGTACAGATTTATCCCATTAAGCGCGCAACCACCCAGGCAACTTTACGCATACTTTTTAATGATTACTTTCCTATATTTGGACGACCTCTCAGAATACAAACCGATCATGGTACACAGTTTACTAGTTCAAGGTGGGTTAAAACACTCAAAGACAACGGCATTCAACCTGTATTTTCACCAATCCGACGACCTCACAGTAACCAAGTAGAAAGGACAAACAGGGAAATAGGAAAGTGTTTGCGAATCTATTGCAGTGCCCAACAAAAGAACTGGGTCGATATGATACCTATCCTGAATGAATGTTTCAACACATTAAACCACACGACAACCGGATACACACCTCAAGAACTTCACTTAGACACAACACCCGCAAGATTTTGGCATAAACACTTTCCAGAACTTGTACGACCAAACACGAACACACAACTAAATTTAAAAATAGATAGAATTAATAAAGCCAGTACAAAGCAGGCAGAAAAATTTAACAAGTCACACAAGCTACACCAATTCAACGAAGGTAACTTGGTATTAATAAAACTACAGAATGTTTCAAACTTGTTGACTGGAGTCACAGCCAAGTTATTTCAACTTTATGACGGACCTTACCGAATAAATGAACGTCTAGGTCAGTGCACGTACACTCTCATACACAGGGATGGGAAAACAAAACCAGGAATATATCGCACGAATACACTTAAATTATACAAGGAACCACCTCAGTAACAATGGCAACACAGAGACAACCACAAAGAGGGAACAAACGAAATTCCGAATTTTTGGCATCTTCACTTTTGATTTCAGAAAATCAATAGATTTTCTAAAATCAAAAGGGGGCAATTGTAAAGATACATAAAATTCGTGTTTATTCATAAGCAGTTGGTACATCATATCAGGGATCATCTCATTAGTCATCAGTCCCTGATACTCATAATCATAAAAAAAGGAAACACATGGCCCATTATATTCATATACCATTTCAAAAACATTAGTAATAAGACTTCATCATGTTTGTAAAAACCATATAGGCTTAAGTGTAGGCCAACATAATTTAAAAAAGAAGAAATAATAACGTTGAGGAGGAAGAAGAGGAAGATAGTTGGTGTAGAGAGGAAGAAGAAGGCAGTTAATTGTAGAGGGAGTTTGTTACTAGCTTTGTTGGAGAACAGTTGATTATTTATTTTATGGCAGACAATTTAAAACATACAACATAAATCTGCTAGATTGGGAAGCAAAAATAAATAATATCAAGTACAGTATTAAAAAATAAATAAATAGAATATCAAATTATAATATCCACCAAGCCATTTGGGTGAGTCAACTAAAATTAGTCATCACAACGCATCAGATCTGCAGACCTTCTATTACAAAATCCATACCTCTTCAAAATTACCCACCAAATAGCATCCCTAACTTCCTCAGTCTAAAAAACGACCAAAGGACAATCTTATTTTAAGTAGAAAATTTTAGCATAAATTAAAAAATGTAATCATCATTCAATCATCACATACGAATCAATCACACTTCATTAGGCTAAGTAAAGAAATAATTGTTGTTAGTAATTAAGAATTTTGTTAATTTGTTATGTAGGCTATTGACTTTATAAAGAAATTGTGTTACAACTTCTGTGGTTAGCAAGCCGGCAAAATGACGTATAAACATTAAAGCCCGAAATAATACTCATATGTACTCAATTTGTATCATTAATTAATTAAATCATTTCATTGTACCTTTATTTATTTATAAATCGAAGTTACAAATCGAGAGTTTCGTATAATATTAATATTGAAATACGGTAAATATAATTAAAAAATTGGCGCACCAACGTTCAGGCACGAATAATACCATAAACGAGATAATATTCAAAATGTTGTAATGTCGGACAACAAAAAACACAATCTTAGAAAAATACGCAAGCCTACACAACGGCATTTACAAGAAGGGTAAACCATGGTTACGATAAACAAAGACACGCCCTATATTCAAAATGGCGATACAACTGTTACCAAGGTAACGCAATTAGACACACCCCAACATGGCGGATACACACCACAGAAATAGAACTCAATTTAGAATCACTGTTTAACACAGAAGAAACACTGAACGCTAACATTGAAAAAAAAGGACACTGATTTCGACGGACATACGGGAGAAATATTACGCCATCCTGAAACAGTAGCAAAGACAGACGATCCAAGCTCAATTTCCTTATATGATATTCAAAGTTTGTTGTTGACTCTCAATAGTAATCTATCAATAAGAACTAGTAAGATTGACAAACTCCAACCAAACAAACACTACACAGATGGAAAGAAAGGTCGATTTACGATTAATCGATTAAGACCGTGAAATCGAAGCACAAAATAATCAGCTGGTTACTTTACGCAAGGAAGTTGACGATCGCATTAGTCACGCAATTTCGCAGAATGTTGTTAGTATCGGTCAAATCGAAAGCAAGTGTGATAGGCTAGAACAACAGGTAACCGATCATAATAAAAAAACAAAATAAACTAAATGTAGAAATTAACAAAGTTAAGACAAATTCTGAGTCCCAGATACTGTATTTTAGTAGTAAAATAGACCAAGTTCAAGATGCACTGTTAAGCGAAATTGTAGCGAATGAAAATAAACTTTCAGAGGTAATAGAGACACTACACATAAATAAAGAAATTCAAGACACTACACTTACCTTAACACAAAGACTGAACACTCATGTAGAGACACAAAGTGTAATAAATACAGAACATAATTTAAATTTACAAGGCATTGAAAACGATCTTAAAAGAATTCCTAACATACAAATCACACTGAATCTAGGTGCCACAAGCAAACAACACACAACCAATATATGTAACATGCTTAAGAAACACCACATCTATGATAAAACTACCACATTTTCACGGATATCCTACAGATGCAGTAGACTATTTATACAAATAATTACAGAATTACATGATTAAAACACTAGGACCAAATCAGAAACACAAACACAATGAAATATCATTACGGGATATTATAGAGTCCAGCTTACAAAGTTCGGCACTGCAATGGTACTACATGGTACGTGGGAATATTACAGACTTGAATTCATTAAGCCAATTATTTTTAGCAAAATATTGGAACGACACCGTTCAACGAGATATCAAACGTCAATTAGAGGTAGGAAGTTGTGCCAGACACGGTAGATTAAATCGTTGCGACTATTTTATTGAAAAGGTAAACATGTTGCGAAAGCTCACACAAACAACAACTGAGGAAGAAATACCACGCATTTTAGCTAGCCATTACGACGATACAACCCGACAGTACAGCGCGTACAAGGCATTAAAACTATCGAAGGAATGCAGTATTTATTAACAGAAATAGACAACGAAGAGCAATTTTATGTAATTGATACTACAGCAAATAGAAGAAACCCACAATATCAAACAGATTTTCATAGGCCTAACTTAAATTCAACACAAAGCCAACACAATTCATACACAAATAACACACGTCAATACCAATCAAACCGATACTCTTGGCCAATTACAAGAAACCAACAAGAACACAGTGCACACGGACGAACACTATTAGAATCACCAAATCAATATAATCATCGGGCAAACAAATACAATAGTGACAGTGACAGACGCCCATATAATAATAACAATCGTAGGCCACAAACCAATACTTATAACTCACAATATCACCAACCTAACCTGGCAGAGAATCCAAACTCCAGAAACATCCCATTCAATAGACCCAACTATAACCAGTTCCCAAGGAGCAGAGATACACACACCGTTAACCAAAACACTCAACATATACAAGAATACAATTGTCAAACATTAGCTTCTACATACCGTGATCAAACTACACCAGACAAAAGCACAACACAATCGATAAAGGTTAGTTCAACTGACAATTTAAACTGATGAACACTGGGAAATGTACAAACGTCTACCCGGAAGACACAACACATACTTCCAAACATTTTTCAGTGGTTCACCAGGAATCTAGTAGACAGAAAGTAAACAAATCAACAGAAGACATGGTAACTATTCCTGCTGAAAATAATAACGGAATGACGGGCAACACTGAATACAACCACGCTGAAACTTACCACAACACACTACACAAGTTACAACCTAACCTAAGCACACTGCAAGAAAGGCAGATCTATGTAACTGAAACGAATGAATTGACGAAGAAAATAATAAATAATATATTTTGTAATAGAGAATTTCTACTCACTGATGAGGGAAATACGAAATACCTTAATAACCACATCACAACATAAAACATATTTGTGCCCAGAAATACTCGTTAATATTGGAAGTGTTGATATAAACATGCTTCTAGATACGGGATGTAACATTTCGTGCCTATCTGATCACTGGTTTACTCAACACAGCGACAAACTTAACAAATATCCAATGATACCTGTCACCAATATAACATTAATTACAGCCAACGGACAACACACACAGGAAATAAAACTCATCATCTTACTACCAACAATATTTAATAAAATAACAATTCACATACAATTTCTTATAGTACCTAGACTAACACAAAACGCAATACTAGGCGTCGATACCATACCATGAATGTATTGCAAACACAAATCTACTTTGCACGCAACTATGTTACACTAAATCACAGCGGAATACAAGAAACAATTTCATTTACTCGACAAGAAACCAGAACACAAACTAACCTAAAAATCGAATCAGAAAATGAATTAAGGTTAAACACTTTATAAAGAAAACAAACAAAATGTTCACTAGATATACACCTGCTCGAACAGTTAACAATAACACGTTACTTAATAAAACTCAGAAAACACAATTAATTAACCTGTTATGGGAGTTCAAAGGCACATTTTCAGAGTTACCAGGACTGAACACTAATTACATACACCACATAAGACTAAATACAGAAACTCCATACATAAACCGAAATTATCCCATACCAATATACACAAGCTGTAGACGATAAAATAGCTGAGATGGAAGCGTTAAACATAATTGAGCGGTGCAATAGCCCATACACCAATCCAATTTTAGTGGTAGTCAAGAAAAATTTAGAAATTGGGTTATGTCTTGACGCATGGAAGCTAAATGCATTGATTATTCCAGATTACGATCATAACTACAGCGTAAACGAAATCCTAGCCAGATATAAATCTACAAATTGGTTGTCGACCATAGATTTGACAAGCTCGTATTGGCAAATTCCATTTTCCATTGAGCGACGAATTAAAACAATACACCGCATTCCAACACAAAAACCAAACTTACTGTTTCAAAGTTGTACCATTTGGTTTATGTACTGCGCAAGCGGCTTTAGTAAAATCATTGGAAACTATTCGAGGGGGCTGCAAATGACCAGACATTAATGTATGTAGCTGATATACTGATTTTACTGACGACAATACATTCGAAGAACATATAGCGCATCTTCACGACATCTGTAATCGGTTTAAAGAATCTAACATGACAATAAATTTTCAGAAATCATCTTTCTGCAGACGGGAAGTAACGTTCTTAGGTCATAAATACACCACTGACGGTATTCAACCAGACGACCCAAAGATTTCTGCCATCACTAAGTTTCCACCACCGCGAAACGCAAAGCAATTAAAACGATTTATTGGCGCATGCAACTATTACAATAGGTTCATTGATAAATATTCCGACTATATTCAGCCAATAGCACATTTAACATCGCAACAACATAAATTTATATGGACTGACAAGGAACAGAAAATCTTCGACGCACTTAAAGCCAAATTCATCGAAATAAACTTCTTACATCACCCGGACTATTCACAAAAATTTTACTTGCAAACAGACGCTAGCGACATTGCCATCGGCGGACGTATATTCCAAATTGACAAAAATGGGGAACGTAAAGCTATCATGTTTTTCAGCCGCACTATTAAAGGCAGCGAACTACGCTACTTCACAACAGAAAAAGAACTACTCGCGATAGTTTATTGTCTACAGAAGGGACGACAAATGCTATTAGGTTCACAAGTTAAAATATTAACAGATCATCAAGCTTTCACATTTATACTGAGTTGTAAATGAACTAATTCACGTATTTCAAGATGGATTCTTGCAATTCAAGAATTTAATTTAACAGTGGAACATTGTCGTGGCAAGGATAATCCTATGGCCGACGTACTCAGTAGAATGACTTGCAACTCTGTAGAAAACAAAAACACGACACAAACGTCATTTTACATTCATAAGATTGAACGCAACATTGATAATAAACTCATCCGAGACTTACAACAACTCAGACAGCACCAAAGAAATGATATTAAACAGGGACAAATCATTCAAATACTCAAGGATCCAAACAATATACACCAGGCACAGCATACGCAGCAATACAAATTACAAAACGACTTACTATTTTCAAAGCATAATCATACATGGAAAATTATAATACCACATAACATGATCGATACATTTATCACTGAAACACCTAAATATTACTTACACTGCGGACCCAATAAATGCATGCGACTATTACAAGAAGACTTCATATTCCGGTACATGAATAGACACATACTATATTTTCACCAATCCGACGACCTCACAGTAACCAAGTAGAAAGGACAAACAGGGAAATAGGAAAATGTTTGCGAATCTATTGCAGTGCCCAACAAAAGAGCTGGGTCGATATGATACCTATCCTGAATGAATGTTTCACCACACGACAACCGGATACTCACCTCAAGAACTTCACTTAGACACAACACCCGCAAGATTTTGGCATAAACACTTTCCAGAACTTGTACGATCAAACACGAACACACAACTAAATTAAAAAATAGATAGAATTAATAAAGCCAGTACAAAGCAGGCAGAAAAATTTAACAAGTCACACAAGCTACACCAATTCAACGAAGGTGACTTGGTATTAATAAAACTACAGAATGTCTCAAACTTGTTGACTGGAGTCACAGCCAAGTTATTTCAACTTTATGACAGACCTTACCGAATAAATGAACGTCTTGGTCAGTGCACATACACTCTCATACACAGGGATGGGAAAACAAAACCAGGAATATATCACACGACTACACTTAAATTATACAAGGAACCACCTCAGTAACAATGGCAACACAGAGACAACCACAAAGAGGGAACAAACGAAATTCCGAATTTTTGGCATCTTCACTTTTGATTTCAGAAAATCAAAAGGGGGCAATTGTAAAGATAAATAAATGTATATAAATAAAAAAACAGAACACAGTTTCTCATAAAAAAACGTTTAATAATCAAACGCGTTTCGATGACAAGGTCATCATCATCAGTGATGGTTACAAACTTATAACTAAATTGTTAACATGGTTCTTAACTATATATAGGCAGAGTCTTAGTAGGAAGGGTCGTCTAAACATATAACGACCAATGGGAGAACAGTATCTTAATG
>JAGFPH010000559.1:475542-486951 GCA_018207615.1 Philaenus spumarius
GCTTAAGGCCTTAATGGTGTTGAAAGAGGTGGCGTCTCTGACAGGGCAAAGCCAGGTGAATTTAGAGAACTGGTCCACAGCGACCAGTATCATGGTGTTGCCTTGCGCCGTTCGTGGTAGTTTACCAACGTAGTCAATGTGGATTTTCTCCATAGGACGGGTCGGGACAATCGATGACAAATAGCCTAGTTTGCTATTTTGAGCGGGCTTGCTCACTGCACATGTTGCGCAACTTCTAACCTTCTGGGTGACATCCTTTACGAGTGAAGGCCAGAAGAAAAACTCACTCACTTTAAATTTGGTCTTGAAAATACCTAAGTGACCTCCTACTGGGGAATCGTGATAATAATTAATGATTAGGTCCACTAGTGATCTGGGTACGCAAATTTTGATAGGGATACCTTTATGATTCTTAAGGCAAAGGGTCCCTTTATTTAGACAATATCTGCTAGAAGATGCACCAGCTTCTAGATCTGAAATAATGGGACTTAAAATGTCATCAGCGCGCTGTTGAGCGCTAATGTCCTGGAAGGCTAAAGGGAAATTAGTTAAAAGGCTATTGCAGACTATGGTGTTCTCAGAAGGAGACGGTTGTTCCGGTTGCTTTTCTAGCTCAAACATCCTAGAAAGTGAATCTGCGATTACATTTTGGGTGCCCCTAATATGTGCCACTTGAAATTTCAAAGAAGTTAATTTGGCTATCCACCGTCCCATTTTGCCTAATTGTCTAGGACGGGCAAGTAGCCATGAAAGGGCCTGGTTATCAGTCTCTAAGAGAAACTCGCGATGCTCGAGGTACTGTCTAAATTTCTCTACTCCAAAGATTACGGCCAGGCATTCTGACTCATACGCAGAAGAGGCTTTTCTTTCCGCAGGTGTTAAGGTGCGGGAAGCATAGGCAATAGGTTGACGAGAACCGTCAATTTCTTGGAGTAGGACTGCTCCTAAAGCGCACGAACTCGCGTCCGTTTGAAGGACAAAAGGTTTGTCAAAATTAGCCATACGAAGTACGGGAGGTTGCGCAATGGCATTACGCAGATATTCGAAAGCAAGTTGTTGCTCAGTGTTCCAAACGAACTTTTGTCCTTTCCGCCGGAGCAGATTCAGAGGAGCGGCGTGTTCAGCGAAGTTTGGGATGAACTTAGAAAAAAAATTGACCATACCAATAAAGCGTGACACAGCTTTTGGATTGGTGGGTTTAGGAAAAGTTCTGATGGCCTTGGTTCTCTCTGGGTCGATTTGCACGCCTCTAGCAGAAACTAAATGTCCAAGGAAACTTATCTCTCTTACTGCAAAACGAACCTTATCGGGATTAACCGTAAGTTTCGCTCCTCGCAAGCGAGATAGGACTTCACGCAGATGTTTGATGTGCTCATCCCAAGTCTCAGAATAGATGACTAAGTCATCGAGATAATTGAAAACGAATTTAAATTTGATGTCTGAGAAAACTTGGTCTAGAAGTCGAGTTAGAACTTGAGCGCCAGTACAAAGTCCAAATGGGACTCGTGTAAACTGGTAGAGCATCCAAGGGGTACAAAAACTGGTGAGATGTTTAGAACTCTCGGTGAGTGGAATCTGATGGTAGGCTGAATTAAGGTCAAACACAGTGAAAAACTTGGCTCCCACAAACCAATTGAAGCACTGGTGCAGATTAGGAAGGGGTACGGCTTCGATTACGATATGTTGATTTAGTTTTCGATAATCGATGACCATTCGGGGTTTCTTTTCAGGATGTTGAACAAGAAACGCTGGAGAAGAATAATTGGAAATGCTTTTCTCTACTACTCCTTTTTCAACGAGGTCCTTGATGTGCTCCCTCAAAAATTGCATTTTCGGAGGGGCCAATTGATAGGGCTGGCTTTTCACCGTTATATTGTCTTTCAGCACTATTTCATATTTAATTAGGTCGGTGAGTCCTAATTCAGTAGTAAGGACATCAGGGAAATTTTCTATGAGTCCTGAGATCTCCTTTTGACATTTGTCATCAAGGTGACTCAGTGGATTTTCGGTGACCTGAGTAGCAGAGGATAAAGTAACTGTAGGAGGTAACCTTTTTTGAAAATTTACTAATTGAAAGGGTTTAGCCTTATAAAATTTAAACGTGAAGGTGCCTTGGAAAAGATCTAAAATGAGTCGACTTTTCAGAAAGAAATCGGACCCTAGGATGAGAGGACACGACAGCTGAGGTGCCACTAAAATTTCAAAATTCCAGCTGCAGTGCTGTATTTTAATATGGACTTTACAAGCTAGATTGATCCCTAGCTTTTCTCCGTTTGCGGTGAGGCACTCCGATTTTACCTCTTGAATTTCTTTAATTACATTTAAAGATTCTAAATGTTCAAAAAGATCAGAAGACATGATGCTCCTGACTGAGCCAGAGTCTAACAAGGCGTTAGTCTTAAAATTTTTAAAATTTACTTCAACAAGAGGTAGAATCTTGTTGCTCAAACCTCTAGATTTTAAGGACTTATAAGTTTTTCTCGTGAGAGAATTATTAGCTAAGGGAGAAAAACTATTGATCTTATCTTTACATTTTTTGAAAGAATGGCACTCCCAGTTATAGTGACCAGTTGTTCTGCAGTTGAGGCACGTGGGCCTTAAGTAAAAGGGTGCAACTAATCCCTGTTTAAAATTTGAAGAGTGACAAGATTTAGTGGATGTTGAGAGATTACTCTCATGTTTAGAATGTAGTTTGGACCTATACTGATTGTGTATTACCCCAGGTTTAGTATGAAAGGGAACAGATTTATTTAAAAAAGGTGTCTTACGTGGTAAGGTTTTATTTAAGTATTGAGGTTTAAAAAAAGATTGGTAAAATTTGATGTGACTATAATCTTTTTCTACTGAAGGAGCTTTGATTGTAGAAACTACTAATTTTCGCTTCTTGAAATGTTTATTTGGATGTGGAGAAAAATTGTGTTGATACTGTCGACGTTGATTTAGATGAGAAGAAAAATTGTGTTGAATTTGTGCTCTACGATTAGGATACTGCCTACACTGCGGGCTTGTATGACCTCTTCGGCCACAATTATAACAAGTTACGGGTGACCTTATGGGTCTAAACTCGGGTTCCGACCTAGAGAAACCTTTTTCAGCTGACGATCTTTCTTGGTCAATGTATAAGGTATTATTGACTTGGGCACAGATGGTATCCAAGTCATTAAAGTTAACAGGCCTTTTTGCGAAAACCAGACAGTTTCGCACTTCCGGCGAGAGAGCATCTACAATGACTTGTGTAATTTCAGCTTCATTTTTATCTACAAGAAGCACCTGCGCTGCTTCCTTGATTTCGGAGACAAAATGGTGCAGAGTCTCTCCCAAACGTTGAGGTCTAAAGAAGAGATCCTGCTCCAAAGTGTTCCGACGTTTAGCAGGAATAAAACTATTTAGAGCTTCTCTATGGAAAGCGCGAAACGTAGTATGTTTAGATAAGCACGAGCTTAACGGTTCCTTCGCGTAGGGCATAAGAATGCTTAAAATATTTCTTTTAATGTCCGGATAAATTCTACATAAGGACAAGGCAATTTTGATAAATTTAATTAGCTTCTCTAAGTCGAAGCCGTCTGTTACGGGCAAAGTTGCTATTAACTTTTCAGCGGGATGGCTAAGTTTGCCATAGACTACTTCAGGAGTGGACTCCTGTGCCAAAATAACGGGAGCAGGTACGGAGCCTGTGTTTAGCGAATTTCTTTCGCTTGACTGCTGCCCCAAAATCGAAATGGTAGGAACTGTGGTCACATTGATTTGGTGCGGCGCTGCGGACTGCGTAGAAATTGCTGACTCATTTAAATTATCTCCGGAGAGCGACTGGAAATTTAATTTAAGCATTTGCAGAGCTGCCAACATGCGGTTACATTCTGCATTGTGTTCAGTGGCATTTAAATTTAAGTTATCGATACCTGTAATTAATAGGCTCAGCCTAGCCTCAAACAGTTCGAGCCTCGTATTGAAACGAACTAATGCTAAATTTTGTGTGGAGTTTAAATCAGAAAACGTATCATTTAAATCATCAAGAGTTTCCTGAGCAAGGTCTAATTGCTCCTCAACATTATCAACAGTGATCTTATTAGCACAAGGCTCAGAACCCGCCTGAAGTAGGCCTCGCAAACTAGGTCGCATTGTCCTTACAGTGCCAACACCGCCTCCTCGCACCATTACCTCAAAAGAAAGTTCTGGCTTTCTAAGATAATCAACTATTTGTTGTAAGTCTGACATGTTTATTTAATTAAATAAAAAAAAGCCAGGTGATAATTTGGAAAAGAGTGAGAGAAAAAGTATGTGTACTTGAATGATAAAAAAAAGGAATTAAAGACAGATACAAACAGAGAGAAATTTTGTAATTTTTTTTGAATTTTATTAAGTTTCTATCTATTTTTGGATTTTATGAAATTTTATTAATTTTTTTTGGGTTTTATAGTTTTTTTGTAAATTTTTTTGATTTTATTTGTCTCTGCTTGAATATATCTAAAATTGTATGTAAAAGAAGAAGCCAAAAAAAAAAAACAAAAATTTTTAAAGTTTCATCAAAAAAAAATATAGGTTCATGAAATATGTCGTAGTATGAGAAAGGTGCGACGGATGAAGGAAATATCGATAGGAAAGAAGAACAAGGACCATTGAGTTACCACCAAACGAAAAATTAAACTATATAACAACTATAATCACAGAGTGTGACTAAAAGCAAGACTAAATTTAGGCCTATCCGACGACCGAACAGCTGAACAATTTTTAAATGGAAAGTAACCACGCAATCTGCGGACCAGAAAACATGTACCAATCTTACAAAAAGAATAATTAAGGGAACGGAAACGATACTGGGCCACATAGATTGGTACTGTTCAAGACTTACCTTAGAAATTAAATATCACCAAAAGCAGGGATATTTCAGCTTATCTCTTACAATGCACAGGATACCTAGAGGTTAGCTCAATAAACTATACAGATAGTTATAATTTTTTGGTTTTATTAACCAAAATAAAAAGTTTACATGCCCTTAATATAAAAGAAGTTATTAATACGCCCTTAATACAAAAAAGATTGAGATTAAAAAAAGAAAAACATATATATTTTATTAAATTTAATTTAAAAACCCTTCCCAAAAAATAAAATTCAAAAACCCTCCCTTTTAATAATAATTACAGAAATTATACAGAAGATTTACAAGTTACAAAGTTTACATGAAGTACCATGGATTTGTTTTAAGAAAATATATATATCTGTCGTTGGCCAACTCTAAAAGGTAATTATATAATTAAATAAATAGACAAAATTTATTATGAGACGTCTCTCTATATATATATATATAAAAAAAAAGGTTGTAAAATTTCTAATATGCAGCCCTTAAGGGCTAAGGTCCGAAATGTGCTAGCTTGCTCCTCCCAATTTATTTAATACTAACATATCTTAAATAGTACACATGTGCAAAAATTATTTTCAAAAATACAGCCTATTTAACACTTAATCATAAGAAAGAACAAAAGCAGATAGTTCTCGTTTTTTAAGTTAACTTCTGTCTCTAATTAAAACTCAGTAGAAAATATTTTGATTAGGTATTCCATTTCTTTAGTTGCAAGGTAGGCCTTTTCTAATAGTGGTAGTAGCAGGTTATCTCATTGCATTAAACATCCCCTGCACTTGCACCAGTTTAACTGTATAACACAGATAACAATTTCCTTTTTAGAAAACTTGCAGTTATTTAAATAAGCATAAAATGATAGTTCTTTTGTTAATATAACATGCGTAATGTTGCATAACACTGTCTGTACATGTTAGGTAAGCCACATGGTAACATAAAAGAAATGTTAACGTTTAGTTACATATCAGCCATATATTCTGCTTATAGCTTATTAAAAGTTTTCAAAATCTGTTACACTGCAGAAATACTACACAGTTACAGTTAATTAATGCATAACACTTTAGGCTTGTTTGTGGAAGAAAGTTTAGGCTTGACAATGACCAAAATGATATCGGCTTTATAGTTTTGTAGGCTGTCAGATTTACATTTAGAATTTAGGCTGTAAGAATTACATTTAAAGTTTAGGCTGTTGTAAAAAAGAAATATATAGGTTTCTCTAATAAGTTGAATAAAATGAGTTAGGAAGTTATACATGAAGCAAAAGTGGAAATAACCTAATTAAGTTTTACAAGTAATATCTTATAATTATTAAGGTAAAGCTGAAATATTGTACCTGGTATGCGAAAACAAAAGGTTTAGAAGTGAATCATTGTCTTCAGCGACACACGTTACCCCGATGAAATTATTTAAAGCTCGGCAACATTACGAACACTCACAGCGTCTGAAAGTAACGGTCTAAAAAAATGGCCGACGCTTTCTAGAACAATCTTATGACAAAGCGAAATTTCAACTTAATAGATAATGAACAGCTGATCGATTGTCGGATCACAAGGTTCAGTTATGTACGACTACAGATACCGTACGGAGTCGACATCTGGCGGAGAAAAGGATAACTGGGTGAAGGTTAAATACAGAAAGGTTGTAAATAGGTAAAATAAATGATAGAAGTTGTTGATGGACGTTACAATTTATACTTTGAAATATTGAAACCCTCCCTTATTTTACAAAAGAAAGAAAAACCCTCCCAAAAACAATTTTATAACTTAAACAAGAAACCAGTAACAATTTTATACACTTGCCTTAGCGGCTCAGTGATGTAGATGACTAGATGTATATTATATATTACTAGCTGATCCGGCAAACGTTGTTTTGCCATATAAATAATTTTCAAGTAATTTCTAGTGTAGACAAAAAATAGCTTAATTATTGTAAGTGTTTAAGAATGTGGTATATGCGTGAAATAGGCATGGAGCGCTGTGAACGATGAGGGAATATATAAATAACAAAAGGCAAACATTATTTTTAAGTTATTACAATTTATTCTCCCCCCCCACCCCCACCTCCTTAGGAGTTGGTGATATTGTAAGAAATGAATGTACCACTTCTGGCCCGACCCGGCTTTGCACGGATAGACAAATCAACCTGATACTAATAAGATTGACCTTCCATAAGATTAACATTGAAACTTTGAGGGCCACTGGGTCGTAGCCCTTATCACTAAGGGGTATGAAAAATAGATGTTAGCCGATTCTCAGACCTACTCAATATACTCACAAAATTTCATGAGAATTGGTCAAGCCGTTTCGGAGGAGTACGGGAACAAACATTGTGACACGAGAATTTTATATATAAGATTTTTCATCAAGAAATATATTAAACACAATGATATTTGTATATAAGATTTTGTGTTTGGCCAACGTTTCAAAACAAATATGATTTGGAAAATTAAACAAAATAAATAAAAGTCTAAGATTCAAAACGATACGACTTAAAACACACGGTCACGGTGAAAACTATCACATGGCACAGGCACTATGTTTGCAAACACTGTGAACATTTAAAATTGGGATACAGAAGAAAGAAAAGTTGAGGGGTAGAAAGCAGAAAGAAAGGAACACAGGCGCGGGCGGTAAGATATGGTACACTCCCAACCAAGAGTAAATGTACAGTCTACCAGCGCCACCGCAGCACCAGCACCTGCGCAGCCTAGCGGAATATCGGTGAAATAGAAATTATCGTTGGCTCATCCCCGTCGCCACCAAAAGCATTGGGGTTTCGCTTCTTATAGTGGTCTGTATTCATTGCCCACACCCCAACTCACACACACACTCACCCCCACACACGAGGTACTTTCATATTATTTATTTGTACATTTTCCTCTTTTTATGTTTTGCTCATTTTGATTTTCTCATATTAATTTTTATTATAGTACTAAATAATTATATTACTGTTAAGTAGTCTACTTGTTGATTGTAAAAGTTTTAATTCTATTTACATTCTAGTTTAAAAGATCCCGGAAAGTATGAACTAAAAACTATTTTGTGAACTACGTTTTCTTACATATTTTCATTTTAGTAAGGTTATCTTAGCCTATAAACCACCGTACTCAAATAACCTCTCATTTCTTAGTTAACTCTATCTAGACTTTGAATCATTTTTATATAGTCGATGTTAATAATATAATATGATCTTACAGCATTTGAAGATATCCGAGTTCCACTGATGATTTTTTCAACTTGCGTTACTTCAGTTCTTGATTGATTGGTAGAAGTGCTACTTGAATGTATTACTATGGTGAGTGAATAGAAGAGAAACATGTAGAAATAGGCAAGCATATCCAACTCTATAACAGATATCTCCTTACCAGTTAAATATATATACTCAGAGGGGTTGAGAAATGTGCAGCGTAGATTGGCAACAGCTTAAGAACAGTGCCGGATTACCAAACTAAGGGGCCCTGGAGCAAGATAAACAACCCTTCGGGCCCTCTCGCCTAATCCCCATTTCTAATATTTCACTGATGTGCGTGCACTTAAACTACCAACAACGGCCAAGCCTATGTGTGATGTATATTTGTGCGCCTCCCTGAATGTACATAATACAATTTGTACTAATTGTACTAATTTGGTATTCTTATAGTAAATACGAGGTAAAGTCAAAAAGTAAAGGGAAATTTTGATTTCCCTCCGAATCATATGCATGACAGCACTGATTGTTTTGCTATAACTCATCAGCTCTTCATTGAAAGTATTGTTTCATTATTAGCTGCTTGTGATTGTGATTAAAAGACTGTGTGAAATGAGTTCTCCTTTGTCCGATTGCACCAAGGAAAATATGCGAGCTGTGATACGTTTCCTCAATTCAGAAGGTGTGAAACCAGCAGAGAATAAGCTACTCGTCGAATGCAGCAGCAATATGGAGAAAGTTGTTTAAGTGGAAGCAAGATCTACAAATGGATTGATCGCTTTAAAACTGGTAGGATTTCTCTGAGTGATGAACAGCAGCCTGGTAGGCCTTCCATTTCAAAGGTTAATAACAATATTGAAGCTGTTAAACAAATGATTATCGATAATCGTACGAATTACAGTTGATGACATTGCAAGAGAGTTAAATGTAGGTCATGGTTCAGCATATTCAATCATCCATTATTCTTAAAACTTTGGAAAAGTCTGTGCTCGCTGGGTTCCACGTCAGTTGACCAGCATCCACAAAGACAATCGTTTGAAAATTTCCCAGAAGAATTTGAAACGTTATGAAAAAGAAGGAGACTCATTTCTTAACCGAATAATAACCTTTGATGAGACATGGGTGCATCATTTTGAACCAGAGAGTAAGCGACAAAGTTGGGTGCGGAAACATCCTTCATCTCCCACAGCAAAAAAGTTCAAAACTCAGATGTCTGCAGGAAAGGGTTATGATGTAGATATTCTAGGATATGTAATATCAAATTTTGGTTGACTTTAAACGTTTTAAGGTCAAACAATAAATAGTGAAAGCTACTGTGAGCTACTGCGTTTATTGAAGCAAAAAAATCAAATCCAAAAGACGTGGTAAACTTTCAAAAGGCTTGATTTGGCTTCAGGATAAGGCTCGACCCCATACGGCCAAAAAAACAGTCGTGTGCCTTCAAAACTCCGGACCTGACTCCAAGCGATTTTCATCTTTTTGGTCCATTAAAACAGTTGCGAGAGAATCATTATCGATCTGATGAAGAGGCCATTTGAAGCGGTGCACAATTTTCTCAACACGAGACCAAAAACCTTTTTCCAGGAAGGAATTAAAATACTCGTTAAAAGATGAACCAAGTGCATAGAAAAGTAGGAGGGGATTATGTTGAAAAATAATGCTACTATTATTTATGTAAGGGTCAATAAATATATAGATTTTTCCATTTCTCTTTTCCAAAATTTAGTTTTTATGTTTTAGGGTTTTAACTAACTATTCGGGAAATTGGTCTACTCACGAGGTCACTGAATAGCTTGCACCTCGAGCTTGCTGCCTTCGATTATGTACTGAGTTTTGCGAGTTTGCACCTCGACCTTACGGCCACGGATTATGGACTACTTCGCTTCCCTTTTTGCAAACGTCTTGGGAAGTAAAAAATACCGGGTACTTTTACGTTTTGATTGATTTTTAAAAAAAACCTGACGAGCTATGAGGTCGTGTAAAAAATCTTCAGTGGTGTAGTTGCATTAGGAAAAGTAAGTTGCAAACGTTTAAAGAAGCTGTTGTCGATATCAATCGATTATTATATATAACTTTTGAGGTTTTTTGTCCAATATAGTTCTCCCGGGGCCACAAAATCTTCAGGGCCCAAAAGCGGTTGCTTTCTTTGCTTTATGGTTAATCCGGCACTGTATAGGAAGGTCATGGACAATTAATTCAATGGAATCATTAAGTTAATGTGTAAATTGAAAAAAAGGAATGACAGACTTAGTTAGATACACTACTAAAATATCATCTTAACGCTCTAAATTTTATTTTACGTGTCAAATTTGCATTGTGAGTATAGCATGCCTCTTTCAGCAAAACAGGTTACTTAATATGTCCAAATAAAGACAGCCCATGGTTGTTCGTTTTTGTATTAACAAAAATGTACTCAATAAACTGAGGCACGGTCAATTTTTGCGGGGTATGATCGACAAACGTTACGCCACTGTGCATATGATCTGGCTCGATGCCAACAAATAACCGGTATAAAACAAATTTCAATGAACTTTAACTGAAGTCACTAATCCCAAAGAGTAAGCCTAACTGGATCGCCCATCTATAGTTGGAGCCATGAGTGATTGTCGGGTACAAGGGTACAAGCCAATATTAAGTTGCAATAAGGGTATTGCAGATGAAATAAAACAATAACACAAAATCTCACAACAAATACGTTTAATAAATCAATCGCGTTTCAACGACAAAGTCGCCATCCTCAGTGATAAAGCCACAAAAGCCAAACTACAACTTTTTTTTAGTTTTTGGCCAAACTAAAAGCCAAAGGTTGTAGTTTGGCTTTTGTGGCTTTATCACTGAGGATGTCGACTTTGTCGTTGAAACGCGTTTGATTTATTAAACGTATTTGTTGTGAGATTTTTTGTTATTGTTTTATTTCATTTATATTGTTCTCACAAGTCCAGCTCATTATTTATTTATAAGGGTATTGCAACTTAATATTGGTTATTTTTTATGAAGCTGCCCTGTATTTTCAAGCGGAAGAATGAAGCGCTACACAACCCCAAAGTTAGTAGTGCAGAGCTCTGCCAGGAATGTAGTCAACTAAGAAATATTATTTCACTCCTGCCGAACCTTAACACTGACTATCAACACTATTTATTTTTCACTTTCATAATGTCTCTTACTGAAATTGTCTAGTCAACGTTAACGATTTTTACAAAGGATTTTTAGACGAACTTTGAACCCACATACTTTTAAACTAAAATAAAAACTGTACCGAACTTTTCCCGTTAGCTACGAGGACTAGGTCGGTGTTTACGGCCTATCGGTGGGCGACGCACAATCTATTATTTTCGGAATGGGAGAGAGGACTATCTAACGGTAACTAC
>JAGFPH010000559.1:499947-515243 GCA_018207615.1 Philaenus spumarius
TGATCGAATTATCTATGTTTCAAGGCGGAAATCACTTAGTGGTTATTATGCCCTCAACTCCTAGAAAACATACGTGGTTTTAGGATTGGAGTCGGAGACCTTGAATCTCTAACGTCTCAGTTACTAGGATATCTGGTAGCACTTAATTACTGTGCTTTTGAGCCAGGGACAACATTGTTAAATTAGTAACATTGGATAAGTTCACAAAGCGCGCTTATCGTGAAGGCGTATTACAAAAACTGAAATTCGACAACTGTTCCTCCAAGAGATACAACTCCTTCCTTGTAAATTATGTAGCAGTTAAGACCAACAGCATCATCTGATATGATATGACTTTGGAAACTTGTAGTTGTCGGACGAAGCGCAATTCCATGTTAATGGTTACGGCAACAACGAGAATTACCGATATTGTCCCTTCTTATTACACGAACGTCCTTTACATAGTCGCAAGGTTGCTGTTTGTTGTCCCGTATCTTCGCGACATGTGATGGTCGTATTTCTTTCAATATGAGGGAGGAAATACACCTGAACTCAATATGTTGCAATTGCAATGACAATTTTTGTGACAAAACAATTTAAACAACCTTGCCTTTGTTTCTGCAAGGTTGTGCTAAGTTCATCAATAATGGCAATTCGATTCTTCTTTGGCAACTACGTAATCTCACATTTTTGACAAGAACGTCGGACTCAAGAAACAAGAAATTTTCATCATGACTCACTGGAATTACTAAATCTATAAATTAAGTAAATACTGTACTTACATCGTTGAACACAAAAGCAGGAAAATTGTTCAGTTTGGGACTAAAAGCAAGAGTACGGTTTCCAAAACGTGATAGAAGTTGTTCCCCTTTATCCGTTTTGAAACAAGATCTTAACCTTACGAAGTTGACCCTTGCTTTTTCTGCACACTGAAACATTAGTTAAGATTATTACAGAATTAATTACTATATCTTACGGTGTCCGGACATCACGTTACAGCGGACATTTTGTTACACTTTTGGGGCCAGTTACCCGAGTTATGAATTCCAACCCTGATTTCCGACTAATTCTGCTCTCATTACGGTAATTTCTCCATAATTACACCAACACTCTGAACATAATTTAATGCTATGGGCTTACGGTGCTTAAGGATGTTCTAATCTCTGGTCCTCTTTTGTGAATTTGTTCCTGGGATGGAGACAAACATATTTCACAATATAAATTTTGCTTACTACTTGTACATACTTTTTCTGGTGTCTGTATGGGTTTTTTACAAAATAATTCATACCTAGGAAACGGTTTAACCGATTGAGGTCAAACTTGACTTGACGTTTAACCTAACAATGATCTATTGTAAGAAAAATAAACAATTATATCCAATTAAGCGTTTCAAAATGGCGGCTGTTTGAAAATTTCTAAAGACAAATTAATAAACAGGAACCTAAACAAACATCAAAACTAATAAAAATGCTCAACAGTAGGCATAATTATATAAAAGACAAGAGATTATATATACAATAAAAGGTTTAACAATAATTATATAAAAGGTTATATATATATATATATATATAAAATATTCAATATTTTTCTGTATCTAAATTTTAATGGCACAATACACATTCATACTCTCTTCCACACAAAAACTCAAAACTACTTCTAGTCTCTACCACCCTCACACACGACATTGTTCCATCACAAGACCACATCGAAAAGGCTTTATGCATCGTCCCTGCTCAATAGCCAGTTCTTTATGAGGATCAAATATTTGTTTAGAGTACTACACTTTTTTAATTTTATCAGAAAGTTTATTGTAGAGTCTAGGTATTAATTACAGAGAAGAAATTTAAATAAATTGTTAACTTTGCTTTGGGTACCTTTGCTTTACTTTCGAATCTTAAAAAAATATCAGTTCTGTTGATAAAAAACTAAAGAACCTTAACTCCAAATGTAAAATACTTTAAGGGCTTTGTAAATAAACAAATGACGAAGAGGCAATACAGAGACTCCCGTTTTATTGAAAAAGGATTTAGAAAGGTAAAGGTGCAGTCCTGATCAAGTTCTTATCAGTTCTTACCTTCAACCAAAGTATGAAAACAAGACAAAAATGTAAAGTTAAGTGTTTTGTACAAATAAGTTTTTAGTGGACATTAAATAGCTGGCCATATGATGCTGCCAGTGAAATTCATGATTATGTGAATTATGATGTAGCAGTATAGTAAAACCAACAAAAAAGACTACAACTGACATAAAGTAAAATATATTGTAAAGAATATACAGTAGTATAGATCTAAGTGTAGCAACGATGAATATTAAAATTAACAACGACAAAACTAACGCTAAAAATAATAAACAAAAACTATAATGAATTTAAAATATTCATGTAATGTGGGATAAAAAATATGATATGATAAAACATAATGAGGGTTTGGGCTGTATGAACTTTCATTTCTTGTCAAACTAAACGTGTCCGTTATAAATGTAGTAAAGAAATTAACCAACTAAACAGATCAACTGAGAACGTGACTTACTCTAAACATTGCCTTCTCCTGATCTTCACTATTTGTCAGACATTTAATCAATCTCAAGAGCTTAGACGTATCGTCCTTCTGATGTAGATTCACAGCGCAAGCATGAATCAAGTTGGCAACACATTCTGCCGGCCCGTTGTGACACTCGAATTGTAATACCCCGTCTATGAAGAACTCCTGAAATTCCGACAAAATAAGATAATAAAAGAAAATCATAGATTTAAAATATACCATTTTAATAACATTTGAACATAATTACCTTTGAATCACCATAAGGCACCAGATCCAAAGCAATAAAATCTTTGTATTTCTTGTAAGTCGGCACAAGTTGGTTAATAATGAATTCTGCAGAATATGGACTCAGTGCCCCGTAGAATACCGTTAGCTTGACTTTCTGTTTCAGCTGAAAATGTATGTGTAAAAAAATAATTACTTTGTTTCCATCTGTTTTGTTGCGAAAATATTCGCTACATCTGTGTTATTCATATCCCCCAAAACATATTTCGTGTTAAAAAAAAATTAGAACACCAAGAAAGCTTTCTAAAAAAGGAATGATATCATAAATTTTCGCTAATCTTAAATATGTGTAGTATGTTCGAGTAACTATATAATGATAAACTAATACTCTTTCCTTGAAACAATATAGCTTAGAAGATTAAAGTTTAAAAGACAAGATTTTCAAAATGCCCAATATTGTAACTTTAAACAGTCGCCATTTTGTGTAGGGTGGACCTTTTGATGTCTGATTTGCGGCATTGTGTTCTAGAAAAGGTGCTGTTCCACCGAAATTCTGTCCAGCACACAAAGGTGCGAACATGCACTGTCTCCACCTAAAGCAAAACGTTTCTGAACTGTTCGCGAACAAATGTGCTTGCACAAAAGTTTCAAACCATTTAAGTTTCATTGACATAAATCAGTAACCATCAACATGTTAACTCAAGAGGACGTTTTACTTACTTCAGCTGCTTGTGTAATTTTGGTCAGTTTAACAAAAAAGTGCAGAGCAAAACCGCTCGTGTGGGTGCGGCCTTTCCTACAACAACGTGAATCGACAAAAAGTTTATGGAAGATTTTAAAATTGATCCTCTGAGTGGATTTATAAATTTTTCACGGATTTCTTGTAACGATTTTGAACATCTATTGAACACTGTAGGACCAAAAATCGCTAAACAGTATCGCAGTCAAACATTTCACTTAATTTTTATTTGCGTCGTGTTTTTTGTTACGATTCTTGTAATATACATGAGATGCATCCCACATTACAGGTCGAATTTCTATTTCGTTGATAAAATTAGTTATTTTTTCGTTGGTCCACTCCATCTTAAGTATAAATAAAAAAACAATTTACAATTAACAAAAACTGCGCACACAATGTTTTCGCTTCGAGAGCAGAATCTAAAATGGAGTGCGTGTACAGGGTAGTTGTATCCACCGGATAGAAGAGTTCGCGAACAATGTTTCTACAAGTTCGCGAATTTTCTGCTTAAGTGCGCGAACAATTTGTGCATGTTGTTTCAATACGATCCACGAAAGTAAACACACTGTGGCGCGCAGTGCAGAACTTATTACCTTGATTCGTCTAAGGTAGTACTAATTGATCCGTTGTATAAGCGAATTGAAAACTTCTCAACTGCTGCGGATATCTCTGCTTTGGTTGCACCTTGTTCGGTAAAAACTTTAAAAAAATATATTTTTACCTCTCATCAGTTATTTCCTTATGCTCTGATTTATTCCGAACAAAATGATATATAATAAGTTATGTTTACTGTTTATAGTAAATTTTTCTCGAATTTACAAAAATACTTCTTCAAATAGTCATATTAATTGGATCTGGTGGAGGAGCCAATTGTAAAGTAAATATAGTGCAAAAGGTTAATAGATCACCATGGGTCCAACATAAATCTCAAAACAAAAAATTCAATACAGTAAAACAAACCATGGGTATATACTCAGTAGGAGTTTATTATGGTAGCCTAGCTTGGTAGCGAAATGTATCGAAGGCATCAGCAGTGTAACATTTAAAAATTTACATAAAATATAAATGAAAAGAGAAAAGTTATGTTATTGGTATTAAACTGTTTAGAAAATTCCAATCTTTAAATGAAAATAAAAATATGTTTCTTAAACATTTCTTTATAACCTCCCTTAACAGGTAATTAGTGTTTTTTTTAACAAATTGTCAAAATTGTTTTCCAAATATTGTATTTTGTGGCTAAACGGTTGATTTTATTGAAAATTGCTAAATATAAAAGTTGTAGTTCTTTTTGTGACAAACATTTTTTATAAAACTTTTTTATAGGATGAATAGTTTTTGAATTATGGGGGGAAATGGTTTTTGGACGCCATTTTTCAAGATGGCGGCCGTAGCACAGCATGCACGAGTGTTGATTTTTGATATGTTGTTACTATTTGCTAGTACAGTACAACACATATGCAAAGTTTTCCCTTTTGGGGAATTATTTCCAGGTAATATCTAATATGACTGGACTATTTTGAGACACCTGTATATTCAAGATAGGCGACAAATTTATATCTTTCCTTTCTTTAGAGAACTTTTTTGGCGTTCTTATTTTTTAACACAAAGTGTTTTTTGGGGCTATCATAATTTTTTTAAATTAAATCATACAAAATTTAATAAATGTGATAAATTCTGAAACAAATGTATTGTATTCTATGTGAATTAGGTAAACTTTTAAATCAAATTTTAAGTAAAGCTTAAGAACAGGTTTTGATTATTATTATTTATTCTAAATAGAAATTCGCTGATTAGTTTTTGTGACTCATGGCCCTGAATGGCCCTTTTTGGTCGAAAAACATTTTACATTTGAAACCATTTCTGAGATATCAACACCAAAATAAATTCCTGCACCTCTTACAATTATTAGGTTTTCTCTCGCTTCAAAAATACAGTTTCCCAGTTATATGCCGAGATATTTTGTGTATTGCTTATTATTAAAAAATATTAGGTACCTAGGTATAATAAAAATGTGATCATTTCTGAAACATGTAAAACAAGAAACAAGTATTATTAGCGAATTTCCATAGGAAAAATGAGCTATTGCAGTGGCCCTTATTGTGAGACCCAAGGTCGGGAGTAGCAAATGAGCACCGATCATGGTCCCCAGAACACGTTTTGGGGTGTCATTAAAATTCATATATATATGTGTTTTCGCACTTTAGCGGCCGCATTTTAAGTCCGATTTAGTCCAAATTTGGTATACGTGTTGGTTGTCTATATGGCTCGGACGAGTTCGTTAGCCAAAAAAATCCAACAATCGGAAGTAGTACGTTTTTTGACCGGAAGTAACTATTTTTTTAGATTTTTTCTACGAGGATGATTTTTTTAGAGTTTTTTCTAAAAATATAAATGTAGGATGTTATTCTGCACATTTTGTTTTTTTACGCGACCTTATAGCTCGCTTGGTTCGCCCAAAATCGACCGAAACGTAAAATACCATAAAATTACCCGGTTCGAAGCCAAGTGGTGAAAACTCACGAGGCCACTAGGAGGAAACAAATTCTACTAATATATTGCGTACACACAGACAGCTGATCAACGCCTTCGTGAGTAGACCTATTTCCCAAATTGTTGGTTGAAACCCTAAAACATACGCATTACAACGAGCAACCTTAGTTTTGAATTTTCTTGAATTGTTCGTTTTAGAATATTTCGGGTCCCACGTTTCGGGACGCCAATTCTACAACGAATATTCTTTTTTAGAGGAATGGTTCGAGAATTAAGTTGTAGAATAATTTGTTTTGGCCACAACTGCAACGCGTTATTTTTCACGCTGGCAGCACCAATTCTACAATGAATCCCCTTTTTAGAAAATTCTTCGTTGGAGAATAAGTTATTTCCACCTACTGGAAGTCTTATAGGCAATCTCACTTTGTTTGGCCTAGGTGAAATAACTATGTGTCGAATATTCAGTTCACTGACTATTCTGACAAAAAACTTTACTTTATACTTCCAGTAATTTATTTTTAATTCTAGCTCAGTAAGAACACAAGTTAATAATTTTACTTTTTGTAAACCTCTGAAGAGTGAGTACACTGGAACTAACCTTGTAAATTGCTTATTTGTGCTTGCAATTATTTTATGAAATTTCACTTTATCAATTCTTAATCTAAGATTCATAAACTATTGGGATATTTGAATATTAGGTGTTTTTGTAAATAATAACCTTTTATAAAACAAAATAGAATTTTAATAATTTCTTTTTCCTAATTTTAAACATAAAACAAAATTCTTGTATTTAATATTTTCCAAATAAGACCAAATAATAACTTTCTTCTCAAATAAAATAATAACTTTTTAAAACTATAAGGCAGAACTAATCTCTTAATTTATTATAATTTATTTTAATATTTTATTACTCAATTGAATTTAATTTATACTTTAATGAAAATTTGAATTTACGATTTAATGAATTTACTTCTTTAATTAACTACAAATATTTCTTAATCTAACATCCTACG
The DNA here is from genome assembly GCA_018207615.1 of Philaenus spumarius. NCBI lineage: Eukaryota > Metazoa > Arthropoda > Insecta > Hemiptera > Aphrophoridae > Philaenus > Philaenus spumarius. The sequence continues at coordinate 506,934 of JAGFPH010000559.1, forward strand.
TAACCCAGTATTTAAAATAAATTTATTTGAATTTACTTCAGGCAATTTAATGGGGACTAACGTATTTTACGCTTCTACCGACCTTTTCACACTTGTCCAGGCGTCGCGACGTTGTGGTGAAATCCGCGAACGCTGTCTAGTGATGACAAGCTACAGATGTTCTGCGTGCTGATAGAGTTGTCTTGTGGGTGAAGGTGGAGTCCTGTAGGGTTGTCTGGATGTATGATGGATGACTTCTTAAAGATGGATGGGGTGATGCCGTGTCTGCGATCCCGGTTCGTCTATTCCCTCGTAGCTACAGTTGCATGTCCTAGTGGCCGCCTGGTGGTGTCCTGGAGTCCTGTCTGGAAGCTATACGAATCACTCCATGTATCAGCTGTCCTGTAGGCTATGTTTTTCTTCCAGAAATTCCCAAGTTAGGCCAACTTGTATAGACTAAGTTGCCACTGAAGTTCTCGTAAAGTTAATGCGGTGTCTATTGCTGCATCCCAGATGATAACCGCAATGCCGTATCTTCTTACTTGTTATAAAAATTTAAAGTTTAACGAAGAAAATACTCAGCTTCTAGCACGCTAAAGTATTTTATAAAAAACAAGTATCTGCTCTCGATGCGTTAACTTACATCGCAGAAGTAATAAGGCTTATGCGCGATACGTTATGTTACATCGAAAAAATAATAATCCCCGAGCAATCGTTTATATAAGGTTTTTCGGCACTATTTCATTGCCAACCTAAGCTTTCTACCACTGTATTTCCATAATGCTTTAAAATCCATTTTTTCGCCAATTTCAAACTTCTAGTCTACGTAATTTTTCATCCTGAATTTTATTATAATTTTTTCATAATTTTGTAACATGATTTAGCCTTTGTTTTAATTAAGTTTCTATTGTTTCTTTGAGTACGCCCCTTTTCGTAAACTGGTCACCCTGTTCTCCTTCCATCGGTCTTGTCTTTGGACCTCCCCTCTACTGTCTTGCGTTCTTATCTGGCTTCCCTCAGTTTTGTGCTATGGAAATCCTTTTTCCTTGTAACTCTTCCAGGGTTTATCCGATTTTCCTGAAACTGACATCATTTTCCTCAGCTCGTTGTTACCTTTCCACACGAACTCGAGTGACGTTCGTACGACTCCTGGTTCGCGTACACGACCCGCGCGCGTTTTTCCGCGGCGATTTTTCCCGGAAAAGTCTTAACTTCACACTTCTTTCGTTTTTTCTTTTTCCACTTTTCTTGTCCATTAGTTTTCATTCACTAGCCGGATTTTCATCTCAATTCTGCTTCTGGTTGTCTTGCTGTGAGGTTAGGGACTTCAACGATTTTTCACAAACTAGGGTTTTACTTTACTCCCGAAACATATTTCAAATACTGGATTATTTTTACATACCTACTTCATTTACATACTATTTACTATTTTGAATTGTTAAAAGTTTGAGTTTAAATTTTCCATTAGCTGTAAAGGTGCAAATTCTATCACCTTTTTCCTTTTATAAATTTTCTAGTTTTTCTTTTACATTATGAATTACATTTATCAATACTAAAACTTGTTTTAGTTAGAATTTAAAAAACTTTATTTTTAACCTACTTTTTTATCCTTTAAACTTTATGAATTACCATTAACTTTTTTATCTGACAAAATTTCGCTAAAACTTATTTCACCTTTATTTTAGGCCTCTTTAAGAAAAGCCTAAAAAACCTTTTCTTTTTTAAATTAGAGGAATTTTGAAAATTTTCTCATTCTTTGAAAGCTCGTATCTTACGTAACTTTATGATTTTTTAATATCTAATCTTGCAGTAAATACACCCGCGGTTAGCGTAATGCATTTCCCGAAGATTTTTATTTTTTATTCAAATCTTGGATTTTGGCTTCCCGTAGGAATCTTTTAAGTAATTTTTATAAGTTCCCAATCCTTTTCAGACAGGCAGGGTCCAAAAGTTTAATTCTACCCGATAACAGACCGCCCGCGTATACATGCTGATCTCGTGACCTACATTTGGCTTTAACTCACGGCAAGTCCATATTATTCAAACTTACAAAATTAATTGCAAATTTAAACTCAAGACCTACAACGAGTTTTGTCCGTTGTAAGCTACCCCTCTTAAGATATCTGGTTTGATCGGCTCCGCCAAAAACCCAAGATATTGAAACCTTCTAAATATAATATCATTCCTTTTTCATTTTCCTCATATCTTATTACACTTATATCTAGTTCTGCCTTCCTAATCTAACAATTTACATATCACACATTTATATTATTTTTATACATTTCATACTATACTTTTCATTGTTCTTCTTATTCTCCATACTCTGAAATTACATTTACATAATATACCATGGTATACATTTCCTTTTGAAATGCTCACTGGATGAGTTCACTTCCACTGAAAACACATGTTTATACTGTACACTACTTATATAAATACAGGGACACATTTTAATTTGCCTGATAACAAACTAACAATATTTTATTGGGTTACGTTTTTATACTACTGTTATTTCCCCGCATTCATACTTCCCGAATTTTCATAATCCGCGTTTTATACGTTTTACATTATTTTACCCTTTATGGTTTGACAACTTTTTATTTATTTGCCTAAGTGGCTTCAACTATAATAATTGAGAGTTTTTTTTTTTTTTTTCTTTTTAAGTGTACTAAATAGTTTTCCTTTGCTTTTCCCTAGTATCCTCCTTTATAATTTTCCATTACAGCTTTCTTTCCTTAAATGATTCCTAGGTTAAGCTTACTTTCTTCCTTCCAGAATCTTAACTACTTAGACTCTCTTAACTAATTTTACGCATAATTACCTTTTTTCCAAGTAATATGCAACCCCTATACACCCCTTACTCGTGTATTAGGACATTCCAGGCTCCTGACTTGTTTGTAGATTGCATTCAAACGTTTTATTCCTGGATCTGTATGTACAATTTACTTTAAACAACAAGCAATGCCTTTGCGTGTATTCGAAAAGTGCTTAGGCCTTACCCTGTACCTATCAATGAGTCGAGTTATTTATTTAGGCCTACTTCATTCATTGCAGTGTGCTGTGTTCTCTCTCCCCACTGCCTGACCTTGATCTTGTTTCCGCTCAGCTGTTTTCAAACATCCCCTCCTGGCTAATTTGTTCTCTGCCCTTTACAATCTCATCGCACCGCTTGTGTTTACATTCAATCAAAATATTTACATTTGGGATTCCCCAGTATGGCTAATCACTTTATGCCTTAGGCCTACCTTTTCTTCAATACAATAATATTTACAGTGTTAATTTATTTTTGGATGACAACTTTACTTATTGAATATATGGTTTGAGATCTCGAACATCGTATTCCCTTTATTCTTCCTGTAACCCGGTCTTCTATAATATAGGTTTTATTTCCTACTCTTTCATTTATTCGGAAAGGTCCTGTGTATAAAAGAAACAGTTTTCTGGTCTCGCCTTTAAATTTACTCGCCATAATGCTAGTGTTCTGTGTTACTAACACTAAATCCCCTACATCGAAGTTTGTAAATCTGCGACCATGGTTTTGTTTAGCAGCTCGTTGGTTTCCGGCCCTTATGATCCTGGCCTGGCACTTCTGGTGTTTTTCGCGCACCGTTTCTTCTCCTGGATTTGGTTGTTCCCTCGGGAAGACTTCATCCCACACGTACCTCGCCTCCTGGCCAAACTGTATTTCCTGAGGGGTGTGTCCTGTGGTGTCGTGTGGCGTTGTGTTTAGAACATCCTGTATATTTTCTAGGTATTGTTTCCAATTTGCCTGTCGGTTGTAGCAATATGTTCTAAGCATTCGCACAATTTCTCGGTTCACCCTCTCCGCCAGATTTACTTGTGGATGTCTTATAGGGATTAGTACATGCCGAACTCTTTCTTCCTGGATCCACTCCTTCCAATTCCCTGAAGTAAACGCCTTGCCATAATCGGTTAGAATACTTTCGGGTTTACCAACTTCTGCAAAGTACTGCCTCATTTTATCTATACTATTTTCGGTCGTAGGATTTCTTACTGTGTAAAGTTTTACATATTTAGAAAAAATATCCACTACCACTAATATATGTTGTACATTTCCTAAACCTCTTGGTAGTGGTCCTAAGAAATCAATCGCCACTACTCGGCCTATATTATTTGTTATGATTGGCCTACTTTGACCTATTAAATATTGATTCGGGTATTTCGCTCTTTGACAAATATCGCACTTTCTAATCTCTTCCATAATTCGATTGTTCATATATTTAAAATGCCACCTATTTTTAATCATGCTATATATCTTATTTCTTCCTGCGTGACCGTACGTTTCGTGCACGTGTTTTATGAATTCTTTTACCGTGTTCTCTGGTACTACAATTTTCAATATTCCATTTACAAATTTACATAATACATTATTTTCAATTCTATAATCTACTTTATTTACAATATCCTGTATTATTTCTAAGCATTCAGGGTTTGCCATCTGTCCGTTTCTCCAATCCTGCAATAATTGTGTAAAACCTGGATTCATCCTTATTTGTTGGATTCGCACTCTCCTTTTGTTTTCCTGTCTTACGCTGTTTTCGTTATTTATGGGAATTTGGTAATTATGATTCACAAAGGTGTCTGTTGCATTAACCTTCAACTCATGAACGTAATTTTTACAAAGTCCCGGCAATCCAGAAAAAACTGTATGATATTTTTCTATTAATTTCTGCAATAGGCCTTCTTGCTGTTCCGTTAGTATAGTACCATGACTATACTCCTTTGTTAAAGTTATCTTATTGCATTTCTTCATTGGAACCGCTACATGCCCTTTTGCTCGGGTTACCGTCTCCCCTCCTTGTCTAAGTTCACACAGCTGATTTTCCATTAGGTCTACTTTCTCCTTGTACCTAACGTGTTTCCTACTTAATTTGGTCTTATTTACATCAGAAGTAGCAGTGTTTTTAAATCTAACTTTCGATATTTTTCCACGCATATTTAACGGTAGATTTTGGTTACGTGTTTCTGCTCCTCCTACAGATATTAATTCTTTATAAGTTGGTTTATTGTTTTTATATTTTTTATTATTTTTACTATTCATCGAGTGGTCGGAAAAATTGCAGTGTAGTGTAGTGCTTGACTTCGCCTTATTTGGATTACAACGTTTACTAGAATATTCACAGTTATGGATACATTGATTGCGCCGCGACGCTTTGTTGGTAATTGGAATCTTTTCACCATTATACCTAACATTAATTGGAACATTAATCCTTTTTAATGCCCTATCACGCGGAATCTCGTCCTTGGCTTCTTTTGATAGCACCTTCGGTACGATATTTTGTTTGGCTTTCTGCCCCTTCCTTCGTTGAACTGACACCTCCCTCGATATCATCTTATTCAACCTCTCTTCGTTTTGTATCCTAACCTTATTGTTTTTCCTAGCTGTTGTCTCCGGCTTCCTATCTTGACTGCTGCCGCACTTCCCTTCCATTACATCATTAATGCCTGTCTCACCTACTTCCGGTCCATTAACGATTTCAGCTTTGTTTACTAACTCGTTCATACTATTTTGATTAATATTTACTTTATTTGTTTTGAGTGTAGTATTCGTTGCCTCGATTTCGTCGGATTTAATTACCTCCGATTTAATTAAATTGCTCTTTTTATTGGTTTTATAGTATCGGGAATTAATATTAAAACATTTTCCTTTCAACCGTGTTATTGCAACTTTTTTATCAATAAACGGGATTTTAACATTTTCCTGACCTATTTTGAACATTGCAAATTTTTCTTGCATGTTTATTTTTGCCTGTAAACTATATAAAAGGTCACATCCCATAATTATCCTAGATTTTAGACCTTTTACTACCAAAAATTGTAAATCTACGCTTTTGTCAACCAGTTTAACTTCGATTAGGACTTGCTTGCTGATTTTTTGCACCTTTCCTTTTAATGCACCAATTATCTCCAAACACGCTACCGGTAATTCTAAGATTTTGACATCTTCCGCCTTCAATTGCTCGAGGTAATCTTGCTGGATAACGCTTACTTCGGCTCCGGTGTCAATTTCCATGTAACTAGCATTCGTTCCAAGTTCTACTGGAATCGCGGGTATTTCTTCTAACGGTTTTTCCTCTATAACTGGTTCATCTCTATTATCTAACAAGTCTTCCCTAATATTTACATTTAAACTACCTAACTGCTTAGGCTGACGTTCACGCTCCTTTTCGACGGTTTTTTCGCCTACTTCAGGTTCGATTCTACTACAAGGAGTAACTTTTTTATTTCCTAAATTTTCGGTGTTTACACGCGTATTTACTTTTTTAATATTATTTCTTTGTTTTTTTGTTTTTTCATCGGCCCTGTCATTCCGAAAAATCCATCCTTTGTCAGAACCTCATTTCTTAGTTTTTCGGCTTCTGGTTAGGATTTGAATTGGAAGGACGTGGTTTATTGGAGTTTGGGTGATTAGAGTTACTTGGGTTTTGAGCATAGGATCTGTGGATTGGTGGGTTATTCCGAGGTGTGAAATTTTGCCTGTTTTCCGTTTCCTGAGCGTCCTGGGGTCTACTTCGCCGATTTTCCTCTATCATGTCTACATTATTTAAGAAATCTATCGCGTCTTGAATGGTTTCGCTAGGTTTACCTATGCTGGCTAATCTTATTTGCTCGCTGAAATGTTGCATCACCGTGAATACCAGGAAACCTTCAGGTAGGGGGGGTTCTAAATCTCGCGCTTTGTTTACTACCATACAGAAATATTCGGTTCTGCTAGCGTTTCCCCTTTCTACATACCTATTATTTTCTATATAATTCCTGACCGCTTTTTGTTTTTGGAGCGACCAGTAATTACTCAAAAAAGCCTCCCTAAACTCGGCATACTTCATCTCTTCGCGATCTGTTATATTATACCATTCAAGTGCGTATCCCTTTAGATGGCGTCTTATGAATTTTATTTTCTCCCTATCTTCTAAATAAGGATTCAACTCGTCCATTAACCCTTCTATTTCTCTTAAAAATTGTTTCGGCCTTTCTTTACTATTTCCCCAAAATTCAATTTTATTTATTTCGCTGTCAAACCGCGGCATTACAATTCCTACATTCCTACTCCCACTTCCCTGGCTTATTACGTTTCCTATTTTCTTTTCAACGCTCTCCACCCGACTTTCCATTGTTCGGAACCCTTTGTCTACGTTGTCTTTCATGGTGGTTGTGGTTTCCTCCAGAAAATTGATAGCGCCTTCAATTTCCCTAATCTTCTCTTCTCCCTTGGTGTGTTGTTCCTTACACCTCACGCTTTCTTCCTCCAGGCTTCGTTCCAGGTCTCCCAGCTTTCCAGAAATAACTTTGTATAACTCTTTCTGCTCCTTCTCTCGCTGTAGCCTTTCTGCTGCCTTTTCTTCCCGGATTTTTTCATCCTTGAGCCGTCTTCTTTCCTCTTTCCTTTCCCGTTCTTCCTGTTCCCTCTGCTGCCTGGCCTCCTCCCGTTTCGCCCTGGCCTCCTCTATTTCCTTTTCCTTCTTCGCCCTGGCCTCCAGTTCTGCTTGTTGTTCCTTCCGCCTGGCCTCCAGTTCTTCTTGTTTTTCCCTCCGCCTGGCCTCCAGTTCTTCTTGTTTTTCCCTCCGCCTGGCCTCCAGTTCTTCTTTATCTTTCTTCGCCCTTTCTTCCTTATCCTTTTTGTATTGTTCGAAGAACTCTTACATCGCCTTATCCGCCATATTTACTTTTTAATTGTTTAAATTTTTTTAAATTTGTTTTTATCTGTCGCGTCGGAAAACTCCCAATTTTTTTTAATTAATTTTACACCTATTTTTTAGGCCTACGCCCCCCCAAGCTTCCGATTTTACCGCGACAAATTTAATATACTGGTTAATTATTATTAGTTGTTTAATTTTCACTCCCCCTCTGAACCTTAATACGACACGAAACCGGGAAATATTTCAGACACGGGAAATAGCAGTAGTATGGCTTAATATTAAACACAATTCTAAAGCTAACATACACAGTTTTAAGCACAAATAATTTTACGTTAGTTCTTTGACCTATTTTTACTTTTGGTTAACTTTTTAACCACAAGTGAAATCGGCCAACACCGAAGGGCGCCAATTCTACAACGAGTCGAGCCCCACGTTGGCTGCGCCAATTCTACAACGAATATTCTTTTTTAGAGGAATGGTTCGTTTCAGAATATTTCGGGTCCCACGTTTCGGGACGCCAATTCTACAACGAACAACCTTTGTTTTGAATAATTGTTCGTTTTAGAATATTTCGGGTCCCACGTTTCGGGACGCCAATTCTACAACGAATCTTCTATTTTTTGTTAAAATGGTTCGAGAATTAAGTTGTAGAATAATTTGTTTTGGCCACAAC
>JAGFPH010000560.1:0-12610 GCA_018207615.1 Philaenus spumarius
CAAGTCCGTCGTTTTGGTTCGGGTAAGACCGGTAGAAATATATTACAAGGGGGTGCGGCAACGCCTATGGTTAGTCTAAGCTTTATTTCGCCTAAGTACGAATTTCGGGGGTTGCGGCAGAGCCTTACGTTCGGAAAAGATCGGTTTGCTAGTCTTTATTTTGACTAAGTCCGATTCGGGTTTACTCGGGGGCATTCGGTAGTGTTCGGGTTTATATAATGCACTTTATACTATATTACAAGGGTACTATAACAATTTAAAGCTAATAATTTCTCTAAGTGACCTTCGGTCGGATTCGGGAACGATCGGTAATGTTTGGGTTGTTATAATGCAATTTATACTATATCCCAACGACACTATAACACCATGTATCTCACACAAGGTTGCTGACGGATGGTAAACTTATATACTTCACAAAACAGTACATTCTCAACAGAGTCGGCCTAGCTTAACCGCTAGCGCTGCGGACTCGGGTCATGGTGATACCCGGTTCGACTCTCGGCGACACCCAAACTTTTTTCAAAGCAAAAAATTAAATTAAATTAAATATTAATTATTACAAAACAAGATGGCTGCCAAAAAAAAAGATGGCGGCTCAAAATTCCCCAAAATCTTTAAAAATCCAAAATTCCCCAAAATTCCCAAAATTTCCAAAAATCAAAAATCTTCAAAAATCCAAAAATTCCAAAAAATGTTAGGACCCCCCAAAAAAAAACCCAAAATCCAAAAATGTTAGGTTAGGACCCCCCAAAAAAAAAACCCAAAATCCAAAATTCCCAAAAAATGGCTTAGGTTAGGACCCCAAAAAAAGGGGGCGTGGCTTGGGTTAGGAACCAAAAAGACCCAAAAAAACACCCAAAAAAAGGGGGCGTGGCTTGGGTTAGGAACCAAAAAGACCCAAAAAAACACCCAAAAAAGGGGGGCGTTTCCCAAGGTCAATGACCTTCCCCCACTCCATTTTACGCTATAGTATCCGGAACTCTACTAACTATGTTTGTAAGTTAATTTTTATACTAAAATAATTCGAAAATATGAATTAAGAAAAAATATCCTTCAACGACATAAATTTAAATAAATGAATTAAATGTGTTTTGTTTGATTAAATAAAGGGATTTGTTTACAGAAAATAAAGTGTCCTGTCTATTAGGAAAAAAGCCATGATTCCCGAAAAGCCATTGCCAATGAACATTAAATATTTAAAATTGTGCCCCATTAAGATTTTCGTAGGTCTTGAAGAGATAGATGCCGATTGTGGCCAAGTATGTTATAGTTAGAAATGGTGAGAGAAAATTGGCAATTCAGTCCTGCGCAGTTTAAAATACACAAAAGAAAATTAAGAATGTGGCTTTTCAAACAAAAAATGTGTGAGAATTGTTGTTTTGTATTTTAAATACTTAAGAGGAAATTATTTACATTTTTCTAATTGCACAATTACACAAGACATAATTTGAATGCAAGATGTTATTTTTTTACTATTGTTTCATATTATTAGTTATCGTTTTTTAATAAACTATCTTAAATTTCAGGTAACCATTACCCGATATAAGAGAAAGTTTGTTAGTTGTATATGATTAAATTATTATAATTTAATTCACAATGTATTATTATTATTTTTCATACAGTTATGTTTTACTGTTAATATTCAAATCACACTCATACACCAAAATCACTTACATTTCCAATAAATGTCAATGGTTATGCTGGTCTTGAAAATTTCCTTGTGTATGATTTTAATTTATAAAGGTTTGGCTATTCCTATTCAAGATGGGTTCAACAGCGCCAAAGTTCAATCAGTTAAAAAATGATCAGTTCAACCAGTCAAGATAAATGAATGAAATTTAATAGTTGAACTGTGGCCTGATCGACCAGCTTATTTAGCGAAAGTTCCGATCAGTAATATTTGTTTAATAAGGTTTTCATTAAATTCGTTTTCTGTTATTAAGAAGCTTCAAGCAAACGAGCAGAGAAATAGCATGTATATTATATTTACACGTTATTTTTATAAATGAAAAGTGGGCGACACAAATAGGAACCCGGTTCACAGACCTTGGTTCGCGAGAACCAAGTCCATTGTTCTATGCCTGTGTGAGGAAGTTGACGAACTTGGTCTTCTATCAAGATGAAAAACATTTGTTCGGTTCCCCGCCAGAGGTTAGGGTGTTTGCCTGTGCGTGGAGGACGAGAACCATTGGTCACCATTTTATCAGTGGAAACTCAACAGGTGAAAACAATCAATGTTCAGTGATTACATTGTGCTTTTGGTTTGTTTTTCACTCGTTTTTAAAATGTGTGATAAGCATGATGCTAAATTTAAGAACCCTTCTTTGTTTAATGACTTCATCGAAGCCTATCGGCAGTACCATTGTTTATGGAAGGGGAAAAGGGACGAATATAGAGACAGGAACAAGCGTGACGAAGCTCTCTATAATCTTGACTCCCGAGACCATTCACGATGCGGACATACTCTGCAAGTTTCTGGAATTGTTTTCCACTACTTGAGGCGAAATGGTAACGAAAGTTTCAGGTCTTCCATGTTTCAGTAGCGAAGTAGGAAAGTGTAGCAACGAGGCGATGTTCGGCTGATATTGATGTTCTCGTGTGAGTACCATGATTTGATATATGGGGTGCCATAATTTCCAATAAATAATTGAATTTGACCTCAGTCATTCATAAAAAATGTTGGAAGTCCTTCACATTTCTTTCCCTGAGATGATGTAAAAGATTAACGTAATACCACCTTTTTTTCTATCAAGCATCCACTGTTTGGTCCACTCAGATCTCTTCTTCTGTCTTCTTTTAAAAACAACTCCTCCAAACAAACAATAGCAGCTGCAACCTTCGAACAACTCATATAGGTCGCATTCAGAAAGGAACTGGCGTTTTGGACGAACTATTGTTAGCATTTCCCTCTACTGTGTGTGGAGAGTAACGCTCCAGAACTTGGTTCTCATGTGTGTTGCCCGCTTGTAAATCTGCTTGGAAATCGGTTATTTCTAATGTTCGCAGTTTTTATAAATGACACAACACCATATTTAAACTTTACACAATCTGTAAAGAAATTGTGATAAAAGTGATTTACTTAAATTTTTGAAAGGATCGTGATCTAGTCTTCAAGAATTTACGTATAACGTTTAAACCAATGTATAAGCCCAGTCACTATAAGTTACAACTACCAGTAATTTGCAATACGGCAGATTTTTTTTATAAGTACATTAAAGTATGTAGATTAACATAAAAAAAGTTTACCAGTCTATCGATTTCCCAAAGTCGAAAAAAAATCGATTATTATTTTTTTTCGATTATCCTTAATATTTAGAGCTGGGATGAAGATAGAGAAAAATAAAAATTACCACCGTGTAAGGGAGGTATTTTTCAACAAAAAAGGTCATGTGTATTTATTTCGTCCGAGCAATGGTTTGTCTGGAAAAAATTCGATAATGCAGGTATGTATTTTGCAGCAGGGGAAATCACTAAAAGGGGAAAATCTCATTCATTTATGAAGCGTTGGCTCATTCTAAATTGGCCAAATTTTAATATATCAAATTGAAACTTGACATAGGAGTTGAAATATATATTTTAAACATTTATGCTGTGTCTCAGCTTGTTATCTTGAAAATTACCCGATCTAGAGCCACTTGACATGGGTTTCTCGGTTTTAGGAGTACCAATTCATTTTAAACAGCTCCAGTTTAGAAAATTTTCTAAATATCAACCTGATTTTTTTTTACAAGTTAAATATATAGATTCAAACAAGATCAAGGAGTATAACCCTTTTTTATTATTTACTTTTCAAAGCACAAGTAACTTAAAAAAGTATAATTTTAGACCTTTTTAGATTTTTCATCAAAACACTTGAGTTAATCGGCTGCAGATTAGTTAATTTTAAAAATAGTTTTTAAAATAAGTATAGCAAAAAAACAATTGTGTTTTTAACTTCTGTGCAAATTTTTAAATCGATATGTTCAAAAATGTCGAAAATAGAGTCGTTGAATCCAAAGGTGTTATAGTTAAAACGAGATAGGTAAACCAGAAGACTATTTTCAAGCGCCTCGTTTTTAAAATTAACATGAAAAAAATCGTTCATACTTACTAAGAATATTTATACTGGTGTACTCAACTTGTAAAACAAATTTGATGTTCTTATTCCAAAAATTGACTAAACTGGAATAGATTGAAATTAGTTCGTGGGTCTGGTACTCCAAAAATCGATAATCGAAATCGACTCCTAGATCAGGTCATTTTCAAGATAACAAGCTGAGACTCAGCATACATTTTTCTCTATCTTCATCCCAGCTCGAAATATTAAGGATAATCGAAAAAAAATGATAATAGATTTTTGTTTTCGACTTTGGGAAATCGATAGACTGGTAAACTTTTTTTTATGTTAATCTACATACTTTAATGTACTTATAAAAAAAATCAGCCGTATTTTAAATTACTGGAACTTTTGGTCTATATTTACCCCTACCGACTGGCCTATGTGGTTGTGACTTCTTTACGCTACGGCGAGATAAATAGAAACAATTTACTATAGTAAAATAATAATAAACAATTACAATATTTGAAGAAATTATAAACGTAAGGACGACAGATAATTTTCTTATTGCTCATTTATTAAAATTAATGCATTATGTTAATTCTTAATTCACCCAAGATCACTTACTACCAGACACAGGAGGCAGTTGCGGTAGACGTAATGTCGTTGATTGAAAGTATAAATATTGCATTGAATACACAATAATTAGTTTGTGGTGAATAATAAATGGTTTCTAATATTTCGTTACTTTTTATCAATGAAGGCAATACACCGGAAATAGAAATAATATTTTTCTATGTGTTTGGTCTTTGAAGTCTTCTATAACTAAATAACGAATTGATTTAAATTACATCAACAGGTTTCAAGAAGATATTATTTTGAAGAATTGGAATCAGCTGTTACACGGTGTATGAAAAGGTTAAAACTGTACTTAGGTTTTCAAATGAAAGGAAATTTGGGCTTTATGTACTGCTCCCACTATTATTCAATACTGAACTTGATTTACAAAGACGTCTTTGATAAACGATCGAATATATATATAATTTATTCTTGGATTTTTACATTATGACTCTGTAATATATCAATTACAAAGTCTATATCAAAATAACTTAGTACTTTGAGTCATTTAACTTTAAATTTTTAATGGTTTTAAACTTTATGGTTTGTTAACCTTTAAACGTAGCCTAGGCCTATATTTGAAATTTCGATTGTTTAACAATTTTGATTTTAACTTGTTTTGTATTGATTTAATTTAAACCTTATACTTAGCAAAATTCATTTATATAAATTAAAGCCATTTTAAATTTTAAAACTTTGATTTCTAATAAATGTAATTTTTTTTTACTTTTTCCCTACCGAACCACAACTCTAACTATTATCCCCTAGACTTACATTCTGCTGACTCTCTGATTTTATTTTCTCAAAAGATTTATTTTAAAGAGTCTTCTATAAATAAATTATTTTCGCTTGTGTGAACATTCAGTGAAATGTATTTAATGCCATTAAATGCTATATTTCCCAACATTCCAATGGTTAGAGCTACTTCATACAAAATGTATACTTCGTTTATTTATTCAAATACACACATATTAAAATTGTCTCCATAGAATATTTTAGCAGATTTAATAACACAGCTTGCAATTACTACCTTCTAGTATTATTGAAAATAATTGAGATGAATTGAACGATGAAAACGTGTTTAACAACGCACTGCAGCAGGTTACAGGTTGGGTGAGTGCTTTAAACGTGTGGTTTTTTATATTTAACTGAAGAGGATTTGTACAGTATTTTAGAAAGAGGACATTACTGCAGAAATACAATAAATTGTAAATTTTAAAGAGTTGCATGTCACGTCTACGATTATTTTTAGTTCTATAATATTGAAGTAATACAAAACGTATGATTTTATTAATGCATTAATAACAGAAATCACATAATCTTTCAATATCTGACAATTTAAAGACATTGATCTGATGTTATTTCAATTTGCTATAGTAGCCTTATGTACGTTGTCTGTGAGAGTCAAGGTTTTTTTAATACTTCATGTTTTTATGTGTCACTAAAATCCAGAGTATCAAACGAATTTTGAGATTTAAAATGTTAGAGGCACTGTTTTTTTCCAGTTATTAAGTTGGTTACATCTTTTCTTATTACAACTAAGAAATATAACAGTTGAAAGGCTTTTGTACATATTTTGGTAGGATATAACACCTAAAATGGAGTTTAGGAATAAAACAAAATGTTCTTAACAAAATATTTGACAAACATTTTAAGCAATTTAGTCTTCAGAGAAAAAATTGCGTTGTTTTAAAATTATATTGTTTCTTTAATTGTCCTTCTCGCTTATTTATTTTATTTTCTAAATGTATATACGTATTTTTGTTATTATATTATGAGTAGAAAGTTTTTGGCTTTATTTTGTAGAAAATAAAATTTGTATCAGCTTGGTATTTGTTTTTTTATTAGTATGCTAGGAAAACATAACTTTGATTATTAAATGGTGTCTTCAATGTTATCAAAAGAAAAAATAATAATCAAAATATTATCAATTCAGTAAAACCATTGTATTTGGATAACCTAATAGAACTCCGATCCAATGCAATATTTTGTTCCACTGGAAATTCGACGATAGTGGCGTTGTCTATTGGGGAAACGACGGAAGCTGTGTGAAACACCAATGCTACCAATGATTTCTCCCGCGCGCGATCATGCACTATTTTCCCGACAACCTAATTTTCGCCACACTGCTGCCGTATTGATGCAAGATCTATTTATTATTCATGATCTATGGTAAAACTAAGTACATACACTTAAGTATAAATCATTCCTCAAATCAGAAACCAATGCCATGCCAAGTGATGGTATGCTTGGCAAAATCAGTAAAACTTGTGTTTCTTCTTCTAACTGATGACAAGTTGAACGAAATTATCAGATTAGTAGTATTAGTGAAAAAATTAGCTCAGGTATATTTTTGTACTGAGAAATTTGAAGCCATACTGTTATACTTTCAACAGCATATTATGGGCGAGTGTATCTTTATGTGTCTATCGAATTATTCTTTGGAGAAACTCATTAGTTCAGACCATGAGAAGACTATCTTGCAAAAAAAGAGAAATAAGGTTTATTGATGGCTAACAACACAAAGTCGTAAGTTTTCTTTCAAAAAGCTTGTGGAGTGCTTACACTTCCGTGTATTTTATTTTCATGTCCAAATTTTGATGTACACAACTACCCGAACAGTTTTTAAGTATACATATATACTGCAAACTTCCCTTACTAGTAAGTGCAAAATTCATTAACAATCTACCTAAAAGCGTGAAAAATTCACAAAATTACGCAACTTAATATCAGCAATATATTGATATCTTTTACTCTGTGTATGAGTTTCTTCATCATGTTTCTACTATTTCATAATAGATGTGATCTACGTCTTTGTAATATGTTCTTTTGTTTTTAACTTGAGAGCACTGAGTGCATATTATTGCAGATTTAAAAAAAAATGTACATATGTCAATCTTTCTCTATATCTAAAAATGTACGTTTCTTGTCCTCTATAGTCTCAAAAATATTCGACCGATTTCCGTAAAAATTTTACAGTTCATCCATATTATCATTGTCAGGAGTGTTTAGACGTTGCAATTACTACAGTCTGAAGGTGTTGAAATGGGGCTGCTCTACTATAAAATAAATATAATTTAAACTAACTTCCTACAAGCTATGAAGCTAACACTAACTAATATTATTTTTAAGTGATATAAAGAAATATTGGTGATTTGATTACTCGAGTTAAAATGTTGTTATGGAATTACTAACACTAAAATTACATAATAATGCATACTTTTTCTATATGCCCAAAAACTATTCAACTAATTTCACTACAAATTTAAAATTCACACCTATTAGAATCATGATTACTTTCTCACTATACTATAGTGTAGAGAGATTATAGTGATCGTAAGAAAATCGATGTTTAGATTTTTG
This sequence comes from Philaenus spumarius, assembly GCA_018207615.1. Classification (NCBI taxonomy): domain Eukaryota; kingdom Metazoa; phylum Arthropoda; class Insecta; order Hemiptera; family Aphrophoridae; genus Philaenus; species Philaenus spumarius. Next base: position 8,018 of record JAGFPH010000560.1, read on the forward strand.
TGGAAATATCCGCTTTGGGACCTTCTGAGTCCAAAATGGTGGTTTTAAAAAAATTCTGTCAGTATGTCTGTATATATACAAAGCTAGACAGAAAACTATTCTATAGATTTCGAAAAAATTTGCACCATACTTGTAAATTAGGCCTGTATAGATGCACGATAAAAAGGTTAGAAAAGGTTTGGCAAAAAAAAACCCAAAAATCAGTTATAATTTGTTTATAAAAAAAAAGGCTATAACGATTTTGATAAAATTTAGTTTATTTGTAGCCCTTAATGTACCCTAACATATTAAAACAACTGAAACTTTTTAAAAACTAACGTTTAGCTAATAATAATAATAACTGATTTTTGGGGGTTTTTAGCCATAAAAGGGGGTTGTTTTTCAAAACATTTTAAAATCCTTTTTCCTGCATGTATGTATATACAAGCCTAATTGACATTTTTGGTGCAAATTTGTTCCAAATCGATAGAATAGTTTTCTCTTTAGCTTATAATATTAATATTTATTAGATACTCTAACCTTAATGTCCTACTTTATTTAATACAATTATGAAGTCACAGTAAATCTGTTTAGTAATTTAAATAAGTTTGTGAGAAAGTATGTGCCAGTTTTTAGTACCGTGTATTTCTTAGAACAAAGAGAATAAAATGCTACAAATACACAATAAAAATAAATTGCACTAACCCCCTACTAGCTACACATTTAGAATTTGTGTAATAATATTCTTAAGTGGTATAAAGACCCGTTGCAATTCTAATAATTGATTCAAAGTAATGAAATAGGATAGCTAACCTCAAAATTAAATAATAATTAAAATGATATTAACATTAAACACCCATATGTTTAGTACGCGCGACCGCCTGCTCTTATCATTAAAATCTTATTTAAAGCACTAGTCACTTCAAACAACATTTTTTTATTACACTCTCTAGGTTTTGTTTGTTAGTTTAATCTAATCATATATTTATTTACTAAAATCAAGCAATAGAGAAGCACTACTAGTAATAAATTATGTACAGATTAATGTTTCTTTGTATGCTTCATTGTTTGCTTATTTGTCCTCTATAGACTCAAAAACTATTCGACCGATTTCACTAATCATTTCACATTTTATAAATATTAATGCTGGTAGTGTTTAGAGATTATAATTACTAGCCTACAATCAGTGAGGTTCAAATGGGGATAATAAAATGGGATAACAGCCATTAAGTTAAATAACAATTAAAAATATATACCCATATAAAATAAATTGCATTCACAATAAATACTCATATGTTTAATACGCGATCTACCACCTGCCCTGATCAGAATCCTATTCTAACCACAAGGTGCTGCAAAATGAATTTGTCAACGCACTCACTAAAAAATGATGTATATTAATTTAATATTAGTGTAGTGACGCATAGTCGGCTCAACTATATTGCTGAAGCTAGTTAAGTCAAATTATTAAATATGGTATTTAAACGATATATTGTTAAATATTTAAATAAAATATTTACAATTTTGACTGATTTATTTAAATTATGCTTTGTGATTTTGAGGTATTGTTCCAATAATGCATGCATATGTAATATGCAAAAGGTATGTATATGCATTGTTTTATACAATTACTGTATGCCAGAGAGAACAAATTCTGAATGAATAAATAAATCAAGACAAATTAAAGTAGAGTTATATTATAATACTAGCTGACCCGTACAGCGTTGCCCGTGGTGGCTGGTATTTTCAGTCTTTTTAACGTAATTGTAATTTTTTTAAGTGTTTAGTCAGTGAGTAATATTTAGCCTTTATATATATAGATCTTAAATAATAAAAGCACTATTATTAAAATAACAAAAGATTTGAAATTATGATTTTAGTAACTTTGATCCCCCCAAACCCCTCCTAAAATTTCGAAATTTTTCATACTCTTTCTTAGTGAGCATCTATGGCCCTAGAATAAGCTACATACCAAATTTCATTCCAATCTGTTCGGTAGTTTTGGAGAAATCGTGATTTAGTCATTTTTACACCCCAAACCCCACTAAAATTTCCATGTTAAAAAAATCTTTTTTAGTGAACACTTATGGCCCTAGAGGAAGCTACATACCAAATTTCATTTCAATCCGTTCGGTAGTTTTGAAGAAATCGTTTTTTAATAACTTTGATCCCCCAAACCCCACCGTCCTAAAATTTCGAATTTTTCAAACCCTTTCTTAGTGAGCACCTGTGGCCCTAGAGGAAGCTACATACCAAATTTCATTTCAATCCGTTCGGTAGTTTTTGAGGAATCGTGATGAGTGAGTTAGTGAGTGAGTGATATTTCGCTTTTATATATATAGATACTCTTCGGATTTAAATTCATTTGACGCAGAACATACTTATAAATATATCAAAGTGTATTGATTAGTAATGTTAAATATATATAAACATGAACATATATGATGTGTGTCACGTCTTTAATTTTTGCCATTTTATACTATTGTATACGCGGTGTGAAATAACTCGCTAGAAAGACAATGCCATTACTTGGATTTGAATGGTGTGACGCCATTGTTTTGACAGCTGTACTATCGATTATCCGTATACTGAGTTTAACTTATGATACTAAACTTAATCGAAAAAAACTTAAATAGAATTCTTACAAAATAATACATTTATTGCTTTAACGCATTTAAATGATATTGACATCTTTGGGAATTCATGATCTACTATAATAAATTACAATTTAGTCTTTTGCTAAACCTTTCTCAGTATTTTTAAATAGTTAAGTAAGGAGCGTCGTCTGGAAATACTTTGTAACTACACTTATATTAAACTAATGTACAGCATTTAGTGAGTGCGTTGACAAATTCATTTTGAAGTGCCTTGTGGTTAAAATATAATTCTGATCAGGGATTCTGCCAGGTGGTAGAGCGCGTATTAAACGTATGGGCAGTTTATATGGGTAAATAATGTAACATTTTAATTATTATTTAATTTTAAAGGCTGTTATCCCATTTTATTATCCCCATTTGAACCCCATAGATTATGGGCTAATAATTATAACTAGGGAAGACCCCTGCGTGCTCCGCACGCCAACCCCCGTTGGAATCTTCTAAAAACATATGTTATGTTTTATTTATAATAAAGGTGTAGGATTAATAATAACCTCAAAAGTAAGATGGTAAATCATGTTAAATGTTCAAATCAAAAATTATTTCGTATATTTAATAACATCATTTATAATAAAGGTTAAAAGAACCAGTAAGGCTCAGGTGTAGGCCTACACTTAATAAAAAACCTAACCAAAAAGTTACTCACTATCAATTACCGTATATTATCAATAAATAGGTCAATTATATGTCTTATTTATTTTTAATTAGGATGTAACATAGTTTTTTCTTATTTTTAAATTCCTTAACCCAAGTTTTTGTTGGTTTATGTGTGTTGAAACATGTGTTGGTTCAAAATAGGCCTAACTTAAAATATTATTTTGTACTAAAAGCTGGACATCCATATCAACTGTATTATCTGTTAAGCCTTATTTAAAAATCATTATTTAATTGTACAAAAACAGCTGGATTAGTTTGTTTGTTATTATAAACAGCTTTTTTGTATAGAAATATTTTTATAACCTACTGAATACTATAAACATAATTATTTACATCCACGAAAGCAGCTGGATTAGTTTGTTTCTTATTATAAACAGCTGTTTTGTATAGAAATGGTTTTTAAATTCGTTCCATGTTAATCTTATGGGGAAAACCCGACCTTTGAGATTAGCTCACACCATTAAGGATACGAATTTTTGACATATAAAACCTTATTGCAAAACTACGAAATGAGACGAATTTTTTGAAACCTCAAACATTAAAATTGGTCCAGAAATAAGGGAGGAGTTGTGTTTACAAAGAACGGCTTCACGTATTATATATAAGGATATCTAAACACTCCCAGCATTAATATGGATAAAATGTGAAATGATTAGTGAAATCGGTCGAATAGTTTTTGAGTTTATAGAGAACAAAGAAGCAAACGGGCAAGGCGTTGTGTCTTTCTCCTAATATCAGATCTACGACTTTAAGTTTATAATTAGCTGGTGGTGGTATTTATTTCAACTCTTACGTCCTCATGAAGTATACGTCTCCGTATGTGTTATGAAGTAAGATTTCCCAAGTATTACCTGTATTCGGTCTTTTAAAATTTTGTAAAATACCATTTTATTCTTTAAAATCACGTTTTTCATGTAAACCATGGCCGTTGCTAATTTATCGAGCAAAAACAACCGCCGGTTTATTGTTTAATGTAATTGTAATTACTAGTAGCATTGTAATACAAATCATTAAAAACATCATGAAAAGAAATTTATTTTATTAGTTGTTGATTTTATCTGTTTCGCAAATTCATAGTTTTCAATTAACAGTAAATTTCCTAAGTATAAGAACCAGGTTCTGAGCCAATTCCAATGAGCTGTCATTTTGTACTGGGTTGAGATAGAAAGCTCTAGTTTCCACTGTTCTTCTTCTTTAATAGAGACCTTTAAAATGAAGTGTCACTTAATGGGTCTTTAAATTTAAATATTTTGAGCTGCTCCCTAAAAATCCAATTTCGGGAAAATGGCAAAATTGTAAT
>JAGFPH010000560.1:19903-51843 GCA_018207615.1 Philaenus spumarius
AAAAATAAACCGGACGATATCTTAAATGACCAACTTTCATTTCACTCTCACCATTTATATGATACGGCCATCAAATATTTACAGAAGACAAACAGAGATAAACATCTTTAAGATCCCTGAACGCAATACCGGCAGTATTCAACCGACAATGATAGGTTGCGCACCTAAGTTTGTATCAAGCGCGATATTGTATCTATGTGTTGTTGTGGTATGTAAGTGTGTATGTGTGTATATGTTTTATTTATTTTAATGTGCGACGATCTCTTCGGAGTGATTTTAACTTGATAATGGAGTTTCGGCTCCGAAACATGTCGTGAAGAATACAACGACTAGAAGTCACGTGACGGACCTAACAAGGTAATCTTATTATTATTAATTATAATAGTGACTTGGTACCACAAACATGCTAATAAAAAAAAAAAAAAAAACATATTTTAACTTGTACTACTAGTTCTCGACATTAAAACTCCCACTACTAGTTTCTTACCTACTTTAATTCCTACTATCAGTACCTCGCCTACTTTCATTCTTACTGCTACTTCAATTCGTAGGCCTACTATTATGTTCGCCTACTTTAATTCCAACTACTAGTTATCACCTGCTTTAATCGCTCCTACTAGTACTTAGGCTACTGTAATTATCCTTGCATATTTTAACTCGTACTACTAGTTCTCGACATTAAAATTCCCACTACTAGTTTCTCACCTACTTTAATTCCTACTATCAGTACCTCGCCTACTTTAATTCTTACTGCTACTTCACTTCGTACTATTATACTTATTTTAAACTTTAAGGAACTTATATTACAAAAATAAAAAGTATGACTCAAATTTTGCTTAAGAATAATGGCATAAGGACTTATAGGAATGCATTACAAAATAACTTAACAGTAACAACGTTTTGAACTAGAAACATGAAATTTTTCCATTATTACCACAAAATTCGCATGTAGTCATTTCCATAAAATTGCAAAAAATCAATAAAAGTCATGGAATCCGAATAATTTATAATTTATGCTCCATTATTTAGTCCTAAGAGATCAAATTTAGCAACTGAAGGGCCACGCATACTCTATGTCATCTTCGTTTCCTTCGTCTAAACCAATGGCAGGGACCAGTAAATCGTAGAATGCTTGAGAATCAGTATTGATTAAGAGCTGTTTTAAATAATGTAGTAGATCCTTCAATTTGGCGGTTTTAAGGGGCAGTTTTCCATTGTAAAGTACTTTCAGTAAGTTTGGGTAACGTTGCTTCTTAGAGTTAGACTTTCTTGATTTCATGTTGCCTGTGTCTTGATTCCCAACGAAAACAGCTTTCAAATAGCTCCCAAAATAATTTGCCTTGTGAAGCACGAATCTTAGCTCCTTTTGGTCAATCTTTAAAATTCGAATTGGTCGTGTAGGCATCGGGCACTTTTTAACGGACAAAAAGTCCGTCCAAGTTTCACTGTGGCACAATTGATGACAGTGAAAGGTGATGGTTTGATTCTGCTATTTCTGTTGACGCCCCTCCAGTCATCGGGTGTCTCAGTGTACGATTTAGCATTGATAAGTCTCATGTCCTTGTCTCTTTCCAATAAGAGTGGCCTCTTATAGGGAAAACTACTTTAACGGTTGCAAATCGTTTCAGTGTATGAACTGTATAGTGCAAAAAAACGCATAACCGTGAAATTCTTGTTCTGGCCCGAGCACAAGTCGCAGAACAAAATTATGTGTTTTATTGTTGGGCAGAGAATATTCTCAAATATGTTTTTAAGCATCGAACAAACATCATCTGCCCCCTTACAGGCGACACTTTCATCATATGTGTAAAATACTGAGTTTGCGTTTGACAATACATGTATATTAAAATATATGAAATTTAGTTGACGACGAAGGTATACGTAAGATGTGGTTACGTTAACAGTAGGCGGATTTTATTGAAAATTAAAAGTAATTGCCTCAATTTCTTCATTGATTCTTTACGACACTTTCTTTTAATTGAATAAAACTTTGCGCTTCTCGCCAAATGTACTTTTCTTTCCTTCTCGTATGTACGTAGGTCCTGTTCTAATTATGCATTAGTTTCTATGTCAGTAGTACAATTAATTTTTTCTTTTAACACTGATATATCTGATTTCAATAAATCACAACTGCACGTGTCTTTTCGAGGGAATCCAAAAGAAATATTGAAGTTGCCATCAAAAATTTCTCGGAAAGTTTTCAAACCAACAGTCCACTCTTTGTTGTACTCATTATACATTCTGCATAGATTGGCTCTGTCCAGCCCTTCAGGTAAGTACACTTTTGACGTATCCTTTAAAGAATAGTGAGATTTCCTTCCTCTCAGAGATTTAACGAAGGAAACAATTTTGGTTTTAGTTTCCTCAGATAGTTGATTCGGTCTGTTTTTATGTTTACCTCGCCTATCTATATGACATTCGCCGATTTCAGTTAAGTGTTTCTTTTAAAGTTTGTACACGGCGATTTGTAATACCGCAAAAAGTTACATCGTTCAATGTATCGCTACCATCAACCCGTGCGCAAGTCATAAGATTACTTGCCTCTCCTTTCTGTTGCTCCTCCGCTGAACTGGATCAACTGTGATCAATCCACTCAAATACTGATTCTGTTTGTTGTAATCACCCAGTTTATTAAAGTTAGATATAATACGTTCTCGTTCCTCAGATGGTATAACTAGAAAACACGTGTAGCAAAAGCAGTTGAAGCTCGCTGTTTTTTCATCACGTCTCTCATTCTACCTGTACTCTTCCTTTTGTTCACATCACTGTACACTCGTCCCTACATCACTGTCGGTTTCACTAAAATCACTCGACATAATTTACGTTTAACTTTTAAATTGGTTAGGTTATGGACACGAGGTTACGTTATTGTAGACAAAACGTCAACTAGCCAGAGTACAAAGCAAGGACTGCTGACGTAATCGGATATGCGTGGAGAGGAGCAAACGGGATCTTGATCTCTCTTGCCCTCCGGCGCGTGGACTCTGATCATTCTTCCCCAAATCGTTTCCCTGTTATAACTCAGAGACTATGATCTTTCATGCCTGAATGGTATCGTAGCTACACACTGTCTGTAATAAGCTACCAGTTCCCCAAGACAGAACGCGTAAAAATGGACTGTGATCGTTTTCCCCCGTGGCCCTTCATTACTTTTTGCTCTTGTAAATATTTTGTAAAATTAAGGGATTTTGAGATATTGAAATTTAGAAATTTAAAATGGAAGCCATTATGAAATGGTTGAAAGTATAAACTTGATATTCCATACCAAAATGATGGGTCTTATTAGATGTATACATGTACCAAGTATAAAGTTGATATATTCAGAGATACTAAGATATGACGTAAAATATCACATACAGACAGATAGTCGAAAACAAAACTTTTTATGGCATACCTTCATATATACTTTTTTCTTCTTTTTTGTGAGGAATCATATCCCAAATTCCCGAAAGGTTTTTTTTTAACACCATGTATAATAAACCCGTCCAGTAAGGCAATTCATTAATTGGTTCCTACATATGTGTTATGAAATTAGTGTACGCTAGTTGTTCACGACTTGATTCATTATGAAATACGTTGCTTTTGGAATGTTTAATTTTGAAAAACTTGTAACTTACTGTAGAGTTATTATTTTAAAAACCTCTGTGACATGACTTTTCAGAAAAATCACTCGTTCTATTGGTCCGTTTTAACATATATACAATTTAAAAGATTTTAATTACGTTCATAAAACTCAAAGAAAAACCACTTTATCTCTACGGACGGATTGCTTTCAGAAGTCATATTGAATTTGAATATAATTTATTAAAAACTAACTCACCGAACTAACGTAAAGCTGAAGGGGAAGTGTGACAAATTAAAGTATGGGGTTCTCTTTACAAAACCCACTGTATTGATTGCCTTACTAAATACATTTAATTCAACTGATGTCGGTAACGAATGTTGTTTCAAACTCGACAGTCCCTGCACAACGCATGCAAAGGAAAAGAGGGAAGTACTTAAGTTGTTCTTTGATACACTCCTGCAGAATAGAACTGTTCATGTTTTGAATGTGATCCTCAAAAAGAATTATTCCAAGCGTAAATTAAATGAAGTTTAGAGCTTAAACTACATCTGTCAAAGGTGGAATTTGGTTTGGTTTAGTACACAACATGAATAGTGAAAGTCGGATTATGTGTTTTGAATAGTTAGAATAACGTTTTTCTTTCAAATTTACAAAAACATGTAATAATGGCAAGTCCTTACTGGATGCCGCAACAAAAAAGGCAGGACAATTCTAGTTTTATTTCACAAACTGAGAACTGAAATTACATTTCTCGGTGTAAAAAGCACAATTTAAAAATATATAGGTACTTGTTTTAACCTCCTTTGTTTTAAAAATACCTTCTAGCGCAAATTACACAAATGAAATTGAAATTCAGAACATTGGTTTTAAAAATGAATATCTTATTTTGCAATGTTTGATCAAAATTGGCGTGGGAAAATGTCAAAAAAACCTTTCATAACAGATATTGAGGAAATTTTTTTTTTTAATAACAATTAATTCTGTGTGCACATTTACTTAAAAATAAATATGTCGTTTCTGACACAATTTATTCTCGATTTTATAATACAAATCTAAATTGATTAAGTATATTTTGTTAAAACTAGGCTTACTATATGACAAACAAATTTACAATATTGATAGTTGTCATACCTAAATTAAATTGATCTATTATCCGAATTTGACCACATAAGTTTTTGAAATTTTATTGAACTGTGCATATGGTTGTCAGAATAAGCAATATGGTTTAGTAAGAAATCTATTTTGGTAATTTCATCAACGTTTATTAGCGAATTTCCATAGGAAAAATGAGGTATTGCAGTGGCCCTTATGGTAAGACCCAAGGTCGGTAGTAGCAAATGAGCACCGATCATGGTCCCAAGAACACTTTTGGGGTGTCATTAATATATATATGTATATATGTTTTCGCACTCTAGCGACCGCATTTTAAGTCCGATTTGGTTCCAATTTGGTACACATGTTGTTTGTCTACGTCGCTCGGAGAAGTTTGTTATCCAAAAAAAATCCAAAAACCGGAAGCACGTTTTTTGACAGGAAGTAACTACTTTTTAGATTTTTCCTACGAGAATGAGTTTTTTTTTTTTAGATTTCTTTCTACAAATATAAATGTAGGATCTTATTCTGCACATTTTGTTTTTTTACACGACCTTATAGCTCGTTTGGTTCCCCAAAAATTTATCAAAACGTAAAATACCATTAAAGAACCCGGTTCAAAGCCATGTGGTGGATTTTACCGTGGGATTGGCGTGCGAAGCACGCAACGCATTGTGCATTGAAGATACCTCCAATAAGGAAGGGGGTTGGCGTGCGAAGCACGCAATGCTTTGTGTGTTGAAGATACTCCAAATTTTCGGAATTCGCTCAACTCACGTTAGCGGTTCAGCTGCGTGGTTGGATTATTTACTTTTTAATTGCTTTCGGACTGCACCTACGAGTATATATAATATTTTAGTCAATCTATTACATACTTAAACATACATAAAGTTGTTTTTAACATAGGAGATTTTAAAAATAGATTTCTAAAATGTAATGTTTATTTATAATTCTTAAAACTATATATTTTTTATTATGAGCTATTGATCGGTCTATGCGTACTTACAATCAACTGATCGTACTATCATACTGTTATCGTCTATCGTACTCCCAGGCGATGATAACCACCCAGGTTTTTCGCCTTAAAACCAAAAAAAAAAAAAAAAAAAAATACAATCAACTGTATAGACGGACTAACAAAACTATTTCAATAATCTAGAGAAAACAATTAATTTGTGACTATCAAGTATGTGTTTTACAAAGAAAATAAACAGTAAGAATGTAATAAATAAACAAGATAAGGATCAAAAATTAAATTCACTGTTATTGTTTTGTTGTTTTGTTAAACACATTTTTTTTAATAAAAGTATTTTTACTTTTAAAACACCCGTTACCTATTAACGCATTAACTTTCCGAAGTCCAGCTGCACAGAGTCACTGATTAATGAGCGATTGTGTATAATCACTAGTCATTATTTATAATGGTCACCTCAGCAACTCAAAGTGATTAGTTAATCTCGATCATGCACATATAGAAACTCAAGTCTATTATTAAGAACTTATATTACAAGAAAGTATTAAAGAAGATTAAATTTTGACTTTACTGTAGATCTGTGGTTAACTAATTACTATCATTTGACTACATTTCCACTCGTTATGTTTATTTTACGTTGTACTAAAAATGCAGGGTGTCTTAGAATGAGACATCAAACAACTTGTAGGATACTTGTCTCTGGACCAAAACACGACATCACAATAACTTAATTAAAATCCGCCTAATTTTTCCGTAAACTTTTTGCAGTATGCCATTTTGTTTTTCTTACTTTTATATAAAAATGACTAATGTAAAAAATTTGCATAGATTTTCACCATAAAGGCCAAACTAGTAACAAATAATCTACTTTCCAGCAACTCAATTGAAAATGGCAGCCGTTTAAAAGGTTAGATATACAACATAATATTTTTACATAATAGCGACTTTCGGACATTTTAATAATTATGTTAATATTCGTCTTTCACAAAATAGTATCAGTACAAAGTTTTAAAACGAGCTGTAACATGCATGCACTTTGAGAAATGTCTTTGGCAAAAGTAGGCTACTAAATTCTAAAAAGTCGTGTCCAAATCAAATCTATGATAAATTGGAGATGTCTAATAAAAATGGCCTCGTTTGACCGTGTTATATTTTAAGTTATTTATTAAAACTACTAGGGGAGACCCCTACGTGCTCCGCACGCCAACCCCCAATGGAACCTTCTAAAAACATATGTTATGATTTATTTATAATAAAGGTGTAGGAGTAATAGTGACCTCAAAACTAATATATTAAATAATGTTATGTTCAAATCAAATTATTTCGTATTTTTTATAACAGCAGTTATAATAAAGGTTAAAAGAACCTGTAAGATTAAGTGATCTACACTTAATCAAAAAATAACCAAAAAGTAAGAAATATAAATAACTGTTTCATATTTTGAAATCAACTGTTAATATTGGTTACTCACTATCAGCTACCATATATTATTAAAAAATAGGCCTACTATTAAATTATAATATGTCTTATTTATTTTTTAATTAGGATGTAACATAGTTTTCTCTTATTTTCAAATTCTTCAACGCAAGTTTTTATTGGTTTGTGTGTGTTGAAACATGTGTTGGTTCAGTCTGGGCCTATCTTAAAATATTATTTTCTATTAAGCTGTACATTCGAATTGACTGTTTTATCCGTTATTTTATTCAATTGGTTGCTATGGTAATGAATGTAAATACATTCATGATAATGTTGGTTCATCATCAGTCCAGGCCTAACCTAAAATTATGTTTAATTTATTTTCTCTGCCTTAACGGCAACATACACACATAATTTATGTTTTTATACACATCTTTGAATAAGTTTATATAAACGACAATAAAAGTTTCATCTTTCAATTGTCGTTTTTTATTTTTTCATAATGTTGCTTATTTATTGGTATTACAGGTGTTAGACGGTATGGGTTTAACGTCCAACTTGATCCTGTGAATTTGTTCCGACTAAATTTACAAATATTGAAATATTAAATGTTTTTATCAATATGAATTCTAGCCTATGTTGCTCAGGGTTAGTGTAGCTTTTTATTAGTAGAAGTATTTTTTCAATCGGTTCAGTAGTTCCAGAGATTACCCCATACAAATGAAAGATGTATAGAATACCTATATGCATAGAACAATGCTCTACATACAAACAAACAAACAAATTTTACCTCCCTATAGGAAACAGCTGACTGCTGTTATTATTGCAGTCAATAAACATATGTAATGTCGCTTACATTTTTGTTAAATATTGAGTATATTTTTTGTTGTTTTTATGTTCATTAGATGCTGTAATTCAAAGAGTATATAAAAACACTGGTGGATTTGAATGCAATGTTGTTTCAAAATTTCAAAGCAATCGGTGAATAACTTTCGAAGATTATCGATTTTGAACAAACGCACATTTACATTTTTATTTATATAGATTTTTATTTTGTAGCCTATATGCATAGGCCCTAGTAGTATGCATCGGTGAACTATTATTTTCTATTATTAATCAGTATTTGAGGTCGAACATTCTTTGCAAATTTAAAATTATGATAGCAGATGAGGTATAATTTCACAATTAAATCATAATAAATTAAGTACTACTTAAAATATAATTAAAACTACGTTTATATGTTACCAAGGTTTCACCCTTTTAAACTTAGTACAGCTTTCGTAAGTTGCCGATAGATGGCACGTAAACACAGTTTTTGTTGTTATGCTTTATATACAATACAATACAATAATTTTATTATAAATTTTCTTTTTTGTGTACTTACAGCTCTCAGTATTTTATTTTTTATTTCCTGGTGACGTACGTTTCGCCTTTTTTATTCAGGCATTATCAAACCTACACTTCACTAGTACTTTATATTTGTTGATGCGCGTCAAGTTTTTTAAATGAAACATTTACACGAAAACATTCACAAACAACATGTAACACACAACACAACATAACACTCAATAGGGGCATTTTAATCGTATTCACAATTACGCGAGCCGAAAGTTCGTATGGCCGCGATCGTTTTTTGCAAGCTACTCAAGTGCATCAACAACAAATAAATGTAAAGTACTAGTGAAGTGTAGGTTTGATAATGCCTGAATAGAAAAGGCGAAACGTACGTCACCAGGAAATAAAAAATAAAAATAAAGGACTGAGAGCTGTAAGGACACAAAAAAGTAAATTTATAGTAAAATTAACCAGTCCAGTAAGGCAATCAGAAATAATAATTTTATTTTGCTTATAAAAATGTGATAACATATACTTAGCAATAGTCCATTTGTTTAAGTTAACTTAAAATTTAACATTTAAATTAATTTACATCCTAATTCATATATTGCTCTATTGAGTACTACTTTGTTTCAGGAAATCAGATATACACAATTTAAATTTATTTTCTGTGAAAGATCTTATAGAACCTGCCAGCTTTATTTAGCTTAATTTGTTGAAAACTGTGGCTTTCGTGTGATCTCGTAAGCCTGTTAAGAGGGGTATCCAAATCCTCTTTATTTCTAGTGCTATAACAATTTCTTGAGGCGTGATTAACAAATTGTGAAATATTCTGCTTAATATAGATCAAATTTGAATAAATACATAAAGAGGGAAATTTCAAAATCTGTAATTTAGAGAAACTGTCTCTACAAGACTCTCTGTCCAATAAACCTACCATAATTCTTACAGCTTTTTTTTTGTAGTAGAAAAACTTTGAAAGTGAGACTGGAATTACCCCACTTTGTCACTTGACCGACGTTACATATAATTGAATACGTAATAATAATTAATTTTACCGATGTGAAAATTATTTTAAAACATTGTCTATATTATTAATGTCTGCTTAACCAAAATAGACAAACAAATTTTCTTGTTAGCACTTTCATCTCTGTCATAAACGCAGTTGAATCACTGAACTAAGTGAGTTATTCAGAACTAAAACTCAACTATCTTTCAAACCCAAATTAGCCCGCGTAACAGTAAGGAACTGTTCTTATGCATTTCAATCAAATAACTTACTAGTAACAATACAAAATTAAGAAGGATACAGCATCAATTAAAGTATTACATAACTATAAATCTATAAGAAATAAAAATGTAAATGTGCGTTTCTTCAAAATTCGATAATATCCTAAAGTATTTCAATGATTACGTTGAATTTTTGACAACGCGTTCCATTCGAATACACACGTGTTTTTATATAACCACTTTTTTTTAAACAGCAGCATCTATTGAACATAAAAACAACAAAAAATATACTCAATAATTAACAAAAATGTAAGCGAAATTACATATGTTTATTGACTATAATAATAACAGTAGTCAACAGTTTCCTACAATATTTCCATTATCAGCTGGTTTAAAACTTAAAACTATTATTTGTATTTATAACTTTTCAGATTTTTGTGAACAACAAAATTTGTTTTGTTATTATTAAACGTAAATTTTTGCGGATTTTAAAATATTTTGCGTTTAAGGTTATTAAAACGTAAAAAGCGTTAGAAATATAGATACAAGTCAAATGCCACTGACTCACTATTCATCACTATATTTAAAAAACGACAAAACATATTGATTTGAGACTTAAAATAGTGGTTCCCCTTATGCTCTAGATGTGCAATAAGACGTGATTTTAAAATATTTTGCGTTTAAGGTTATTAAAACGTAAAAAGCGTTAAAAATATAGATAAAAGTAAAATTCCACTGACTCACGTTGTTTACAAGGAAATTCTTTAAATAAGCATATAAAAAGGCTGTCCTTTGACAGGTATTAATAAAACTAAAAGATAAATATTTTATACACTTAAGCTAAGAAAGTAGTACATAGTGTAAATAGCGTATTAACAAAGAGTATACGGGATGCCTTTGAAATTGATATTTTTTTATCGAGCTTAACCCGTAGCGAAGCACGGGCACCCAGCTAGTACTAAATATTTGAGGGCAATGGGAGCACCATTCTAAGTAATAAATAAATATGTTTATTGTTGATAGAGTAATCAGCCGTTTGCTCTAATCTTTCAATTAAGAACTGATTTCAAACTGTGAAGCAATTAATTGTATTTCTAACTTTTAGGTTAGATTTCTATTAAAGGTTAGGTTATATAAAGTAAACTCGGTTACCTTATCAAATGTATATGGCTGTACGGCGATAAGCGCTTAAACAAAACTCCACAAGTGTTTGGATTTAAAAAGGTGTTTATGTTGTGCAAACAAACCCTTAAACACTTTGATGAAAATAAACCAAGCAAACAAGGAAGGTTTTCATAAAGCCTTGCTGGTTCTTTTAACCTTTATTATAACTGCTGTTATAAAATATAAAAAAATATTTGATTTAACATTATTTACCATCTTATTTTTGATGTTATTATTAATCCTACACCTTTATTGTATAGAAAACATAACGTAATGATGTGTGAAGAAGCATAGATCATGTCCAAATACAATGGAAGAAGGTACCAACAGGGTTGGCGTGCGGAGCACGCAGGGGTCTCCCCTAGTTATAAATACTTTAATACGACAAATTATCCAGCTAGGATATTATTATTTATTTTTGATAAAGTTTTTATTTTTTATTAAATTAATAATTTTATCCCGGTTTAAAGTTGTTTATCTGTATACAGTTTCTGCCCTGGAAACAGGCAACCCAATTGTTTTGAAATGTAGTAAAATTTTATAAAAAGAAAGTTCATCGACTCTGCGATATATACTTGGCCTGATAAGGTGTCAATACCGGCAAAGAAAACGGAAATAGATGGCACTGCACTCTGCACGCGAAATAATAATAATGCAGTCTTATCAGTAAACAAACTCTTAAGTGGAAAAACGGGGTCGGACTGTTTCTATCTTTCTTTTAGTTGAAAAATACAATCAAAGATTTTCGCCTTTTTAGATTTTCTATGATAAACGGTAATGTTTGATCGAACTTTTACCAAATGAGTAGACACTTTTTCACTATAAAATATACTGAAATTTTAATTTGTAAAGATGGTAGAGTTTTAAAATATTAGCGATTATTTTACATTTAAAAATAGAGATCCTGGAGTGTCCTCCTATTTATTTTACTTTCTCACTATACTATAGTATAGAGAAAGTATAGTGATCGCAAAACAAATCAATGCTGAGATTTTTGTGGGAATATCAGTTTTGGGATCCCCTGAGTCCAAAAAAGTGGCTTTTACAAAATGTCTGTCTGTGTGCCTGTATGTCTGTAGGTCTGTATGTCTGTATGTATACAAAGCTAGAGAGAAAACTGTAGGATCGATTTCGAACAAATTTGCACCAAACATGTCAATTAGGAATGTATAGATGCACGTAAAATGGTTTGGAATTTTTTTTTGAAAAACAACCCCCTTTTTGGCAAAAAAACCCACAAAAAATCAGTTATTATTTTTTATAAAAAAATGGCTCTAATGATTTTGATAAAATTTGTCTTATTTGTAGCTCTTAATGTACTGTACCCTACCATATGCAAAAAACCCATATCTTTCTAAAAATTATAGTTTAGCTAATAATAATAATAATAACTGATTTTTTGGGTTTTTTTGCCAAAAAGGGGGTTGTTTTCAAAAATTTTCAAAACTTTTTTCTTGCATCTATTGACATGTTTGGTGCAAATTTGTTCGAAATCGATCAAATAGTTTTAATAGTAATAATAATAATAATATTTACTCTCCTACTTTAATACAAATATGAAGTCACGGTGAATTTGTTTAATAATTTAAATATGTTTGTGAGAAAGTATGTGCCAGATTCTGGTACCGTTTATTTGTTTCAAAATAATGTCAATAACTCCAGAATGTTTGCATCAACATTTAAATACAGTATTCCCTTTTTACTTTTTCCACCCTATACGTAGTACATGGAGAAAAATTAGTGGAATCATTTTTAGTGGAATTATCTGTTTTGGTGCTCCCTGAACCCCCCAAAAATGTTTAGTGGAATTATCTGTGTTGGTGCTCCCTGAACCCAAAAATATGTTTAGTTGAATTATTTGTTTTGGTGATCTCTGAACCCAAAACAATTGTCTGTCCGTGATGTCTGTCCGTGTGTCTGTAAGGATGTGTACAGAGCTGGAGACCATATACCAACTGTCCGATTTTGATGAAATTTGGTATGTAGGTGTAGTTATGGAATATCTCCAGGATTGTTTTTTCATTTTTTCAAATTTTGGATTTTTAAGGGGTTTTACCACCCAAAAATGGCCAAAAAGCGAGAAAAATCTAAATTTCTTAAAAACTGCTCTAACGATTTTGATAAAAATTTTCTTATTTGTAGCCCTTAATGTACCCTACCGTATGCAAAAAAACAGGTAGGGTTTCTAAAAATGCTCGTTTAGGTAGTAATAATAATAACTGATTTTTGGGGGGTTTTGGACAAAAAGGAGGTTGTTTTTCAAAATTTGTCAAAACCTTTTTTTGTGCATCTATACAGACCTAATTGACATGTTTGGTGCAAATTTGTTCGAAATCGATCGAATAGTTTAAGTATTAATAATAATAATATAATATAATATGGATGTGTGTTACATGCATCTAATATTTTTCATGGTAACATTATCCTACTTTTGTAATCCTAAAAGTACCACCTCCAATGCTACTCGTGGGAAGGTATAAAGTTTCAACTTGGAGAAAGTATGTGGCTGTTATCTGGTACCGTTTGTTTCTGTATTTGAAAACGTTTCTTGAATCTGTACTGGTCTGTATAAAAGTGAACTTATTTTTATGATTTAACCTTTTCATTCTTTTTTTACTTGTTGGAACACAGATTGGAGAATTTTATTAATTATTTAACTAGGTACAATACTTGCATTTTTGTCTTTTATCCAATCCTAAAATCACTTGGTGATTACCGCGGTTTCGGGTAACCTATGTAACCATCTTCAGATCACACAGACAATGAAAATACCCCTCCATTAGGTTGTCAAACACACTAGAACCTCGCCACGGCAGTCGCATTTAACGTTTTACTGTGACCGGTTAGCGTGATTAGTCCTAATCCATGTCTAAAAAAAATGTTTTAATGTGTTTCGTAATATTTTTTTGTGATTTTTGTTTTGTGTGATGACTTCTAATGTGTTTGACGACCTAATGAAGGAATTTATTTCACTTTATGTGTGATCTGAAGATGGGCACATATGTACCCGAAACCGCGCTAATCACCAAGTGATTTTAGGATTGGATACAAGACAAAAAAGCAGGTATTGTACCTAGTTAGTATATTGAGAGTCTTTTCAGTTTAATATAGACATATTAACATTTGTTACGGGAGGTTATCTACAAATTTAATGTATTTTGACCTGTATATGCGTTGCACCTTTATGATTATTTTACTGATCATAATATATTTTTTTTAAATCTTCGTCTGTGTTTTTGTGTTTCATTAACTTTATGAGGACATCGATCTAGGAAATAGACTAATTGTGCGGCCTGGAGATGGAACCTTTGTATTTCACAATCAGTTGGTATTCTCCTTTTTACAAGTTTCACATCTGCATAAATGATTTTATACACAATCCTAAGCAAGGTTTAAGTTAACTAAGTAAATTCAAAGTTAAGACAAACATTTAACCTATACTGGGATTTTAACAAAGAATATTTGGCTCCGAGTCATACCGTTATATTGTCCGGTTTTCTCTCATTAGAATAGCTGTTGCTTTTAGTCAGATTTTAAAAATCTTGGCTTAGGATTCGATTAAGAAAAGTATTAAACTTAATAAACGGTACCAGAAACTGGCACATACTTTCTCACAAACATATTAAAATTATTAAGCAGATTCACTGTGACTTCATAATTGTATTAAAGTAGGCGAGGTATACATTAAAGTAGGAGAGTAACGAATAAATATTATTATTATTAGCTAGAGAGAAAACTATTCGATCGATTTCGAACAATTTTGCACCAAAATGTCAATTGGGCCTGTAAGTTTCACGAAAAACGGTTTTGAAATTTTTTGAAAACAACCCCCTTTTTGGCCAAAAAACAACCAAAAATCAGTTATTATTAATATTATAAGATATCTGACTTACCGTCTTCAATATTCCTATTTGTCGCTAAACGACGGCCGTTTCAGCTATTCAGCCATTTTCAAGTATATCAGGTTTCCCTTCGTCACTTACATAAACACGTACACATAACTAACACAACGAATAAATAAATAAAACACATTTACACACCCGTATTGCTAAACTCGTGGAGATCGACCACATACGACCACATTATTATTATTATTATTAGCTAAAAGAGAATTTTAGAAGATGCGGTTTTTTGCGTATGTTAGGGTATATTAAGGGATAAAAGTAAGCTAAATTTTATCAAAATCGTTAGAGACGTTTTTTTATACAAAATAATAACAGATTTTTTGGCTAAAAAGTTTTATTTTTATTTTTAAACATCTTTTTTGTGCATCTAAGCAGGCCTAATTGGCATGTTTGGTGCAAATTTGTTCGAAATCGATCGAATAGGTTTCTCTCTAGCTTTGTATACATACAGGCAGACATTTTGTAAAAACGACTTTTTTATCTCAGGGGTCCCAAAACGGATATTTAAAAAAAAATCTCAACATTAAATTTTTTGCGATTACTATAATTTCTCTCTACTATAGTATGGTGAGAAAGTAAATTTATAAAACAAGTCCTTTAGTAGCAAAATGAAACTAAGGTTAATTTCAAAGTTGTTATAGTCAATTATTAGTAATTTGTATGTTTTTTTCAGTTGAAACGTGGTTAAATCATCTTACTTGTAACAGATTTAAGTAAAAACATGCTACACACTTTTCATCAAACTAAAACTTTTGACTGCCCACACCCATTGCGCCAAATGGAAAATGGATTAATAATCCATTAACATCAACCATGGTGGATGTAGTCTTCTTTATAGGTACATAAAAAAAGTGGTTAGACGTTGTTAATATAATTTAGTGTACTTTTTATATAGTTGTACTGAAACTTTAAAGTACATTTTTACTCGTCTCCATTATTTTCTAACATTAAATTTATTGTTCTTTGATCGCTTGGTTATTTTAACTTGCACCAATATTTTCAAATAGTAATATTGATATTTATAGTAACTTATAGTAATTTATAGTAATAAAATTTAAATGAAAACTTTAAGCAAATTTTAATGACACAAATAAAAACAAAATTTAGTTAAATTATTTTTTCGGAGCCTAAAAAAGTTATATCTCATCAATTTAACTTGACTAGTTAGTTTATCTACGAAAAATTAGTTTTATGAAAAATGTAAAACAACGATAGGAACTAGGCCTACTTTTTTCATTGACAATACTTTTGGCTGTTTTAGTTAAATAACTCTATTTATTAATTTAAAATATTTGCTTTTAATAACAAGAAAATTCGCCAACGTCAAACATAAACTATCATAAAGTTTTACCTTCTAAAATTAATTTCAAATACTGTTGATTTATTAAAGTTTTTTGTCGGAATTCAAGGAAATTATTAACTACTCCATCAGTTGGGTTCAGAAGTCAGAACCGCAAAAACTACATAGCTACAGGTAAAGAGGGGGGGAGGGGGTCACGTGAGTATTGACCCAGTTCAAGGGGTGAATCGACGCTTGTTGAGTACAGCTTGAGCTTCGTCCAACCCTTCGCTAGGGGCGTTGTAGGCGCGAAGCAACAAGAGACGCCGTCATAATTCTCGGCGCTCAGTTCCACGGAGAATCCGGGAATATAAAGTTTGTCGAAGAGATAAAATTAAAAAAAGGAATTAGTGAATTTTGTGTGTAAAACCGGCGCAAATTGTGGTCGATTTGGAGTTTTTGATTTAAGGTAAAATGGCTATTTAAATAATTTTAAGTAATATTTGTAGATTTTGCTGGAAAAGTTTACTTTTAATGTTCGGATGTTTGAATATCGCTTATATATGAAGTACAATATATGCCTATAAAATAGATTTTTGTTGGCAGTAATTTTAAAATGTATTAAAAAAACCTATTATAAATAAATCAATAGGCGTGGGTAATTACTTTCTGTCTGCGTAGTAATTTTCCCTCCTTTTTTGTTAATGGAAGTTTGTTAGCAAGATTTGAATTCAATTTTATTTCTGTGCAAACTTTGGCAATATTGCAAGGTGAAGGGGCGCTTTCATATTTTGGGACTTTTTCTTTAGAAGGTTTAAATTTTCTTTTAATTAGTATGGAAATCGGTAAGTTTCTTCTTTTTTTTTTGATCTGTACCTTTTTTTACGTTAATTTGTGTGAAGTTATTTTTATTTCATTTACTGTGTGGGCTGATTTTGTTATAGTAAATGTTTTACATTTGTTCTTATAAAATTTAGATTTGACAAACTCTGAAAAAGTACACCAATAAATTGCCGAACTAGATCGTGATTTAGAACTGAACATACACTACTTGCTCACTTCACCCTACTTGGTATCTTTCAGCATAAACCCGTAAAACGATTTGTATTAATTTATTATAGTCGATTTCATACTCATGTAAATATTTTCTACCTCTGGTGGTAATATAAACATACAATTTATTAAAACTTTGTAGACAGTTTGGTATTTTACTAAAATTTGAAAAAAAAATATGTTCACCAGTAAAGTTGCGATTTTTATCTAGGCAATAACAATTTTCCTATTGATGATATGAAATGTTATATATATAAGTTAATTATGTCTGATGTATTTTGATGGTGCTGATAATTACAGTCATTATAAAATAATGATGTAAAAATAGCACAAAAATAGTTTTTTTTTTACATTTAGAAGAAATGTATTTTTGTAATAACATATTTAAAAATAAATATATTTTATTTCTGCTGGGATTATGTAATGATTTTTGCTAAAATATTATCAAGTTGATATCTCCCTTGACGGATATTCTTTCTAGTTATTTTGGTTAAATTTTTGGAAACATCTGCGATTTCACACAACAGTTTAGTTGAATTGTGTTTCTTTAGCTCAACGGTAGAGTCGTTCAATAAACTTACATTTTTGCAAAAGCCTATACTGATACTTATATTTCTTTAGATGGTGAAACACCTATGAGATAGCATATGGGTGAGCAGACAAAATATTAATATGTGGGAATAAAATGTTTTAAAATGTTGACAAATGGTGTTTAAGAAAAAAAGTATTAAACAGAAACTTTTGTTTAAAAAATAAATAAGTCAAGTTTTAGGTAATAGTTTTTATAAATATTATACTATTATTTCATTTTTGGAAGATAGATTTGTTTTACATAATGATCTAACGTGAGTATGTTATAGAAAACGGTTGAATCTTTTAAAACACTATTTTCCATTATTTCTCAAAACGAGGTTTATTTGTCTGATGCACATCAAGCACAAACAAATTCAATTTATTTTGTTTAAAAAAAATATCCTCCACTTAGATGAATGCTGTGTTTAAACTGTAATACTTAGACATATTGTGCTCTCTTGGTATTTTACTAAACAACCTTATTGCAAAATGTTTTCTTATTTTTACTTTGAATTATCCAGCGTAAGCCAGATACGCAGATGTCATTTCTTCTAAAACTTTTTTTTTATAACCTCTGATCAGTTCCAATTAAAGCCAAAAAAAGTTTATAAAATCGGCAATGTTAACCAGATGTGCTTAACAGAAGTAGTTTTAAAATTAATAGTTGTAATTATACTAACAAGCTATATGGTAAAAATTATAGGAATTTTAACATAACATAGGGATGGTTCTGAATTTGAAGAGTTATTTTGATCACTTAGAGGTCGTAATGATGGTCAAAAAACCTTGTTGCTCTTTCAACGAAGCTAGATGTCGTAACTTTTTAAGACTTATCATAATTAAAAAATTACATTTTCAATGTACTATATGCTTGTTTTATTCATTGTTTTTCGCTTCGCTATAATAAAAACATATTTAATAAATAAAGTCAAAGTTGTCTGAAATATGTCTTACTTACACAGTGCAAAACAAACATGGAAGTGGCCTGCCATTCCTGTTCTGTATTCACCTCACCATCCAAAGTTTTTAGCCTTAACTCTCTTCAGCAAGATTCGACGATTTAATTTTATGTTCAAACATTTAGAGATACAAAATGATATAACTATTGTATCTCTCTATCCTTTAATTTATTCTTTAGCGTGTTTTAATTCAAATTAAGTCTAAAATTGACTAATAGCCGGTTGCAAGAACATTCATTAAATCTCCCATTACGTAAAGGTCCATTAAAATAAGTTCAATTAAATAAAGTCATGTGTTGCAAGATCATTTTTAACGGTGCTTTACGTAATGGATGTTTAAAGCTAGATTAAATATAATAACTCTTTAACAGTTGCCAACATGGAGGATTTTGAACATATGATTTCCTGTAGTCTTGTTTTTGAGGTTAGTCTATTTGTTTACTTCATTTGTTTACTTCCTCTTGTTATTTTTGTGTCAATTTATTCTGGTTGTACTTACAATGGAAAATAAACCCAAGAGAATTAAAAGGAAAATCTTCACTGAAACTGAAAAGGAAATTCTTTTTCAAATTGTAATCTATATAGATATAAACCATCCAAAACCCACTCACTCACTTACTGACTGACTGACTGTTCACAGTATCTCAAAAACTATACCACCTAGGAACTTGAAATTTGGTGCATATATTGCTCATAGGCAGTAGAGGCGCACTAAGAAAGGATTTTAAAATATCTGGCCTGTAAGGGTTGAATCAACCCCTAAAACAATAAATATTGTTTGTTATATATCTTAAAAACCCTACCTCCTAAAAAGGTGAAATTTTATACATGTATTTGTCATATTGGCTAGAGGCACAATAAGAAAGGATTTTGAAATATTTGACCTGTAAGGGTTGAAATAACCCCTAAAACCATAAATATTGTTTGTTATACTTTACTTAAAGCCAGAAAGCTGAAAATTTTTAATATTTTCATTTCTTATAAGATACATATAAAAACTAAAAAGTTTTACATTTTTTACGTGCTGCTAAGGGGTGAAAACGTGATAACAACCCCTAAAACCATAAATATACATTTTTATACTTTCCTTAAAGCTAGAGAGTTGAAATTTTGCACATTTATTTCTTATAAGATACATACAACAAATAAACCAGTTTTACGTTTTGTCAGGTTCTGCTAAGGGGTGAAATTTAGTAACAACCCCTATATCTATAAATATTAATTTAATACCGATAAGGAACGTGAAATATTTGGTACATATATTGCTCATAGGCGCTAGAAGCGCACTAAGAAAGGATATTAAAATATTTGATCTTTAAGGGTTGAAACATCCCCTAAAACAATATATGTTGTTTGCTTACTTTCCTTAAAGCTGAAATTTTATACATTTATTTCTTACAAAACACATATAAAAAGTAAATGAGTTTTATATTTTTTTACGTGTTGCTATAGATTGTAAAAATGTGATAATAACCCCTAAAAACAATAAATATTTATATTTATACGTTTCTTAAAGCTAGAGAGCTGATATTTTTTACATTTATTTCTTACAAAATACATATGAAAAATAAACCAGTTTTACATTTTGTTACGTGCTACTAAAGGTTGAAAATGTGATAACAACCGCTAAAAACAATAAATAAATGTTAATTGATATTCTTTCCTTAAAGCTAGAGAGCTGAAATATGGCAGTTATTAATTTTAAGAAAATATTTTAGACGTAAGCTGATCAAAACAATCCCGATCCATACATTCGCATATTATTAAAGACGTATCTGGGTGATTTGCAAACATATAGCTAAGACTGTGATTTACCAGTATGTAGATTTAGCGGTTGAAAAAGAAGACTCTCTTCGACCTGATTTGTTTATTGATTTAATTTATTCGGCTCACATACTGTGACGAAGACGATTGACGGGCAGCCAGTGAACAATAAATACCAAACTAATTGAAAATACATGTTATAATTCACTTTCGTGAAATAATAGATGAAAGAAAACGAAAGAAAAATATTACAATCAATTATGAATCATGGTGATAAAAAAATTCCCTATAGCGAAGCACGGGTATTCAGCTAGTGAAATCTAAAAACATAATTGAAAACAAACAAACAGACAGCATTTCAGTTTCAAAAAAGAATAAAGCTTGGTTGAAAAAAAGAATGAAAATATTACAAACAGAGCAGGATACTGCTAATAGTAGTAGTTTTTTTAAAGTTTGATCTATGCAAATTATAATGTATGTTTTAAGTATAAGAATAAAAGTTTAATGTCACGATTAAAACAGTGTCCAATTATGCAAATACTGTATAACAAACAAGCTAAAGTAATGTTGTTCAAGTTCAACATAACCTCAAATGCTGTTTTAATAAGGGTTTAAAGGAGCTTCTACCTCAAATTACTTTAACAGATGTATAACGGTTTGTTAAATTTTAATTGTTGTTCTTGCAACATACTATTTAAAGGTCCATTAAAATTTTAAAGCTTTATTATTTTAACAGACATTTATTTAAATTATGTTTCTGCAACACAATTTTATACTTAACGAGTCTTTAAAGAAAGATTAAATTTAAAGGTTTGTTAAATAATTTAATGAATGTTCTTGCAACCGGCTATTAATTTTATATATAAAACCATTTTTTACAAACTATTGTTTTGCCAAAAAATAAATTAAATTACAGTAATTATCTAGCGATCAATTTACTGATAACATCTGCATAAAAACAAATTTATATATAAATTGTATGCATTCTACTGCCTTAGGTTTTAATGCTTTTCTTATAAAGTTTTTTAAATACTGTAGTACTTCTCTTAATATTTACCCAAAAACATGTATTTTTATAAAAATTAGGCTCACCTAATTTTAAAACTAACTCGCTTGATGTGCAAAATGTATTTTAAATTATATTTAACATCCTTTGTGCTTGTCTAACAGAAAGCTTAAAATTAATTATATCACTAAATTTAGCCTAAACAATTTAAAGTGTTTTAAAATAATGAAATTGGGTTAACTTAATACTTAATAAACGGTATCAGGAAACTGACACATACTTTCTCCCTCATTATAGAAACTTAATAAAAAAATACTATTACCAATTTATTGTGATTTTTTTATTTTTAACAGTCATTTTCCCATAAAAATCCATAAAATAATGGAAAAATCAACTTTTCTCAAAAACGGCTCGAACGATTTTGATTAAAATTTTACAGTTTATAGTACTTTAGGTCCCTAATAAACTGTAAAATTTTAATCAAAATCGTTAGAGCCGTTTTTGAGAAAAGTTAATTTTTCCGATATTTTATGGGTTTTTATGGGAAAATTACCCTTAAAAATAAAAAATTCACAAAAATGAAAAAAACGCCTGGAGATACCGTGGATTAGTACCTCCATACAAAATTTCATCAAAATCGGACGACTGGTTTAGGCTCTAGGTCTGATAACATCCACACAGACACACAGACACACAGACACACAGACACACAGACACACAGACACACAGACACACATACAGACACACACACAGACATCACTCCGAAAACCACTTTTTTAGGTTCAGGGGGACCCAAAACGGATATTTCCACCAAAAACTCAAACTCGAAAATTTTGACGAATACAATACTTTCTCCATATACTATGGTATAGGGGGAGAAAGTAAAAATGGAAGATGAGGCTTACTTTTAGACCAAGAAGGATTTTTTTTCTTTTTGATAAAGACAGTCATAAGTAAAATGTACATAGATATGAACGGAGGAAACGACTACTAACTCCTTGAAATTTATTGCAAGGCGCATTCCACTTTGCAACAATTTAGTAGATATAACTGTCGCATATGTCTTGTGTAAAGACGTTTTTATTCAAACAGTTGGTTCGATACTTAAATATAATCCAAGTATAGGACGGACGTATGTGCAATAACGTTTCCTATATAAAGTAACGGCAAAATCTCAAGATTGCTAATTGCTTAACAATTACTGTAATGCTTAAGAAATATAATTGTGTTAAGTGTATGTTTTATATTGACTAATAATTATTTATATAAGGGCATAGTTTACACTGCATTTATACAAAGGGAGAGTTTTATGTTTAACTTTTGTATATATTCAGTTTTTTGCAAATAAGTGGGCGTTAACTTTTTTTAAATCATAAAATTAATTTTAATTATTTTCATTTTGATAAAAAAAACTGCTTTACACAAGACGTTTTTTAAACCTTATATGAATGAGAACTTAACTTATATTACGAAATGCACGAGAGAAGAAAGATGGAAAAACAAATATGTTTTATTTTATGTTTAAAACTAATGATTTATCCCGAGGAATTCTAATTTGTAGGCCTACACATAAAAAATAAAATTTAAAAGCTAATACATAAAGGGCATTTTAGAGGGATTTTGTTTTTTAACACATGTAAAAAATATTTGTTTTTGTAGCCTAAACATCATTATCTAGTACAATTGTAAGTGAGACCTCTAGAACCAAAACTCACAAAAACTTAATTTTTCAGGAGTGCCAAAAACTACAACTTTATTTTACAGGTCAATTAAAAGTTGAGGTTTCTGTTATGTGAAAACGAGGCATACAAAACATATACACCACTTTTTGGGGTGTTTTTGTAGAAAAGTTGTGATTAAAGTTGGATTGGGTAAGGTTTGTCTCACAACTTTGGATTTTGCTACTTTTGATTATTACTTTAATGGATTATGTTAGTTTTGACACAAAATTTTGATTTTGGATTATGTTGGTTTTGATTCCATTACAATTTAAGTTATTATAATGTTACTATAGTGTTATATTATAGTTGTTATAAGTAATTATATTATAACATTTTAAGTTATTAATTATTTAATATCTTGCAGATACATTACAAAATAAACTTAACGCGCTAACTAAAAGACAAAAGTGGGAAGATTACTAGTTGAATAAATAGCAAAACATTACAATAGTTAAGATGTTGTTCTAAATCAGACAAGTTATGTGACCTAATAGCCAATGGATTATGTGAGTTTTGATTCAAACCCTAAACTTAGAAGCATTTTTTTTGCATTGATTTTGTTAGTTTCGATGAAAACAAGATTCATATTACTAGAAAAAAATCGTGTTCAATCCATAGCTAAATCAATAATTCAGTCAATTTCGGATTATGTGACTTTTGATTCTAGAGGCCGGAAATATCACTTTGTGTTTAATACAATTCAAATTAAATATAGGAATCATCAATAGAGTTAGTGTTTGTCTCATATAGTTGCGTAGAAAGAAAAAAGGAAAAGGATGATTGATTAAATTAAAAAATATGAATAGCATTTTATAAAATTTTAAGCATTTTTTATTCTTCTCTGAATGTTGCATCGCACACTGGAATGTTATGGCATATACAATTAAGACACATGTGCATAGTTAAAAAAAAGGCTTTTGTTATGCTTTTGAAAATAATTTTTCTAAAATGTAATACTTTTCAGAGAGTAATTTATATAGAAATATTGTAAATTTTAAACCCAAGTTGTCGTCAATCATATCACTATTAAAAGTGGCATTCAAGAGAAGGATGACTTTGATTCTCTCTAACACATAAACTAATAGTTCTGTGAACAGTAAACCTCGCTCGTTGAAATAACAAATGTGGTTTTGAGCTTACATTAAAAATAGTGTGCCAGTAAGGAAGTAAGCACAAGGTATAGCCAGTGAAACATTATTTACCATTCCCGCGATTCCGGGATTTCTAGTTCTCGTTTTTATTTCTTTTCTTGAGCTTTAACTGCTAAAGATTTTCTTTTAGAGGCATTGTGTTTTATTTAGGTTAATTATGCGTAAGATAGCGATAAATATCGCGTTATAGAGGGACAACATACAATTAAATATTTAAATACTTAAATAACTCAAACTTAACAATGTCTCATAAGTTCATTTAGGTTCCATATCATATTCCAATATTAGAAATAATGAAAGCAAACGATGTTAAAACGTCGTGATAGTGATCTCAACCCATGTACCAACACTTCCCACGGTGTCCTACGGTCATTTTTTGTGTGTCCTTTAACGCCGCGAGGTTTCATTTGTTTCATCTCATTTTGTAATTCAAGTAAAGCTAAGTCAAATACTTTTATGACATTTACAATGATAATTTACAGGTATACAGTTCAATTCTTTGATTTATCCTCTACACTTTCTTATAATAATATGTCATTTTGGGGCAAATGATATATTCCTAAATTACTATTCAAAACAGGCCTAGTTTTGTTAGCAGTATTGTAGTAGGAACATAAAAACTGGTGTTTTCAAAATAATAAATTTGAAATTGATAAATATTTGTATACAATTCTATTTAGAACTAAATTACGAAACTTTTTTTCATTTATGAAAATAATTACAATAATTTTTACTACTTTTTATGTAGGCCTAAAGTTAAACATTTTCCTTCCGTTACTGAACGTGATTGTTTCTTGCGCTAATAACTTTCTTAATTTTACTTCAATATTTTTCTTTACTGGCATATATGAATACTTTATCATTATCTACAAAAAAGCTATGGAACACTTTTGAATTGGTTTAGAATAAACGCATAAAACATGGTTGAAATACAAAAACTTGGACGATTTTTAACAAATTTGAAGTTTACGGCCATTTTGTGAGCTTACCGTTAGAGATACGGAAAAAAATCGAGAATACAATTTTGTTGAAAATCAGATTTGCTATTACCAAAATATCATTAGTTTTTAAATTCGACTTACGGTTAAGCCACAAACTGGCTTTGGAAAAAAGCTTACACTCAGAGAAACGGTCTGGCCGCCATTTTAATTTTATTTAAGGGGTTAAAAATGAAAAATGGAAAAACCGTATACATAGCTCGGCCTAGGAATAAGGAACATTCATGCAAAAAATCATCAAAATCGGTCAAGGCGTTTGGCCGTAATCGTGAGACAGACACACAGACACACAGACACACAGACACACATACACACATACACACAGACACACAGACACACAGACACACAGACATACAGACACACAGACACACAGACGAAATGCCGAACGGTCGAGTTAAAACGGAGACCTCGCTTACGCTCGGTCAATAATTTAGTAAATTATGAGAATATTCCATCATAACCTTCATCAGAAATACCCTGGTCACTATAATCAATGACTACATAGTACATATCATTGATATGTAGTCTTTGCTATAATGGTATTATTTCTATCGACTCCTATAAAAGCCAGCGGACGTCCGTACGTACGCGAGTAACAATATAATACAACAGCTGATTTCACCCATCATCTGTAATACTTACAAAACCTAGCTTACATTTTACTTTGGGATTATGTTTACAACTTCAATCAATAATATAAGTCTTGTGAAGTTGATTTTTTTAATAATGTAGGCTATATAGTACGTTATAAGATTTGATTTGATATGATATTATAAAATGAATATAAATACAACCATTTACTATCAATAAATTCGTTTATTAAAATTTCAAGAAGATATACTCATTCGTTTAACTTAAGAAACATTTTTACATCTTCGTATAACATATAAACATAGGCTACTCCATTATTAATTTCTTAATCTATATAATAAAAATGAATTGCTATTGTTTTGTAAGCGCATCATTTGAGAACGGCTACACCAATTTTGCTACTTTTTGTTTAAAAATGTTCGTATTAGTCCGAACTAGGTTTTTATATAAAGAAAAATTTGAAAAGTTTCCCGAAAAGTTTCAAATTTGGGAAAAACTTAAGAACCTCTTTTGTATGGACTCAAGACCATAGCGCACAAAAACAGCTGGTCGTATAAAAATCTTAGCGACGTCATGTTTGTTTACATTCATTACCATAGCAACTTTACTTATCAGTTTATAATTCTTCAAAACCAACAGCTTTCTTAGGTTAGATTGACCAACTTAAAGCAAACAAACAAACAAAATTAACTAATGCTTACTATATTTTAATTTAATTCAAACATTGATTGTTACATAGGGCCTATTATATATAAAACAGCTGATTTGTATACAAAACTGAACATATTTTTAGGTTAGGCCTACAATGAATCAAAATACGTTTATTTGCAACCAATTGGACTAATTTAAAATCAGCTTTTTTACAATTCTTCACAACTATCAGGTTTTTTTTAGATTTGGTAAAAACAAACAAAAGGTTTACTGTATTATCTATTGGCCTAAAGGTTTACAAACTTTAAATCTAAATTTGTGTAGTATATTCTTAAGTGATATAAAAAACATTTTTCAATTCGATTACTTAAGTCAATGTAATGAAATGGAATAACTTCCCTTAAAATTAAATCAAGCAATAGCGAAGCATTGCGGGTCCACTAGTATTATATTATTAATAACTTCGAAATCACTTTATATATCAATATGAAATAAAAAGTCGTTAAAAGGAAGTAATTTTATCTTTATTTAGATATATAATAATGTATAAACTATAAATAATTTTTTTTTTACAAAAAGGCCTGCAGTTTATAACCATTATAATCATACACATTTCCCGAGTTAAAAAATAACCTCAGCATAGTTTGGTAGGCCTAGATAAAATTTGTTTTTTAAATAGTATTTTTTAATGCTGAACTTCTGATATCTAATTAATTAATCTGCCTGTGATTTTTCACGGGTGTTTACTAGTTACATTATAATCAATACAAAACAATAAATAAATTGGCTTTCGTAATTTTATTTCTTTAGCACGTTACAGATTATCTTTAAAAGAGTGTTATATTACAGGACGGAACAGTGCCGTATAGCCTATTGAAATATAACTTATATTTTAAAGAATCTCGAAAATATGTTTTCTTTAAGTTTAGGAAAGTTGAGCACGAACATTTAAACTATAATTTATAGATGACAGAAATTTAAATGTTTATTAAATACTTGTAGGCCTATATAGGTGAAATTAAGATTTTTTAACTACATGAAAACATAAAAAATCATCAGAAAGACCTTTGGTTATCTACTAATTTTATATTGGAGTTTTCTTGAAGCATTAATTTTTGTACGGAAATGTTTACAAACATTAAAACATTTAAAATAAGACTGATATTAAAGTTGGCCTTCGTTCGTTGATTTCGATTTATTTACTCGAGTAGTAAAGAACATACTTAAAATACAGATTCAAAGTTATAGTTCAATAAGGAATTTTAAGTTACAACCTTATATACCTTAGATATACATTTCAGAAAACGCATGTGTGTTTTAACTTAGCGTAAAGTTGACAATTTAAATTTGTAGATGTTTGATTATTATTGTCCTTATTAGTAACGCGACACTAACAATTGGGTCGTTTGAATAACTCTTTCTGGTCATAGCTTCTTTATGTGAATTTGTTTGAAAGACGATGGAAGTTTACAATATTTAAATATATAACATTGAAGCAAATCCTCAAAATAATGGATGCAAAAAATATAGACGAAAATTGTTTTGCGAAGAATTCACTTCTAAAGCAGGTACATTTTGGAACAAAGATGGCCGCCTAAGTGATGGCTAAATTAAATAGACTGAAGAACAGTGTAAGACCTTCATTGGATCTTTCACTTTGTCTCTGAACGTGCAGCGAATATTTTAAAACCAATACTCTGGAAAATTAGTTTGACTTGCTCTATAATTAGCGGACGAAAGTTTGTTTATATAACAACATTACCAAGTACATTTAATCAGGTAGAGGATGGCTATTATGTTTGTATAATACAAGTTTTTAAACATTTAAATTGTTGAAATTTACGCTAACTTGTACCGATATGTTTTATCGTAATTTGATTAATACAAGTTGGGTAATAGATTTGAACAATACGAACTTTTTAGTTTGTTCATTGATAATTGATTTTCTTGCCGAAGAATAACCAAAGGATTTCCAACCTATAAGTTCTCCCCAAAACCAATAATATATTAGTCATTAATGTTTTTTGAATTTGAACCATATTAAACTGTCTTGATTTTGTATATTTGTAAGTATCGATGCATTTGTCTGAGCTAGATAGCACATAATTATCTTCTTATGGTATACTTAAGGGGATTCCCTACTGAAAAATTACCACTTTCCAAAAAAAATCAAAATATTTTTTTCTTTTTTTCCTGGTTCTATAGTTTATAAGGTTTAAGAAAAACATAATATATGCCATAAAAGTTCTTTATATCAGTGTGAAAAATTTATTCAAAGCAAGCGCGCACCTAATTTTGGTCGAGTTGAACTTCTTTATGTTTGCTATTTGGACTAAAAAGATTTTTAATTTTTTTTAAATAATTGCAAAGAAGGACAACAATGTTTATTATTAGGCTTTGAATGCCTCCAATATGTAAGTAAAACATATCTTGACTTCAAATATTGTTTGTTCAAGTTATTCCCCTCTATGGCTGCTAAAATAACTAATGGAATCTTTAAACGCGATTTCCCGCAACTTTTCAATATTGATATTTTTTACACAAAAGTTCTTATAACTTTTTAACTGCTAAAGCTACAGTAATTAAATTTTTACCACATCTTTAGTAGCTTATAATGCAACTTTTTGGGTATTTTTATTCCTCTAGGACAAATACAAGAGTATTTTCTTTTTAAATGTATAATCACAAATTTGTTTTTTTTATATATATTTTTTTGTAAGGTCGTAACTACTAAACTTTTAGTGGTAAGAATATTACTATACCCAAAATTTTAGTGCTTTTTACATACTTTAAAACATGGTATCAAACATCCAAATTGATTCAGTAGTAAAAAAGTTATAAGAGATTTAAAAAAAACTTATTTTTTGTCTAAAAAAAAACGAAAAACTCATAAAGGTATGTAAAATATATTTGTTTGCCAATTCATATAAGTGTAAACAACTTTTTAGGTTCTAATGAATGTAAAAAAAATAGTTCATAATTAAAAAAGACCTATTATAGAAAACCCCTATTTTCAGTAGGGAATCCCCTTAAGGGGGGAAAGAAAAGCAAATCAATTTGACTAAAATGTAACATGTTTCTGAACTGGCAATGGTTTGAATAGTTTGTTTGGAAAGTATACATAATTCACTATAATCCATGGTAAATTAAAACTCTGAAACTATTTTAATGATAGTTGACAATTTAAACGGAATAATTAAAACTTATGAGAAATTTTAAACAATACTCATGGTTAAAAAGTATTACTTGTTTTATTCAAGATAGGGTAGAACACATTATATGGAGGAACTAGCTGGCCCGATCCGGCTTTGCACGGATAGACAAATCAAAGTTAAATGTATATTAACAAAAAATATATTATATCAATAAATATATTACACTATGTATTTCTTACGGGGGATTTTTTGTAACTTGTACCCTCCCCCCCCCACAAACCTCCCCTAAAATTTCGAATTTTTTTAAACCCTTTTTTATCAGCACCTTTGGCTCTAGAGGAAGCTACATACCAAATTGCATTCCAATCCGTTCGGTGGTTTTGGAGAAATCGTGATTTAGTAAATTTTACGCCCCCAAACCCCCTCTAAAATTTCGAATTTTTTTAAACCCTTTTTTATCAGCACCTACTGCTCTAGAGGAAGCTACATACCAAATTTCATTAAAATCCGTTCAGTAGTTTTAGAGAAATCATGATTTAGTAACTTTAACCCCCCCAAATCCCCCTAAAATTTAGAATTTTTTGAAAATTCTTAGTGAGCACCTATGGCCCTAGAGGAAGCTACATACCAAATTTCGTTTCAATCCGTTCAGCAGTTTTTGAGAAATCGTGATCAGTGAGTCAGTGGATTTGGCTTTTATATACATAGATAGAAGATAACAAGTAGTCAAAAAACTTCAACATACTTAGTAATTGGTTTTGTATGACGTATAAACAAGAATATTAAAAAAAATAAAGTTTTGTTACAGAAAATACAAACTGTAAATTATTTCGTCTTCTCTACCTGTTTTAAAGAAAATAATTATACAAATACTGTGATTTTCTTCGAAACGATGTATAATTAATTGAAAGAAGAATCTATTTGTAGTTTAGAACAACACTAACAAGTTTTAGAGAAATTGTAAATTTATCAAACAGTATTAACTATAAATAAAAGCAGACTGTGTGTACATTAAAACACATAGATTCGGGAGAAGAGTGTACTCTGAAAACTAATTTTCCTTAACTGTAATAGATTATGCGAATTCTGAAGTTACTGTTTGAAAGTGTTCGGGAGTTTAGTTTTTAAGGATTTTTTTAGACGTTAGAGTTTGAAAATTATGAATGTTTCAGAGATTTTAAGAATAAAATCAGTATTTTCACTTAACATTTAAATTTACGACCCAATAAATCGTTAGTGTTTTGTTACTAATAAGGATGCCTTCAAACATCTACAAATTTAAATTCTCAGATTTCACTAAACTTAAATTTAAATTTAGAAAATAATTTACATAGGTTGTTATATACTAGGCAGAAAAAGGCGGTGTATTCCGTGTTTTGAAAAAAAGATAAGTTCTTCCCTTTCCACCTTATAAAGAAACGGGGTGAAAAATATAATTAATACTTATTATAGTATTTAAAAAAGTTTATAAACAACAATACTTACGACCATGTATTACTATTGTTGTTTTTTCATTACAGACATTTGATAGGCTTTAATGTTTCAAAACTTATTTATTATTAATAATTTTTGTTTTTGACTCAATCATTTCGAAAAATGTTTTTACTTGTTAATATTTACAGACTTATAAGACAAATTTTATTTTACACGTTTGAATTAATTATTTTTTTGAACAAACAAAATTCATAAAACACAATTTTTAACAAAACATTATGTACGGTTTTCAAATTTTTATCCATCATATTTAATGGTGTAATTAGTTTTGCGTGTTTTCAGAAAATGTATGCACAAACATCTTTCATTGAATTTCGCCTGCATGAAAATGTTTATTAATGTGAAATGTGTTTACCACTCGTATTCATTTAGTGGTTACACATTTATTTCAGGAAGGATTTACATTTAGAATATATTTGAATGGAATTGCCATACGAGATCAGTGACGAAGGTTACAAAGTGTGGGATAGTTAACTTCCTCTCACGGTTCTAAGGAAAGAATTTATTGAAAATAGGTTTTATTTAGTCAAGTTATGAGAACAATTTTCTGTGATTTTCTTTGTTCAATTGATTTTTATATTGAAATAATTTACTTATTCAACAGGTTATAATTTAGCTCAAAGCAATATAGTGTGAGTCATTCACAACAAAGCTAAGTCTGGGGTCTGTAAAGATCATAAGGAAAGTTAAAAACAAAACAAAATTTAAGTAAACGCTTTCAACAATCAAATAAATATGAGACATGAGAAATATGTAAGAGGCAAACGTAAATGCTCATATTCAAATTAATATATTTAAGTTTATATAATCTACTATTTTACATATATGTAATGTAATTTACATTTACAAGTCTTTTTAAAATAAT
>JAGFPH010000560.1:71843-93446 GCA_018207615.1 Philaenus spumarius
CGCATCGCACGCTAACTCAGGAGCTAGTTTCTGTCTCATAATTATTTGTGAAGTAATTTAACGCAGTCTGTAGTTCTTAAAGAAAGTTGGATTTATGTATATTTTGACATGTGTTTTATTAATAGAAAACATCTAAGGTTTTTACTATAATTTATTTATTTATTTATCTTTGCCTTACGAGCATAAAGTAAATCTAAAGTTAACTGTAATAAACAACAAATAAAATTTGTATTTTTAAATAAAACTATAATATAAATTTTAAACTTTATATCTTCTCCACCTTGAGTAAACAGCGAAAACATACACTTCGTACTAACATTTTTCGGACGAAGTTTTCCGATTTTCTGGAAACTTAAACCGTTCTTAAAGGCTATGCAATTTTGTTGTATACTACCTCATAATTCAAAGAAATTTACGGCAACACCTTTTAATAAAAGTTTTAATTAAGTAAAAATTGATTATTTTCAATGCATTTAATTGTGTTTTCAAACAATTTCCATACTTTAAAATCTCACGTAAAACAAACAAAGCTTTCACAATAATTTGAAGTTATTTCTTTGATTATATATTTATAAATATAACCAGGGAAGGCCGGCTTCAACGATCTCGCGGCTTGTGATTCAAGCCGGCTTTGATGCCACTAGCAAACTTATACAATTCGTCTCTACACAAACTGGATGGTAATCAGTGTAGGAGACACTAAGTCGTTGTGCCCCACTAGAGAAATCCATTTTTTAAACATATTTTTAATAACTCTTTGCCGAAAAAAATGTATTACACATAAAGAACAAAATAATAAAAAGGGTGTGTTAATATATATTCTAGTTTCTGAGTAACGTGTACCGAAAATTCACAGATTTTACATTGGCGGGATACAACCATCGACTGCCCTTAATTAGAACGAATTTTTCCTTCTGGGTTTTATTTTATCCAGTAAATATTTGTTACTACAATGAGCTTGAAACTTATGTACAAATTTATCTAAGGGTGGTGTGATTTTTCTTGTCATTATCTAAAAATCTGTTATTGTATTTAATGTGCCACGCATCTGAGGAGATGCGGTTCCGAAACATGTTCTCATTTCAGATAAAATACAACGATGTCACACTATACCTCTTCAGAGTTGACATTTAACTAATTGACATTTTGACGTGACTAAGTCAAACATCTAAATAATTCAACTTATATTCGGCCTGAAATTTCAATTACTTTAATTAAGTACTAGACTATATAAATAAATAACCAATGTCTTGCTGTTTCGGAGGGTTAAACAGGTAAGAATCGTAGGAATATGATTTACCATCTTAATATAAGTTCCTAATAAGAATCATGAGACCACCTTTTAAAATAATGTAAAAATAAACGTTACCAGAAACTGGCACATACTTTCTGACAAACATATTTAAGTTATTAACACGTTCACTGCTAAGGACGCACATGCGAGCTTGACACAGAACACTATGAGAAGCGGCCGACGCACAGTGCTTCGCACGCCAACCTCCATATTGGGGGTATTTTCAATACACAGTACAGTGCATGCTTCGCACGCCAACCCCCGTATTGGGAGTATTTCCAATACACTGTGCATTGCGTGCTTCGCACGCAAACCCCCGTATATGACCCCCAACTGTAACTTCATAATTGTATTAAACTAGGAGAGGGAATAGTACATTAAACTAGGAGAGTAACTAATAAATATTATTATTAATAGCTAAAGACAAAACGATTCGATCGATGTCGAACAAATTTGCACCAAACATGTCAATTAGGCCTGTAGGCCTATAGATGCACGAAAAAAGGTTTTGAAAAATTTTGAAAAACAACCCCTTTTTTGACTAAAAAACCCCAAAAATCTGTTATTATTATTACATTTAGCTAAACGAGAATTTTTTGAAAAATTCGTTTTTTTGCATATGGATTTTGCATTAAGGGCTACAAATAAGACAAATTTTATCAAAATCGTTAGAGCCGTTTTTTATAAAAAAATAATAACTTATTTTTAGGGTTTGTTTGATCAAAAAGGGGGTTGTTTTTCAAAAATGTTTAAAATCGTTTTTCTTGCATTTACACAGGCCTGATTAACATGTTTGGTGCAAATATGTTCGAAATCGATCGAATAGTTTTCTCTCTAGCTTTGTATACCTACATACTACAGACAGACATTTTATAAAAAAGCATTTTTTTTTACTCAGGGTTCCCAAAACGGATATTTTGACAAAATTAGAACTGTAGTATAGTGAGAAAGTAATAAATAATATAAAATGTCTTATTATATAATACTAAAACCAATGAAATACAAGATTAATGAATGACACTGTAAACATCACAAAAAGACAGATAATGTTAATTTGCAGGAGGTCAGGGTAGAAGTTAGCCTTCAGGTATTTTTTTATGCGTAATTGTAAATACTTAATGGCTATGTGGTTAAATTTGAAACCTGGCTATGCAAAACGTTTCTACGTTCTTTAATAGCTTTTATAGTGTTTCATTATTACATATTTAAAAATAATGAAATTTCCTAAATACCTTTATGCGGTTTAATTTGCCTAATGAGATAAAGCTGCAAATTAATAAACAATAATATCGGTTGCCGCCTTGTGTTTATTATAGCCTTGGTTATGCAGAGATATTCCACTGCTAACTGTGTTTAAATTTGCATAATCTGGGGAGAATTCCATTATACTCCGAGCCCCTGTGTCCAGGGAAGCGCTGAGTTTTGCAGAAAACCCTCCTCCTGGGTATAATTACTGTCGTTCATTTGGGTAAATAACCGAATGCGAATTAATATTAATGATGAATAACATCTTGATAGATGTACAGTCAGGAACAAAAATATATTATGTTGTCTTTAACATTTACAAATTTCAGGTTTAAACTAAAAATGTATCAGACAGTATTAAAAGCAAAATTTAAGACGCTCATATATATATGTTGAATAAAAGTTGATTTATTAATATAGGATAGGAATCGCTTCGTTACTATTGGTCCACCATTTTCAGATTTTATAAACTCTACATCTTAATATACTGAGGAAAGAATTTTTGTACACATTATTTATGTATTATTTTACAAGTAATAATAAAAAATGTATGTGTAGTTGTGTAGATTAAACAAAATAACTAGTAGTTCTGTCAACAGTTAGTAGACCTCGCTCGTTGAAATAACAAATGTAGTTTTGAGCTTAGGTTAAAAATAGTGTGTCAGTAAGGAAGTAAGCACAAGGTTTAGCCAGTATATACAATTACCGCGATTCCGGGATTTCTAGTTTTCGTTTTTATTTCTTTTCTTGAGCTTTAACTGCTAAAGATTTTCTTTTAGAGGCATTGTGTTTTATTTAGGTTAATAATGCGTAAGATAGCTAAAAATATGGAGTTATAGAGGGACAACATACAATTAAATATTTACATACTTAAATAACTCAAACTTAACAATGTATCATAAGTTAACTTAAGTTCCATATCACATTCCAATATTAGAAATACAATGAAAACAAACGCTGTTAAAACGTCGTGATAGTGATCTCAACCCATGTACCAACACTTCCCACGGTGTCCTCCGGACATTTTTTGTATGTCCTTTATCGCAACGAGGTTTCATTTGTTTCTCATCTCATTTTGTAATTCAAGTAAAGCTAAGTCAAATACTTTTATGAAATTTACAATGATAATTTACAGGTATACAGTTCAATTCTTTGATTTATCCTCTACACTTTCTTATAATAATATGTCATTATTGGGCAAATGATATATTCCTAAATTACTATTCAAAACAGTCATAGTTTTGTTAGCAGTCTTGTAGTAGGAACATAAAAACTGGTGTTTTCAAAATAATAAATTTGAAATTGATAAATATTATTATACAATTAATTCTATTTAGAACTAAATTATACGAAACTTTTTTACATTTATGAAAAAAAATTACAATAATTTTTACTACTTTTAATGTAGGCCTAAAGTTAAACATTTTCCTTTCGTTACTGAACGTGATTGTTTCTTGAGGTAATAACTTTCTTAATTTTACTTCAATAATTTTTGTACTGGCATATATGAATTCTTTGAACCTTTATCTACAAATAAGCTACGGAACACTTTTGAATTGGTTTAGAATAAACGTATAAAAACATGGTTGAAATACAAAAACTTGGACGATTTTTAATAAATTCGAAGTTTACGGCCATTTTGTGAGCTTACCGTTAGAGATACAGAAAAAATCAAGAATACAATTTTGTTTAAAATTTAATTTGCTTTTAGCAAAATGTTATTAGTTTTTAAATTCGACTTACGGTTAAGCCACAAACTGGCTTTGGAAAAAAGCTTACACTGAGAGAAACGGTCCGGCCGCCATTTTTTATTTAATTTAAGGGGTTAAAAATGAAAAACGGAAAAACCCGTATATATATATGGCTTGGCCTAGGAATAAGGAACATTCATGCAAAAAATCATCAAAATCGGTCAAGGCGTTGGCCGTAATCGTTAGACAGACACACAGACGAAATGCCGAACGGTCGAGTTAAAACGGACACCTCGCTTACGCTCGGTCAATAATAAATAAATAAAAGGAATTTAAAATTTGTAATACCCTATAAAGACAAATAAATACCCTTTACTGATCTATTAATTAAACTATAACCGAGTTATGTGCTATACCTTGAAAACATAATTTCTTGTTATTTGCAAGGAATCAGCCTATTTCAAATAATTATGAAATTATGATGGTTGTAAATAAGAATATAAAATTCAGTGACCAAACTTTTTTAAAAAGGATACGTTTCCCGTAACAATTTTCAAATTTGACACAGGGAAACGACTCTGAATGTAGTGTACAAATGAAATATTTCTACGTCTGATTTAAATAAATTTCTAAGTTTAAATAAGTAACAATAAATGGCAAGACAGATGTTATGTTTAACTTATAATTTGTTATCTATGCAATATATTAACAATTCACTTAAAATTATAAAGAGTTAATATTGGCCAACCAGAAAACCATAATTTCTTTGTAATTTTGAACATTTAGGAAGTGGTAGTACGATTCTTATAATGAGTACATAACTTTAATTTAACCAAATACAAATATCATTGTTGTAGTTAGTACTTACTTGTAAGCACCGTGAAAAATCACAGGCAGATTAACTAGATAGGCTACACATCTGATATACATAATAAAAAAAAAACTATTTAAAAACAACAGACTTTATCTAGGTCTACCTTACTATGCTGACGGGGATTTTTAACTCGGTAAATGTGTACAATTATAAAGATTATACAACTGTAGGCCTATTTGTTAAACATTTTGTATTTATAATCGTTATTACATATATATTTAAAGAAAGATAAAAATATTATTTTCTAATATAGTATTTATTAGCCTACTTTTTATTTCATATTGATAGATCAAATGATTTAGAAGTTACTAATATTATAGTGAAGAAATTAATAATCGAATACGTTTATATGTTGTATGAAGATGCACGAATGTTTCCGAAGTTAAACGAAGAGGTATTTCTTCTTTAAATTTGTATAAACGAATATATTGATGATAAAAGATTGTTATGTACAATTTATAACCTCAAAGCAAATCGTAGAACGTATTATAGCATACATTAGTTCTATAACTAATATTTAAAAAAATAAACTTCACAAGA
The DNA here is from genome assembly GCA_018207615.1 of Philaenus spumarius. Taxonomy (NCBI): domain Eukaryota; kingdom Metazoa; phylum Arthropoda; class Insecta; order Hemiptera; family Aphrophoridae; genus Philaenus; species Philaenus spumarius. The sequence goes on from JAGFPH010000560.1 coordinate 77,488, forward strand.
AATTATAATGATGCAACTTGTAAACATAACCCTAAAGTATAATATACGCTAGGTTTTGTTTAAGTATTAGGCTACAGAAGATGGATGAAATCAGCTGTTATGTTATAAGTTATACGTACGTGCGGACGTACACCCGCCTTTATGGGAGTTGAGTGACGACCTCTATTGAGCCAATGTTAGTTTTTTGCCGCTTGATAATGAAATCTTAATAGTTTCTGAAACCGTGCTAGGCTTTTCGAGGTGAGTAATGGACCACCAGAAGGCGTAAATTAAGTACAAACCCCATCACATTTAATACAAATATAATAAACTCATACAATTGTTATTCATAGTTACAAATTTCATATGCAATTGTCATACGTGGAGTATTTCGCCACGGAAGTGGAAACTGGGACAGCGATTTTAGTGAAACGTGTTGCAGTGACTTTAGGAAGCTTGTTCGATAATCGCACTAACATTAATATACATACACTATACTTAGGCCTACATTAATAGCAATTGAAAATAATTTGACCACGCAGATGAACCGCTGAGATGAGTTGAGCGAATTTCCAAAGATAAGTGTATACGTTTTACGGTTTCAACTAATTATTTGGGAAATTGTTCTACTCATGAAGGCGTTAGTTAGTTGCCCACGTGTTCGAAATATATTAGTGCAAATTTGTTTGCACTTCGTCGATTTGATTTTTATAGTACTTTTATTGTATTTTACATTTTGATCGATTTTGAGGGAACCAGGTCTATGTAAAAAAAAGAAATGTGCAGAATAATCTCTTATGTATATTTCTTTATCTAAAACATCAAAAAGTTTTATTTGTGAACGAAAAATCTCAAAAAATGTTACTTCCCGGCAAAAAACGTGATTCCGATTGTTGGTATTTTAGGCTAACTCGTCCGAGCGTGTTAGAAAACTAACGTGTGTACTAAATTTGGACCAAATAGTACGTTGAATGGCAGGCGTTAGAGTGTACACAATTATATACATTGCAACGTTCCAGAGCCCCCAATTTTACAACGTTCTTCCCTAGGGAAATTTATTAATTTTGACGTGCCCCAAGTTCGGGAACACTAAGTCTCTAGAACAGTGGCAGAATAAGTTAATATCACCTACTGGAAGAAACAGGCTATCTTTTTTATCTGGCCTAGGTGATATAACTGGTTGTCGAATATTTAGCTGTCTAAATATCCTGACTAAAAAACTTTCAACATTAATCTTCCATATTTAAAAAATAAAAATAACAGTACCTATTCTCACTCACATAAGTTTAATTATCCTCTTATAATACAGGATTTATAATCAGGCAGTTGTAGCTCGTCTATCTCCGAGGATGACGACTTTGTCGTTGAAACGCGTTTGATAATTAAACTTATGTGAGTGAGAATAGTGTTATTTTTATTTTTTAAATATAAATTCCTTCTCTCCCGTCGAGCTCAAAGTGTATTTTATAATTAATCTTCCAGTAATAAAAATTTAATTTACTTTTAATTAAGTTCACTCAAGAATTTAGTTTTACTTTTAATGCACCCCTGAGTAATGAGTACAGTGGAACTGACCTTGTAACAAACTTCATTTGTGCTTTGGATATTTTGATAATTAAACACTGTGATAATACTTAAAATACTAGGAAATATTGTGATGGAATATTCAAACAATAGCTAAGTAAAAATAAAAATTGTTTATATTGAAAAATAAAAATTAACAATTTATTTAACTTAAAAAAATACTCTTCTTCCGTTAGACTCTTTCCAACAAATAAAAAAACTTAATCAAATTAATTTAATTATATTTTTCCTTAATTTACTCAGGCAGAACAAATTTTAACTCGAATTGATTTGAAAAACCGATATTTCCAGGAATTACACGAGCCCTGCCCGTTGTAACATTGATATTATATTTAGTGACGCCTCAAAACATGTTCTGGGGACTCTGATCGGTCACTGCAATAGCTCATTTTTCCTACGGATATTGCTAATTATTTATTTGAATCTGCGTACATGAAAACAGTTGTAATTTAAAATAAATGTATTAATTTATATTGTACACTTACATATTCACCCAACAAAACAGACATATACATTCACAGTTACATATTGGTTGCATTAACCTACATGACAGCTCCCGTCTTGCACTGAGAAGTCTCGTCTTTTTATCACAATGAGTTATTGACAAGTGTTCAATTGTTACGTTCTTGTATTCTCATCTAGTTAATGGAGTTAATCTTAACAATGTAATTCTGAACTTAGTATATCCATCGCTTTTGCTTTATATAGTGTCTTATAGGTGTTTTAGTACAAGTGTACTATATACAGTAATGTGAACTAGTTTACTGAAATTGTACAATAAGGTAATCATTATGGGAGGTAGTTGTTTGTAGTCATAATTTCTTATGTATTTTCTTGAAAATATACTATAACTTTAGTATTATAGCAAGAGAAATAAAGTGATGGTGTATCTGGTTCTGGTATACTAATAAAAGAAAGAGGAAAGATGTAGAAAAACGTCAAAAGTAAACAAAGCGTAAATTAGGCGTAAATTACATTTCAACAAATTAGCAACGTTTTAAATTTGTTTAGAACTTTTGGAATTTTCAATTAACCTAAATAAACTATTATTGAACACTTATAAATAATAATAATAATCATTAAATTAACTAAATTTACCGGGTCAAAATGGAATATAAAAACTAGCATGTTTAACTTAGTTATTAAAATAACTTAACACTATTTTTATAAAAACTATCTATCGTAAAAAACAACTCCTATAAAAGCGAGGGGGTGTTCGTACGTTCGTACATACGTGAGTAAAATATAATATAGCAGGTGATTTCACCACCATCTGTATGCTTAGATTATAATTTGGGGTTATGTTTACAACTTCAATCATTATCATTTCTTGTGAAGTAGATTATTTTTTTCAAATATAAGTTATAGAACGTATGTTATAATACGTTATAATGTTTGATTTGAGGTTATAAATTGTATATAAATGCAGTATAATCTTTTATCATCAAAATATTTGCTTATACAAGTTTAAAGAAGAAATACGTTTAAAAAAGAAATACCTAGTAGTTTAACAAATTTAAAGAAGAAATACCCAGTCGTTTGACTTCGGAAACATTCGTACATCTTCGTATAACATATAAACATATACGATTATTAATTTCTTCACCATAATATTAATAATTTCTAAATAATTTGAACTATTAATATGAAATAAAAAGGAATTCAAATATAATATTTGTAACTTTCTTTAAGTTATAATAACATTCATAAATACAAATGTTTAACAAATATTATTACAGTATTATAATCCTTATAATTATTGTACATATTTACAAAGTGTGTTGTTTTTAAACAGTATTTTGTATAAATGATGTATTATTTTCTGATGTGTATCTAATTAATTCGCCTGTGATTTTCAACGGCGATTTAATAGTGTAAGAAATAACAGTGAAGCGTAAGATAATGATTTTCGTGCGTGACAGTGAAGGGAGACAAATGTCTTGATCAATTTGGATTTAGAAACGATAATAGCGGCGGCAATTTTAGTCATGTGACCCGATCTTTTACGAAAGTACACGAGTGTCATTGGTGTAAGTGCATAAACTTTAAATTTAAAATAGAATCACAAATAAACATTTCCGACTTCAAATATTTAATCAAACAAATGTAAAATCACAATTGTACGATATAGTATCAACAATTTATTAGACAATTCAAAATATAATCTTAATTCAGCAAAAGGACAAACTAGATAGAACAGAAAATGATTTTAAGGCAGTGGTTCAAATTGTTTGAATTTCCCTCCGTCCTTTGGATCACTCCAACAGATAATTGTTTCGCGTCTTGCATAATTGTGTAAGTGACGTCTGCTCTTTAAAACATAAGCAGTTGAGTCAAAGAAATTACTGTTCAGTTACGATGCGTCAGGGTGTCTTTATGGTTCAACAGAAAGCTGTAAACGTTGATTAGAATATTTTAACGGTTTAACTCAATTCCCAAGTACGAGTTAACTTTTGCCTGTGACGAAGAATTAACATTCAAGTCGTGTGAGTTTTAGTACCAAAGTGTGTGCTTTCATTCAGCTTCGGAGAGAGTATTGTTTGAATTTTAAAGAAGACGAATCTGTATTATACTAATATATTGGGTAGTTAAATATTGTGAACTGGCTCATATTTTGTAAGTTATTAAGTTTTAAGGAGTAGTTTACTAGTTTATAGTTGGTTTGAAATTTTATTTTTGTATCTTGAATCTAGTACATATTGATATTGATGTAAAATGTGGAAAAATATAATTTTTTAAAACTGAAATATTAATAACAATAATATATTTAACAAATGAAAACAAATTAAATGTATAATAGTTATTGGTAGGGGAGGAAACTATAGGCCTAACTGTGGTCCGGGTTCAAAGTGACGGATCACTAAGGTTCAGGGATTATAATAATAGAAATAAACCAATTCATATACCTTGCAATTCTTATATTTTATATTCGAGTGGTTCAGTGGTAGAATGACACTATTTTGACAGCTAGCAAACAAATTGCAATTATTAACTGACTTTGCAATAAATAACAACATCTACTGATTCTATAATTACTATTAATTATATCCCAAGACGAAACACTCACACTAGCTATGCCACGTAATGCTAATAGGCTTATACTTTGACAATTACCAAAACACAGTTCTTTAAATATGAATAAAGTAGAGCGTCGATAATCCGAACGTCAATAATCCGAAACGTCAAAAATTTAAACGCGTTCCGAGGCAGCCCCTGCCTTTTTCGTTTTCGCAAATTCCAATTATTGCGTCGTTTAAATTTTACAAAGATCTTCATCGCAGTTTGACATTATTATCTCTTTTTAAACACCTGCTCTCACACGGAGTCACACGCCCTCACAGCAGACTGGCTGTCAGTATTTTCACTTTCACGCTCATAAGCTGCTTTAGCGCTAGCAGTAAACAAACAGCGTAAACATACAGAAAGTGCATTCATTTCTCTTTGTGTAAATATTATAACAGTGTGTTGTACATACAATAGTGTACTATATAGTAGGTATTTTTTTTTATATTTCGTTTGTGTTAACTATAATGTACAAGTGAACTTTTAATTGTGTACTGCACTATAATTGAGAGGTGCAAGTGTAATCATATTGGCCCTACTGTGTACGTGCAGGTTCTTCTAAATCATAATATGTAAGTAGTCTTACATACTGTATTGTAATTACATTACTGCTTGTACTGTTTAACCACTTTAATATCGATAAAGGGCTTGTATTTTAGCCTAAATGGCATTTGCTTAGTTATTTTCAAAAATCCGAACAAATTGGTAATCCGAACATCCCTTGGTCCCAATTAGTTCGGATTTTCGACGCTCTACTGTATTAGACAGTCTGTTTGCCTACCTTCTCTACCAGTGCTCCCCAAGTTTGTCTCAGTTGGATCCGCCGAACACTAGAGGCTTCGGCCTATACCGTATATCTCTTCCAGAACACTACCCTGTTCAACCAATAGGGCTCCCGGCCGTCTTCCAAAACTCTGGCCCAGTATCAAGGTCAGTAGGACCCTTTTATAGTGTACTGAGTTAACATAACTAGGTTTCTATGAAGTATGCCTAGCTTCTGTCAGCACTTACACAATATTTGACAGACTTACCCAACCTTGTCCTCTATTCTGTGTTCTCGCCTTCGGAGTTATAAATCTTAAACTACTCTCTATTAAATATGATTATTATATAATTCCTAATCCTATACTATTAATCCTAACATTATAAACGAAATCAGTTTTAAATGTGATAACTAACAATATAAACAGTTTATATTTTAAAATGAAATGTTGTTATGTATTTTAAATAAATTTTGCCACCATCAGTGTTTATCCATTTAGAAACTTGACTTTATCATGTTTCCAGCTAAACAAGGTTCCGGTTTTGATACCCATCCTGCCTGTGCGAAATATAGGATATACTAGCCTAGTTGTTTTCCAATTAAGTGCAAGTTGGCCTGGAATCAGAAGTGCCTAACTCCGGATGGACATAGTTATCCCAAAGGTATCCTTAAAGTTTCATGTCTTGTGGCAATGCCCCTCCGGTGTACTTTTTAGTTAAAAGATAACCTGATAGATGTCAGATAGTTTGGTTAAGTGATCACCTCACAGTTTCCAGGAGCCCAGTGGTGAAATGGTATTCATTGCAGCCCTGAGAGAAATTGTACCAACTGTCAACAGTAACTGTGTTAGTACTGAGCGTCAATAGTTGCCATCTTGTGAGTTGAAAGTTGGTTAGACACCCAGGAAATTTGTTAGTTTCTTGTATGCCTCGTGGAATGCAATTTTCAGTTGCCTTGCCATGAAAGTTGCCTTGTCTGAATAAAACGGTACCAGAAACTGGCACATACTTTCTCACAAACATATTTAAACTATTACAAAGATTCACTGTGACTTCATAATTGTATTAGGCCTAAAGTAGGAGAGTAACTAATACATATTGTTATTATTGTTATTATCTTGAGAGAAAACTATTCTATAGATTTTGAACAAATTTTCACCAAACATGTCAATTAGACCTGTATGGATGCACGAAAAAAGGTTTTGAACAAATTTGAATAACAACCCCATTTTTGGCCAATCCCCCTTCCCCCAAATCAGTTAATATTGTTATTATTAGCTAAACGAGAATTTTTTTAGAAATATGCTTTTTTTGCATATGGTAGGGTACATTAAGGGCTACAAATAAGCAACATTTTATCAAAATCGTTAGAGTCGTTAAGAAAATAATAATAATATATTTTTTGGGGTTTTTTTGGCGAAAAAGGTTTTTTTTTCAAAGTTTTTCAAAACCTTTTTTCGTGCATCTATACAGGCCTACTTGACATGTCTGGTGCAAATTTGTTAGAAATCGAATAGTTTTCGCTCTAGATTTATACATACAGACATAAGTTACATACAGACATTTTGTAAAAAACACTTTTTTGATCTCAGGGAGTCCCAAAACGGATATTGCCACAAAAATCTCAACATCGATTTTTTTTCGATAACTATACTTTTTTTACACTATAGTATAGTGAGAAAGTAATAATGATTCTAATAGGTGTAAATTGTAAGCTATTCTACGACATCGTCAGGACGTTGAAATTAAATAAACTTGTTGTTACGTTTAGGTGTACATGACGCTACGCCATTTAAAAACCATACATTTAGTACGAACACAGAGAACATGCTTCATTGTTAACGTTGAGGCTCAATAACCTACTCTGTATTTTTTGTGCCATACATTTAAAGGTTGACCAATTCGTAGCCTATTTTATACGGGAATATACCAAGGTTTTTAAATATTTCTTTCAAAGACTTAACTGATGTTCATTTTCAAAGATGTCCGGTAAAAGTATCTTTTCGGAAACTGCAGGACTTGCTGAAAACGTCTTCCGTGGTTTTCATACGTAGTGACCATTTTTGGACGGCCTACTCACCTTTTACGCTGAGTCATAAACTGTAGGACGGAACTTGTCAACAACACTTTTAATTACGACATTACTTTGAGGCTGTTTGTAAAATCGTTCTTGAAACTCTATAGCAGTTCGCAAAGTTCTTGGACCAACCTAACGAATTTTGCCGTGTGAGCAAAAATAATGCTCCACGATAAAACCTTCTCTGGAATGGTTGGGGCCTTTATGGCGTTAACTCACCTCAAAAATTAAAGTAATAATGAGCAACGAGGCCTAGCAACAATAAAATATGTAATCAGCTGTTCTAAAAACAAACCACAGTTGCTTTAGTTTCTGTTGTGTGTATTTGGAGCATACTCTACAATGTTACTGACTGGTTAAAATTGTGTTATTTTAAATGATAAGCCAATGCTAGCTCAATTGTTGTGTTAATCTAACTCCACCTTAAACTGACGTCTCTGTACATTTTTCATGTAGCCTAGATTGATACTAAGCCACGAAGGCCGTGGTTGTTAAGGCGTGAAAGCTTTATTAATCGTCATGGCAACCATCAATTTAAAAGTTCCGGGTTCAATTCCCATTGACCCCGAATAATTTTCTAAATGGTTTCTTAACAGACATCATTGGCTGTGGTTCGGATTCCACGTAAAACTGTAGGTCCCGTCTTCATTAGCCTTAAAGTGCAAAACAGCAGGACGTTAAAAAAAAGAAATTGATACTGATATTAATTGAATTCTGCTGATAAATCAACTCCTATTAAAGCTAGTGTACGTCCGTACGTAACTGAGAGTAACATTCAGCTGATTTCACCCATCATCTCTAATTCTTGAACAAAACCCGGCGTAGATCAAACTTTGCGGTTATGTTTACAACTTCGAGTAACATATAATATAACAGCTGATTTCACCCATCATCTGTAATTCTTAAACAAGACCCTGCGTAGATTATACTTTGGGGTTATGTTTACAATTTCAATAATTATAATTTCTTGTGAAGTTTTTTTTTAAATGTGAGTTATAGAACTAATTTAGGCTATAATACGTTATAAGATTTGCTTTGATGTTATAAACTGATAAATACAACCTTTTATCATCAATATATTCGTTCATACAAATCTAAAGAAGATATAACTATTCGTTTAAGTTTGGAAACATTCCTACATCTTCGTATAACAAATTTAATTATTAATTATTTCTACACTATAATATTAACAACTTATAAATCATTTCATCTATCAACATGAAATAGAAAGTAATTAAAAGATAATATTTTTTTTTTTTAAATATATAATAATGGATATAATCAAACAGTTTTAACAAATAGGCCTACAGTTTTATAATACTTACCGTACACATTTACCGAGTTAAAAATCTCCGTCAACATTAGGTCGGCCTATAAAATCTGTTGTTTTTAAATAGTATTTTTTTAAATGATGTATCTGATGTGCTTCTAATTAATCTGAATGTGATTTTTCACGGGGGCTTACTAGGAATAAATATTATTAAGAGTAATTTATAATCAAACAAACTTTATACAATCTTTTGAACATTTTCAAATGCTGCTTCTGAAGAAACTATGCAGATAACGATCCCACATATTGATTGCCTTCTTCCATTACGTTGATTGTTTTACTATTTCAATAAACTAGTTTACCTTGTGCACTAAAAGCACCATTGAGATTCTATATAAAGGTAGAACGATGGATACGAAGTTGAGAGTTACATTGTAAGATTAACTCCATTACCGAGATGAGAATACAAGCTCGTAACTGTTGCAGACGTTCTCATAACTCTTTGTGATAAAATGACGAAACTTCTCAATACAAGATGGTGGCTGTCATTTAGTTTACTGTAACCTATATGTAACTGTGGATGTTTCTGTATGTTAGTGTATGGGCACTTGCAAGTATAATTTGTAAATCGATTTAAAGAAGAAGAAGTACTGCCTCCCTTTATATATAAGTTCAACGTTTCCTAATTTAAACAAATAAATATAAATGATTTATGTTAGTTTAGATAAATCGAATTACTATAAAAATCTGTGCAGACGTTTCGAGGTACATCAAGTTGGTTATAAATTTTAAATGTATAATGTATACAAGGTGAAGAAAATGTCTGGAAACCGTTTAATATTTCATATATAAAGAAAATTTGAAGGTAGATGTGATTGAGGAACCTATTCTAAGTAAAAATACTATTTATTAAGATTTCAAAAAATGTATCCGCCATCTTGGATCCGCCAATTTGAATGTAACTTTGTTTTTTAAATGGTCATGTGATACATCACTTCGATGTAGAATTTCAAGAGAAAACCAACGGTGAAATTTGAACATCCATATCTTTAACCGATTAAAAATGGCGTATAAAAAAAAGTAGAGCAAAATGGGACAAAATATGAAAACACGATTTCGTTGTTTTTTTACCATTTTTAATCGGTTAAAGATATGGATGTACAATAAATATAAACACAGGCCCGAAATCGCTTCGTTTTCTAGTAGTTATAATCCATTTTGTTTTTTTGTACACAATAATTCTTATCTAGAGAACGGTTTGATTGATTAAGTTCAAACTTTTTATGTAGTTTAATTTAAAAATGATATATTTCAAGGAAAATAATCAATTAAATCCAATTATGAGTTTCAAAATGGCGGCTGTATGAAAATTTTAAACCTTAATTACTCAAAACCCGTACATTTTAACAAACAGTGTCAACACACCTTTTTTGTAGATCTTTTGAATCCACAATCGGATGAAGGATAATAGCTAAGTTAAAGATAAAGATGGCAAATGTACATACAATATTGTTGTGTTTACTGTGTTGGTATAGGATGCCAAGTTGAATAAACCAATTATTACACATAACTTAACTATTATCCTTTATACGATTGTGTTGACACTTCCACCATCCGATAGGGATTCAAAAGGGATAAAAAAAAGATGTCTTGAAATTTTTTGTTGAAATGTACGGTTTTTGAGTAATTTAGGTTTGAAATTTTCAAACATCTGCCATTTTAAAACTCATGATTGGATTTAATCGATTATTTTTCTTGAGATATATCATTGTTAGGTTAAACTTCATGCCAAGTTTGAACTGAATCAGCAAACCGTTCTCTAGATAAGAATTGTTTTGTACGAAAAACAAAATGGCTGATATTTAGAAAACGAAGCATTTTGGGGTGTGTGCTTATATGAACTTTTTTTCTTATTTTGACCCAAAGAACCATTTCCCGAAATTAGGCACTTTACTTATCGGACACCCTGTATACGGTTTTTACCATTTTCTCTTGTTCCCGATGTTGACGCATATTGCATCAAGGTTAGTTGAATAGTTTACATTCTCCGGCTACGCAATCCAGCTCTGAAATAACCAATCAAGCTCCATAACTCAACTTTTGCTACTCAGTTTACAAAAAAATATTTCACCTACAGCTGTTTACCTTCTTCCACAACTCTCATCATTATTTCTAATTGTACAGAAGTTTACCAAGTAACTTTGACAGAGAACGCTTGACACCCCAATAGTATTATTTATTACTCATCTGTGTCACGTGATACATTTAGAGCTATAAGTTATTAAATCGTCGACAACCCATGCATACAGGGGGTGCATATTAAATCAACCTATTAAGAGGATTTTGACATCTTTCGGAGTTTCGAATGAAACTTACATAACAATAACCAACATTCATAACAATAAGTACCGGTACACACTATTTATTTACATTTCTTTCAATTTATCTTTTATTCGCCTCTTCTGGTGTTTTTGTTGGGATTTTTTGTTGTTTTTATATTATCCTGTCCAAATACCTGCATTAGTTTAAAGTTAATGTTGTTTTATATTTATTTCTTGTCAACTATTTTAAAGATCATTCTATATTTTTTGTATTTTTAAACCCAGCTTTATTAGTTTGTTCTAATTTAGTTAATTCTTGGATTTTGTTATATTTGGAGCAATATTATGTGCATGATTCTCCTTTGATAATCTCTATTATAGGTAGTTTTTTACCTTACGATGAATACAAGATAAATCGTCTAAATTACTGGTTTGAAAATAGAAATATTTAATAATAATTTTCTATTTTCAAATGTAGAGTGATTTGAATTGATAAGCGTTAGAAAATGTTAAATTACTTCGTGAATGTAGTCATACCGAAGCTGAGTTCGAGAGAATTGGTTTTGCTGTCACGGGACTTATTCCTCGGTTTACTTTAAGTTAATTAGTTTAGTTTTAACAATTGATATACCACTCTGTCGTAATGTCAAACACATATTGTTTGTCTTTGTTAACCAACTTGTTTTAACTTGATTTGTTTTAAGCTCTGGTGTTCTGAGTAACTAACTGTGCATAGTTTTTGTACAGTTACCCACTCAGGCTTGTATAACTTGTGTGAAGTGAATTGTTTTAATACGACTTCAAAGTTGTCTAAGATTATTTTATTTCACATACGTGTGAATATTTCGCTAGTTAGGAGAACTTACCTGATTTAAAACGTTGATTTAATTAAGTTAATTACGTTTATTTATGTACGTTGCTTTTTAAATAACAGTATATAAAGATTTACGTTGATTTAATTAATTTAATTACGTGTATTTATTTACGTTGCTTTATAAATAACAGTTTATAAAGATTTACGTTGATTTAATTAAGTTAATTACGTTTATTTATTTACGTTGCTTTATAAATAACAGTTTATAAAGATGTATAACGCTTTACGTTGATTTAATTTGATTTATTTGCGTAATAGATTACACTTACATATAGATTGTTAATCATTTAAATAACAACTGCTGTCATGTTTTTAAAACCAATTGTTAATAAATGGCGCCTTTCGTTAGGACTCATATGAACTTACATATGAAAGTTTATCCAATAAATTTGTTAACGAAAACATTAATTTAAAGCTGTTTGTCTATTGTCAATATCGGGTAACATAGGCTATAAAATCGGGGTTTGAATCAGTAATTTTGATAAAGAATTAAGTAAGGCCCCAAAAATAAAAATAAACACACCTTTGAAAAATAATATATACGATACTTTAGAACTGTCATGCATGTGTCAATAAAGATGAATTTTGTAATATAATCAATGGAAATAAATTGTTAAATGTGTATCTAAAATGTACCTGCATTAATTAGTTGAAGTCTGTAGACAATATTACGAGATCAGATATAGAAGGTAACCTAATTCTCTGAAATAAAAATAAAACAACTCAAACAGAAAAATGAATATAATGGATCATTATTTTAATCACTCTCCAAGGCCCTTTACAAGAACGAGAAGCGGAGTTCTTTGCTCTTCCATTGTCTGCGTCTATGCTTAAGTATCAATGCAAATGAGGCGCCTCGTTTATTGTTGTAAGGGATCTTTATAAAAGACAGTGTTCTGGAAGACATCGAACTGTCTCCTTTGTGGCGTGAAATATCATTTATAAGATACAAATGTATTCTTATAAATTCTTAAATAATGTTACTGATTTTATAAATAGCTGTGTTCAGTGTATATAAGCGGACAAAAGTTTCTAATTTCCTGATTGTGAGAAATCAAGTCCTATAAAAACGAGAAGAGTAACAATATAATATAACAGATGGCTTCACCCATAGTCTGTATTACTTTAACAAAACCTAGCGTAGAATGAACTTTAATAAATCATATACTTTCTTGTGAAGTAAGATTTTTTTAAATACGAGTTATAGAACTAATGTGTGTATGTATAATAAGTAGTAAGATTTGCTTTGAGGAGACAAAATGAATATAAATACAACCTTTTGTAATCAATATATCTATATATATAAAAATGAATTGCTGTTCGTTAGTCTCGCTAAAAATCGAGAACGGCTGGACCGATTTGGCTATTTTTGGTCTTAAAATGTTTGTAGTAGTTCATAGAAGGTTTATACGTAAAGAAAAGTTTGAAAAGTTTCAAATTTGGAAGAAACTGAACAGCATTTATTGTATGAACTCAAAACTATAGCTCACAAAAACAGCTGTTCGTATAAAAAGCTTATGTTTGTTTACTTGTATTACCATAGCAACATTACTTAGCAAATTTATAATCACTTTAATACTCTTCAAAACCAACAGCTTTTTAAGGTTAGATTGAAAAACTATAAACAAACACAAATAAAAATGCTTACAGAATTATAATTCAACTCAAACATTGGTTATTAAATATCTATATAGGCCTACTTAGAGATATGCTGCTTAAAATATTGTTTATATAAAATATATCATAACTATGAAGTTTTTAATACTTTTCAAAACATATTTTCGCTATCAATAATAATAATAACAAACAAATTATTTGACACCATGCATAACCATAAACATACACGAGTTTAAACATATTTTATTGAAAACTAAACAAACCATCTGAATTAAACTAAATGCCATTAAAATATCACATTCGTAGTTTTATTTTGATATATACTGTATATTGTATATTTAAATACTAAACAATATATATCTTATACTAATTAGGCCTACACATTCAAAATTACAAACTCTATTTGAACCAGTTTGTTACATCCTAAATTAACGTGGATGTTACAAAGTGATTCAAATATCTTTTCTACGACCCCCAGATAATTTAAACCCTCGCTAAGAAAGGGTTAAAAGAAATTCGAAATTTTAGGGTGGTTTAGGGATGGGGATCAAAGTTACTAAAAATCCCTATAAGAACGAATTGGAATGAAATTTGGTACGTAGCTTCCTTTAAGGCCGTAGGTGCTCGCAACATTGTCAATGAAATTAAGTGAAAGTCAAACTTAGTAAAAACTATAAATTAAAACGATATATTTAAAGCTTTTTCATGTTAGATAGTAGTTTACAGGAATACAATTTTCAGTGCTTTCCTAAATAGCATAGACGTTTTTTCATGATCACAGTAGGATACGCACAGGTATTCAACGAACACTTAAAAAGAATTACAATTACGTCAAAAAGACTGAAAATACCCACAACCACGGGCAACGCCATACGGTCAGCTAGTTCATTTATAAAATTTAAAGATGAGATACCCATTTAGTTGAATTTAGTTCAGAAATGAATTCACACCAAAAACGATAGTGTTAAAATCATAAAACGAATTTAATAGTTGTATAGTTAAATATAGTTACAGGTATAAAACTTTAAGATAAAAATAATAAAACTTATTTATTAAAATAGTTTTAATAGAAATCCTTTATCGTTTCTATTTACAGTTATTACAATTTTAATATTAAAATTATTTCTATAAAGTACATCAGTTACAAATATTAATAATGTTTCGTTGATAGTTCGTTAGTTCTGCCAGGTATACATTCTACAGGTTTGTACAGGAGCTTTAATTTTTACTCGAAACTCTGTATTTAAACGATGCCAAAACTGTATTTGTATTTAAATTAATTTAATTTGAATGCTGTTTATAGGGAGGGTAACTTAAAATGTAGAATAGAGTCCTTCCATTTACATTAAATATAACGGTGACAATACAAAGCAACAATAGGTAATGTTGCGGGTTGGTTGAGAAGGATAACAAAGGACTTTCCGTTCCTGCATAACAACACAGAGTGTCTTATTTGGTGCAGCATTACATTTTACTGTTAAAATACAGTTTAATTAAAGGTTTAATTTTTCTTGGAAATTATTTGAACAAGTAAAATCCCAGGTGCTATTATGGCAACTTTTACCGCCATACTTTAAATATAAAGCTTGTCTTTGAATACACATTCGTATAAAATGATATATTATTTAAAGAAACTGACAATTAAAATAATACATAATAACTCAATAATATATTAATTACTATCATAGTATTTAAGAAAGATCCTTCAAAGCTTGACACATAACTTAATGTTCTTCAACAAAAATTATCTAGATATGTAGAGTTCAAGAAATACAATTAAAGGTGCACTTTTCAGTTACTAATATAAGAGTACTTATTTCATGTTACATATCCACAATTGTATCTTTTCAGTTAGAATAAAGAATTGTGACTTTCATATTAGAGATCCAAAATTATTGTATCTTTTCAGTTACAATCCAGAAATTTATCTTTTAATTTAGACACCCTCAATTGTGTCTCTTCAGTTACCATCCAGATATATATCTTTCAAGTTAGAGATCCACAGTTGTATCTTTTCCGTTACGATCCAGAAATACATATTTTTTGTTAGATACATCTTTCCGGTTAAATATATTTTTCCAGTTGTAGGTCTACAAATTAATAATTGCACATATTTACTCACAAGTGTGTCTTTTCAGATAGAGAAATAGAAGTTTAGTTAGTCAATCCAGAAATATATATTTCAAGTTAGTGACCCTCTATTGTATCTTTTCAGTTACAATCCATATATATATATATCTTTAAAGTTAGAGATCCACCATTGTATCTTTTCAGTTACAATCCAGAAATACATATTTTCGGTTAGATATATCTTTCCGGTTAAATATATTTTCCCAGTTGTAGGTCTACAAATAAATAATTGCATATATTTCTTCACAAGTGTATCTTTTCAGATAGAGAAATAGAAGTTTA
>JAGFPH010000560.1:93456-139698 GCA_018207615.1 Philaenus spumarius
CTTTCCGGTTAAATATATTTTTCCAGTTGTAGGTCTACAAATTAATAGTTTGCACATATTTCCTCACAAGTGTATCTTTTCAGATAGCGATATAGAACTTTATCTTTCCAGTTGTAGGTCCAGAAGTACACATTTACTCAATCAGTAGTTGAATACCTTCAGGTCATCCTGCCTGTAAATTTGTAACTCAATCCATACCTCAACAAGGTCATCTTTCCAGTTACGACGCAAAAGTACATCTTTTAGTTTACTGGTCTAGTTGCAGGTCTACAAGTACGAACGTTTATTTTAAAATTGATAAATTTATCCCCTAAATATCCAGACGTATATCTTTTCAGTTACACATAAACTCATCTTTCCATCTGTGGGTTTAAATATTATCTTTTCTGTTATAGAAACTCATGTACTCATGTAGAAACTCATATAGGTCTAGCGGCAGTAAAGAACATTGTTGAGATTTTAAGTCATTATTTCAGATTAACGTATTCACATTTTAAATTAAAGCAATATAATGTAATAAAATTAATTCAGGTGTAGAACGAAATTTATGCTGTAATGATCTCAGTCCGAAAATTAATATCCTGGAGTTTGTTTTACAGGAGTTTACATTATTAGTTACTATTTAGAATAAATACAATTTTATATTTTTTTAAAATATTAAAAAAAATTAGCTTTGTATTTCATAACCATATTGTAATGTGCTAATGTATACTCTAAAAATTACAGCAAAAATATAAACAATACATCAATCATCTTATTGTGTTTTTTAACATACGTGTACAAAATGATATTGAACTAAAAGCTGCATTTTGAATACATCAATGCACCAAGTAAATGTTTCTTCAGTTTTAGATTTATACTTTGAATGGATTGAATATCAATAATGTATTAAGTCTATCATACCAATTACTTCTAGAATATACCAGGCCTATAGATTGGAATTTGAATGTATGCTATGTAAGTAGAACAGTAAATAGACTGATCATCCTAAATGAGAAATTTACTAAAATACTTTGTCTATAAGTCAACTGACATTATATTGTGTCTGAACGCTTACAGGGCCGGTAAAGTAGATGACGTATTTACCTCCTTCTTGGGTGAAATTTTAAACAGATTAGTTATTGAATATTTCCCAATATTGTTTACTTTACTTTAAATAGTTTCAGGTTATAATATGGACTGGTGTTCTCAGTTGGGACAAGTTAACGCTAAAACGGGTATATTTTGTTGGGCGTAGTGAAACTGCCCCGACATTTTGGGTACTTTTGAAACGATAAAATTGCCCCGTTCATTAAATAGGATTAGGAAAAGTCGCCTCGTAAGACTAGAAATGCTTAAATTGCCCCGAGCGCCCAGCCAGTAGTCGCTACGGGACTGGGGAAAAAAGGGAATTATTTTTGACTCTGCGTTCTGCCAGTGACTGCAGTCTTCTAAAACTGACGTCGAAAACCTAACCTAACCTAACCTAACCCCTAATAATAGCCTACAACCGATTGTATTACACTAAAGTTTATCAGCTAGTAATTCCTGATATTGGTGGCAGTTATTAGAAGACTGCAGTCACTGACAGGACGCAGGGACAAAAATAATTCCCTTTTTTCCCCAGTCCCGAAGCGACTACCATAATAAAGGAGGGACAAAAATAATAACGCAGGGATAGGCGCTCGGGGCAATTTCAGCATTTCTGTCATCATTTCAAACGTACCTAATATATCGGGGCAGTTTCAATGTCTCCATTTTGTTTTGAATAATATAACCAAAGTAAACAATAGACAGGCGACATTGATACATTTTCCTCTGTTAAAATTTGTTTTGAAATATTATTCAAATCGACAATAATTGGTTTATTATTTTTATCACCTTGTTTTTGTAAAGCAGACGTGTTTCATTGCTCCAAACCATGATCACGGTATTCCATTACAAGTATAGCCTACCATTTGCAATTCAATTACATAAGTCAATGGGATAGCTACAATTATCTATATAAATACAAATGTAAATGTGCTTTTGTCTAAAATCTATAATCTCCGAAAGTTCATCACCGATTGCTTTGAAATTTTGACACAACATTGCAATCGAATCCACGAGTGATTTTAAATACTTTTTTTTTTAAATACAGCATCTAATGAACAAACAAACAAACAACACAAAATATACTCAATATTTAACAAAAATGTAAGCACAATTACATATGTTTATTGACTGTAATAATAACAGTAGTCAGATGTTTCCTATAAAGAGGTAAAATTTGTTTGTTTGTACGTAGGGGGGTTATCTCTGGAACTACTGAACTGATTGAAAAAAATAGTTTTAATCATAAAAAGCTACACTATCCCTGTGTAACATGGGCTAGAATTAATCATATTTATAAACACATTTTTTATTTCAATATTTTAAAATTTAGTCGGAACAAATTCACAGCATCAAGTTGGAAGTTAAACCCATACCAAAAACTAAAATACGACAATTGAAAGATGAAACGTATACCATTCAAAGATGTGCAAAAAACATAAATTATGTGTGTATGTTGCAATTAAGGAATGTAAAATAAATTCAACATGAGTTTAGGTTAGGCCTAGACTAACGAACCAACTTCTTGAATTTATTTACATTCATTACCATAGAAACCAATTTAATAAAATAACAGGTAAAACAGTTGATTCTGGATGTCCAGCTTAGTACAAAATAATATTTTAAGTTAGGCCTAGACTGAACCCACACATGTTTCAACACACACAAACCAATAAAAACTTGCGTTAAGGAATTTTAAAATAAGAAAAAAATATGTTACATCCTAGTTAAAAATAAATAAGACATATTATAATTTAATAGTAGGCAAATTTATTGATAATATATGGTAATTGATAGTGAATAACAAATATTAACAACTTATTTCAAAATATGAAACAATTATTTGTATTTCTAAATTTTTGGTTAGATTTTTGATTAAGTGTAGACCTGAGCCTTACTGGTTTTTTTAACCTTTATTATAACTATTATAACTGCCGTTATACAAAATATTATATAATTTGATTTGGACATTTAAAATTATTTACCATCTCAGTTTTGAGGTTATTATTAATTCTACACCTTTATTATAAATAAAACATAACGTATGTTTAAGAAGGTTCCATCGGGGGTTGGCGTGCAGAGCACGCAGGCCTCTCCCCTACTTATTAAATAATAATTTGCATGAACTTAATTTTTCTACTCACTCGAAAACTACACAATTTATTTCACACAAAAAATCACAATTTACACACTTTAGTAAAGGGATGGTTTAGAGAATATGGTCACTACAATCCAAGATATTAAAATGTGGTTCCTACCTCTATACAATAAAAATAAATAACTCTATTTTACTACAAGCTATAAATTTGTGAAGTATTACCCTTAAGTTGTTTCAAAACCAGCAACTCGTTTACTTAAATTAAAGTAATGAAATGGGATAATTAAACTTAAAATTAAATAATAATTAAAGTAATAAAATAGTTACCCACATGAAATAAATTTCATTAACATTAAACTTCCATGAAAATCTTATTTTAACCAGACATCACTTTAAAACGAATTAACCAACTGGTTATTAAAGCTAGATGAATGCAAAAGTTATATGGAGTTATTTTCAACTTTACACTTATCTAAAAAATACAGTTCAATTGCACCTTACAAACCTACTATATTCCATCAACAGTTATCTTGAAATTTAAAACTTTGAATTTAGTTACTTTTATAATCAGTCCACTGTTTTAAAAATGACCAAGCCTTTAAAATTGAAACGATAAACGACTAGGATACAGCCTTTCATAATAAAACACAAGCACCGTTTAAATTTCTAAAAGCTATTAAAAGTTAATAAACGCCGGGAAATTGAGTTATATCGCTAAACTAATACCAGTAACTAAACTTTAAAGTTTGTAATAGCAACTGGGTTTTGTAATAATCACAACTGAATGAATTGCAGAGTTTACTTTTTGTAAGTGCAATCTAAAAGTGTTCGTTGTAGTTTATTTATACTGCGTGGAATTAGAGAGTTTGTTGCTACGAGTTAACTCAAAAACTAGTTTTCTGATTGAATTGAAACTTTAAACGTGTTTATTTCCTGAGCATTAACGGAAACCTAACGGTGAATTAAATTTGTGGAGAAAGTCTAGTCTCGTGATTTATTAGCTTCATTGTTTAAACCATTAAGAATACGAAAACATATTGTATTAAGTACAAGAAAGGCAAGAAAAATGAATTAATCATATTCCTTGATCGTACAAGACGATGTTTACGTACAGATGGAAATATATGTGAAGAAGCGATTCGTGCAGGTAGGGATGTGAGTGTGGGAGGGAGGAGGTATGTTATGTGTGGCGGGGTGGGGATTTGACTGCTGAGTACACTACTACCCATTCTGTTTTTTTACGGCCGGAGCGCGGCTCATGGCTTACTGTGTCACTGACACTATTTGTGGACTTTCATAATTACATGTTTATTAAACTTATTACTACATCTTAAATTACATTACAATGTATTAATTAAATAACGTTAAAGTAGATTAATTAAGATAACGTATGAATACGTATTAACTGGCTGGTATTAGCTATATCATTTTTCAAGAAATAGCATGCTATAAAAAATATTGTTGACTATACCTCGTGCATTGAGTTGCATGTTTTCAGCTCTTAAATTTCCAGATTTTTCATAGCGCACATTATTTAAAAAACAACTTCCCTTTATTACTAATTACAAAATGTTTAAACGAGTAAAATTTATTCAGTTTGTGCTCTTTTAAGTGGTACTGTTTTTATTATAATTAAAAAAATGTTATGACCCTGATATTTAAATCCAAATTTAAAAAGAAATTAGACAAACAAATATTTTGCATGGGAAATTGATGCTTATAGGCAGCACTAAAAAGTTAAAAGTTATGTATAATATTTATAAATAATATTATATACAATATTTATACAATATGATTTCCCACTAGAAGAACAACTCGGCTGCACATCCATTTTTGTTTGTACACCACAAACAGGGTAAAAATAAATAATTGTTTCTTTATCACATAAATAAACACGGAGCGTCAACACTACAATGGTTTTAGGAAAGGCAGTTCACTAGATAAAGCGACTAACCTCTGTCAACGACTGACTCGCACGCTGACCTCCACGCTGTTAGCGCATGCGCATTGGCCGTCAGTGCTTTTGCGCATATTTCCAGCCGCTTCTTCACATATGTTTCCTACTGTACAACATGCCTTATAATCTGTCTATATTTTATGCCAATATCTAATTTAAAAAAAAAAGTATATAGGGTTTAATAAATAATAGTAAGAATATCTTTAAATAAATTCTGTAATTCCTTCAAGAAACTAATTTATATTTAAAAAATAATTTACTGGTATCAGTTATGTAGAAGATAATTGGAATATTACAATAAATTGTAAATAATCTTCCTACTTAAACTAAATGTTTCATTAAATCAGTTATCTCTCTTTTTACACTACTGTGGAAGACCAGAAGGTGATCAGTCTTTGGGCTTGTATGTGGAAGTATTACTGGGAGTAACATATCTTTACGACATTATCATTATAATAAAGCTAACGAACGTATTAGTTTAGTCACATGTTCTCACATATAAGGGAGAATATGTTATAAACTGATTTTAGTATTGGGCGTCTGGTTGGTATGACAATTAGGTTTGGATAAATAGAAGAGTTTATCCTACGTTTATAATAAGTTTATTTCTTAAAATGTGTGTTACTACTTCCCTTTTACAATTTCAGTTCATGTTCTTATATTTTTTTGTCCTATACACAATAATTAAATTTTTTAGTTATCAATGTCCTTTTGCTTATTTAAGATTGTTTTTTTTTTCTTATACTATTTGTGTAATTTTTTGTTATATATATAGTTTTGTAAATGCTTTTATGTATTGTTTCATTGTTAACGTTAATTGGTAGAGGAACCCTTGTATAACTTCACCAAGGCAATAAACAAATCAACAAATTCGGTTGCTCTTTTTACAAGTTTATTTCTCGGATAGAAGAGTAATATTTATTTTGTAAAAGTAAGAAACCTATTCGATATGTATTATGATATGCTCAGTTATATTAGAACCGCAATTTATTCCAGTTTAATATGAATTTCTATCTAGTTTGAAGTAAATCAAAATTTAGTTTTGACAAGGACTTAATGATTTTTTAATCATCTACTTTGGTAAATTAAAAGTAATTTCCCTAACCTCAAAGCTTGTTGTTATTTATAAAAGTTAATTACGTAAATTTAGAATTAATTAATGTGTTCTCGATGTGCGTTATTTTAAAATGTCTTTTAGTGGTTTATCCAGCAAAAGTATTTAACGGCACCAAAATTAAATTTGTCTCAATTTACTCCTAGTTTCGTTCCTTTTAGAGGTCAAGTTGCAAAAATAGAAGTGACATTAAAATCTGTTCTCAAGCACGTTTTAAACTACACTAAAAACTCTGCCCTATTTTGTAGTAGCCTATCAGTGAAACGGAAATACTATTAAAATGTATTTAAAAATTTAATTTACACAATTGCAATCATTATAGAATACCGTAGTAATAATTTTATCACAAACTCGAAAGTTTGATGATGAGTTTTGGTTTAACGATATAACTGAATTTCCAGAGCAGTGTTAACTTTTAATGTCATCGGGGAATTTAACTTTATGCCGGTTGTGTTTTATTAGCAAATGCTGCGAGCTAGTTGATGCTTTTGAATACATTTATTGTTTAGCAGAAGCGGAGTTGCTTTAAGACTGAATTAATTATCAAAGTAACTGCACGAAACAATTGAAGTTGAAGTGATATCTGTTAACGGTATACAGGGATATGGCAAGGGATTTCCTTAGAAATAAGTTCGTAGATAATGATCGCAAATAATGAAACATTGTTATTTCCAAGATCGTGTTCGTCTAACTGTTTGATACGCAAGTGGAAGTCAGATTAAAATGTTTACCATTTATCCGTGGATTCCTATTTCCAGTAGTGGCACATACTTTCATGGTGTCCTACAGAGGCGAATGTATGGTGTGTCCTTAGCTGCGTAACATATACGGTCAAAAATCTATAAAATATTTATCTTTGACTAATGTTTACAATGTTTCTATTTACAACTTAATAAATCATTACTACTGTAACGTAGGCCTATACAAAGATAGGCCTTTAGGACCTGATAAATAATAATTGAGTTTACTCAAAGGTACATTTTTGTATAAGGTTAAAATGAAATAAAGTTAGTTTTATATTACTTAAAATGCTATTTATAGATAATCAAATTAACCTATTATAGATAATTAATCTACTCGTGGGCAAGGTACATACTGGATGCGATTTAGTAATAATTATTCATTCACACCGCTGACGTGAGTTGAGCGAATTTCCAAAATTAAGTTTACATGTTTTAGGGTTTGAGCCAACTATTGACCCTGGAGTAGTGGCGCCATGTCTCATAGACCCGCAAGAGATATTTTCGTCAGTGAAATTTGGTAGGTTTGTAACGAAAAACTGTTTTTCACAGTAGCTGCCTTTCTTACTGTCTAGTACACTCTCAATTGTCAAAAAGTGACTTAGTGATATTATTTGTCGGTGAAAGTTGCTGTTCGGGTCTGTGAGACTTGGCGCTACTGTTTGTGTTATTTTTTCTTATAAATAATTATTTTTAATTTTCAATTATTTCATTAATTTTTCGTATTACTTCAATTTTAAATCTCCAAAAAAATAATGTTATTAACTAGTTTTTTGCGTAATGGCTAGTGTAGCAGACTGCATTTGAATATGAGAGCTTTTGCATGAAATATCTTTGGTTAATGAAGATTTTCCTATTGATAATTCAGATTCAGAAGAAGAGGATTTTTTGGAAGAACTTTTTGATGGTACTGAAACAGACCAGGAATGTGATAATAGTGAAATTTAGGATAAAGTAATGGCATTTATTTCAGTTATCAAAACCGTGAATGTTATCGCAATACTAAACGTAATTATCTGGGGAAATTAATATATCTATATAATAAAAATGAAATGAACACTTTAGAACGGCTCACCAATTTGGTATGTTTCGTTTTAAAATGTTCGTAAAAGTCTGAATTAAGTTTCTATCAAATGAAAATTTTGAAAAGTTTCCCGGCAAATTTTCAAATTCGAGAAAAACTAAACATCTTTTTTCCATGAACTCAAAAATAACTCACGAAACTGCTGTTCTAAGAAAATGCACATGTTTGTCCTCATTCGTTACCATAGCAACTGTAATCAGCATTTATAATCATTTTATTATTATTCAAAACAAACAGCTTTTTTAGATTAGGTTGACCAACTTAAAGCAAACAAAAACAAAAATCAACTAAAAATGCTTACTTATATTTTAATTCAATTCAAACATTGGTTGTTATATTATATATAAAACCACTGATTTGGATCAAGAACATAATTTTAGATTAGGCCTACAAGTTTATTGGAAACCAATTGGGCTGATTTAGAATCAGTTGTTTTACAATTCTTCACAACTATCAGTTTTTTTAGATTAGGTAAAAGCAAACAAAAGATTTACTGTATAATCTATAAAGGTTTACAAACTACAAATCTAAATTCGTGTAGTATATTTCAAGTGCCAAAAAAAAGTCATTTTGCAATTCGATTACTTAAGTCAATGTAATGAAATGGAATAAGTAACTTACCCAATTAAATCAAGCAATAACGAAGCATTGATGGACCCACTTGTAATACTGGTAATATCTTTAACTTTTTTCTCACTATACTATATTATAGAGAAAGTATAGTGATCGCAAAAAAAATCGATGCTGAGATTTTTTGTGGAAATATCCGTTTTGTGGAAATATCGGTCCCAACCCCCTGAGTCCAAAAATGTGTTTTTTACAAAATGTCTGTATGTCTGTCTGTATGTCTATATGTCTGTAAGCATACAAAGATAGAGAGAAAACTATTCAATTGATTTCGAACAAATTTGCACCAAACATGTCAATTAAGCCTGTATAGATGCACGAAAAAAGGTTTTAAAACATTTTAAAAACAACCCCCTTTTTGTCCAAAAAATCCGAGAAAAATCAGTTATTATTTTTTTATAAAAAAACGGCTCTAACGATTTTGATAAAATTTGGCTCATTTGTAGCCCTTGGATGTACCCTTCCATATGCAAAAAAACTCTAGCGGCCGCATTTTAAGTCCGATTTGGTTCAAATTTGGTACACATTGCAACGATCTACCACCCCCCAAACTAACTAACTCACCTTTCTATCTAGTACAATTTAACTAATCAGCGATCTAAATTAATTAAATTGATTACCTTTAGTGATAATTCCTTTTTGGATCCTGGCTAGCTCTACCAGTCAAGTCAAGAGGGTAGCTCGTCTTTGCAAGGATATTTATCTTTAGTTACTTGCCTTAAGATAAAACCCTTAATTATTTTTTGCTAAGGAATACTTTTAATATCTTATTTTTTAGAGACTAAACTCAGCCCGGGAGTCGTGCCTTTCGGAGAACAGTAATCTTCGTTATACCCAGCCAATCCTTCCTTAATATTTACACTTCTTAAAATTAAATTTGGTTTTGGTAATTTACTCTGAATAAAAGATTTTTTGTTTGGAAAATAAAACATAAACTTTACTTTTTCTTAACTTATATTATTTACAGAACTTAAAAATCGGATACTTTATCCTTAAAATACTAAAAAATTCCTTAGCTAGTTTTAGCTAAATTACTGATATACAATTTAACTTCAAAATCAATAAAAAGTAACCTTTTATGTGAAAGATAGATACAAAATATTTAAATTTATTTTTTATAATTTTACTCCCCAAAACTGAGATATTAAAATTTTTAAAGTGAAGCCCTACTCGTCAATGCTGTAAAATATGAAAAATTATAAAGATGTCTCCGACACTACCTTACGGCGTATTCCTCCTTGGAGACCCTGAGTCCGGGATTGGTGCGATGTTCTAGAAGTCCCGATCTGGAACGCTGTTCTGGAAGTCCTGGATCTTGTCCCACGACGTCACCTTTCCGTGAATTCGTCTGGATTCCTCCTGTGGGTTCGGATGCCACGTGATAACAGACCTCGCCGCTGTTACCCTGGATCTTCCCTTGAAGTTCTCGGCGATCGTATTATCGACGAAATATAGCGTTTATTTTACTACGCTATAAACTAGATTAATTGTTTTTCTGTTTTATACTTTACTAAATATTTAGATTTACGAAGTATTAAAATCTTTGAATTTACTATGCTCTGCTGTGATACGATGATCTAACGAGAAGCGTAGAGACTTTCCCGGAGTTTCGATTAAGACTGCCGAAGCGAACCGCGTTTTACTGTAAGCTCCTGCAAAGGCCTATACTAGCCTACCAACCCTTCTATTCAATTTCCCTTTTGTTTTTGGTGTGGCGCTCGGGCTGTAATTAATGTAGAATTTTTTCCTTATTTTTCCCATAATCCTGGTTGTTTTCTCTACCCGAATATATGTAAAAGTTCTATTTTTGGTATTGTTTTTAAAATTAATCGATTTGGTACATTGGCAATTATATTGGCTAGACTGTAGAATGGGCGTGTCTTTACCCTTGGTCGGCCGACAATTCTCTTCAAGAAAAATAATCAACTTCTGCCTGTTTCTTTTGGTTTGCGAGTTTTGTGACCATTTATTCCCAAATTCCTGTAACTCGGCTTCCCGTGATCGGATCGGGTTCTGGATGGTGTCATTTTGTTCAGCTTGGTTTACTGGCTATGCACAAACTCGATTTGTAGTTGTACGACGTAGCGTTCCCATTTCACAGCTTTTTCGCGATCGCTTTTGTCTTGACTCGCGGCTTTTCCAAATTATAAAGTTTTTTATATTTTTTATGGTCATACTGTATTGTTTAAGTCTTTCCACTAAACTAGTCCTTTGCCGTTTTTGAATTGGTTAATTATTGGTTGAGTTATTGTCCTTTTTGTACCATCACATTTTGTCTAATTATGTTAACACCCCTTTTACCTTAAATTAATCCTTTTTCTATCTTTCACAGGTTTTGACATTTTATACTAATTATTATCTCTATTTTTTTATCTTAACTTTTTTCTACTAACCCTTTAGTTATAGGTGAAAATAGGCATTTTACTTTTTTACATAAAACCGTTAATAACTCTTAACATTTTTCTTTGATATTATTTGAACATGACTAATTTTGTTAAAATCTTTATTTACTTTAATTACCTTATTACTTTTTACTCAAACTGTACTTTAAACTATTTGAATTTAATTTTCCTTTTTTAATTACTTTTTATTTAATTATTTTTATATTAACCATTTCATTTTAACAAAACTTTTTTGGTAATTTGTCTATTATTCTAATGGTCTCTCAATACCCTTATAGATATTTTAAATTTTTTCAAAACTCTGACTTTTAACTTTTTTCCTCTTTTTTATTTTGCTAATAACTTTTTATTCATTTATTTAATTCCAAATTGCTATTTGACTTTTTTATTGCAATGATTAATTTACATATTTTAATACTTTAAAAACAATTTTTTTATTAAAATAATTTTTCTATTGTTCTCTAGCCAGCTTGTTTCATTTGGCTGCTGAGATTCAATCCATTTTGAACATGAAAAGTTAGCCTAGCTTGCTCTGTATAATTGTGTCTGAAGGACTTAGTAGATTTTACAAATAAAATGAAAAAATATTTCATTGAGCGGATAGGCCTATTGCTTAATCCGTCTCAACATGTTGGTCGCCTACGTCGCTCGGACGAGTTCGTTAGTAAAAAAATTCCAACAATCAGAAGCACGTTTTTTGACAGGAAGTAACTATTTTTTTAGGTTTTACCTACGAGAATGATTTGTTTTTTTGAGTTTTTCCTACAAATATAAATGGAAGATGTTATTCTGCACATTTTGTTTTTTTACGCGACCTTATAGATCGTTTGGTTTCCCCAAAATCGATCAAAAAGTAAAATACCATAGAAGTACTCGTTTTAAAGTCATGTGGTGGATTCTACCGCGGGGTTGGCGTGCGAAGCACGCAATGGATTGTGTATTGACGATCCTCCCAATACTCGGGTTGGCGTGCGAAGCCCGCAATGTTTTGTGTGTTGAAAATACTTCCAATATGCGGAATAACGTGCGAACCATTTTGCAACTATTCAGCACCGTCGTGAATAGACCTATTTCCCAAATTGTTAGTTGAAATTCAACTTCTCTAAAAATTCTCGTTTAGCTATTAATAATAATAATAACTGATTTTTGGGGTTTTTGTCCAAAAAGGGGGTTGTTCTCAAATTTTTTCAAAACCTTTTTTAGTGCATCTATACAATAATTGACATGTTCGGTGCAACTTTTTTCGAAATAGTTTTCTGTCTCGGTTATAATAATAATATTTATTAGTTACTCTCCTACTTTAATGTATCCCCTCGCCTACTTTAATACAATTATGAAGTTACAGTGAATCTGTTTAGTAATTATTTAAATATGTTTGTGAGAAAGTATGTGCCAGTTTCTCGCACCGTTTATTTATAAAATAACTAGCTGACCCGGCAATGCTTTGCTATTGCTTAATTTGAAACTTTGAAAGCCTGTAATTCGTATCCCTGAGGGCCGATGTAAATTATAATGGGATTCTGCTCATTGCTTGATTTACCTAACCTAAAATTATATTCATTTTTTGATCCAAATCAGTTGTTGATCAAAATCAGCTGTTGATCAAAATCAGCTGTTGATCAAAATCAGCTGTTTTAAGCTTTTCATACGAACAGCTGTTTTTTGTGCCACTGATAAAATCAAAAGAAATCTTTCTTCTTCTTCCTTAAGATTGACCTTCCATAAGATTAACATTGAAACTTTGAGGGCCACTGGGGCGTAGCCCTAATGTCCTAGAACTTCGGTAAATGGCCTAAAACCTTCTCAGGGTTAACCTGTGTTACTATGCAAAATTTCAAAGCAATCGGATGAACGGTTTGGTAACGCATAAAGGACAAACATACAGACAAACGTACATACATTGAATTTTATATATATAGATAACTTCAATCATTTTCACACACATACGTTTAATGATCAAACGCGTGTCTTAATTAAACGTATGTGTGTGAGAGTTTGTGTATTATTATTATTATTTTTAAATAATTCATTCTCACTCGTCAAGCTCAAAGTTTATTAATTGGTAATATCTATTTATAAGCACTATTAAAATGTATAATATTTACTATAGTAGTTTATTTATGTAATCAAATTATTGATTATGATTACGACTGTAAAATTATTGATTTTCTACTTCAAAAACTAAATTTATGATTATTATTTCAAGTCTACAAATTTTATAAGTTTTCATGTTAATAGAGACAAACTGAGTTGAAGACGCATCGGACGTGAACGTAATAAGTAGTCGATTTTTATTCGTGTAGGCCTACGCACGGTTAAAATACTCATTCAGTATTTGCCCTATTCTAAATATATCTACGGAGAGAACTGACACTTTGTAATTCAAATGCTTTACACAAATATAAGTATACTTTAGCAATATTACATTACTTTTTATAGATTATTTAATTTTTACCAATTTAAGCCAAAATTAATGTTATCTTATCCAAACAAACCCAAACGATTTACTTTATTTTCCCTTGTGTTAAGTGTCATATATGGTCAATTTGTTGTAATTGAATCTGATTATTTCATCACCTCTGAGAAATTGTGTAAAGCAAACTTAGATTCCACTTGTAGTCGGTCTGCATACTGAGTGCACCCAAATGATGCGTATAACCTCTGTACTACCTAAAAACTACTTTACTCAATTGAATTTCTTTGATTTCTTCATCTACGGAACAACTTTTGAAACAACATTTAACACAAGAAAATAAATATTTTCTGAATTTGAGGGGAAATGCAAATTTTGATAATTAATGCTAAACTGTAATTTTTACTTTACTACATGTTAAAATGGAATTATAATTACTGATTTTGGATGTAGCAAATCGTATGTAACAATTAATTACTTGAGCGTATTTATCTTATTTCTCTTACGACATCCCGTCCTTTTATCTATCCCCTAGCGACTGCCTTTTCTAGCTTTGACGGTAGAAAACTTTTCTAATACGTCTCCATTTAAACTTTTAAAGTTAATTTACAACGAGGTGGTTTCTTATTTGTCTCTTTCCCTCATTGTACCATTCGTTTACTTTATGTGCGAGGTGACTCTGACAACATATGACATAAAAATGTATTCTGAATAGTGTAATAATGCATTTAAAATTCAACTCATTCATATAATAAAATATCAGTAAAAAATTCAGTAAATAATCTAAAAAATATAGATAGACTAAGTATGGTGTTAGTTTCTTGTAACAATGTAGTTAAACAATTGAATGTGTAGAGAAATTAGCTGTACGGGGAAAACATACAGAAATAATTTAACTTAGATCTAAAGGGTTTGAATAAAGTTATGTAATTAATATAAACTAATTTCCTTTTATTTTCTCTCCGTCTTAACAATCCTTATTTATCTTTTGATAACCGGTTTCGATGAAACTAAGCCACCATCGTCACATCATTACAAAAATGTTTGTAGTTATTAATTTTCCCACAATCTAAGCGTAAAAATATTGTTTACTTGTCAACATATAATAACAAAAAGTACACATTCTTAAAAACTTTTTTACACATCACACACAAGGACACAATAAAACTTTGAAACGTAAAAAACAATATAAATTCAAATATCAAATTGATGTTTAATCTGGATGCTTCTATTACATAATATGGATTCCAACTGAAGGTTCAATGTTTATTTAGGTCTGTTCAGATTTGTTTGCTGGTCTAAGGGGATGATTGTATTCAATATTTCATTAGATGAATAGTTTAATTTGTCATTCAAAATAAGGATTGTGAAGACGGAGTGAAAATAAAAGGTAATCAGTTTATATTAATTACATAACTTTATTCATAATCTGCAATCCTGGTGGCTATAAGCATAATGTCTAAAGGGTTTACTTACCATACTTCCTAAATTTTTAGGTTTTTACAACCATACATTGTAACATATTATAGAAATGTATAAAATGTTGAATTAAAATTACAGACACGTTTATTGCTTGCGTTTATGTAAGAATTGCTTGTGCATAAAAACAAAGATTTCATTACGTAGGCCTACTAATTTCTATATTATTAGTGTTGCTAATTATTTTTTTACATCAAATTTCTCAAAACTTTATAAAAGATTTTCAAGAAACAATATATTTTAGGTTTTTAGTAACAAAAATATTCGATTTTTTATTTTTATTGATAATAGATTTATAAAATAAAAACATTATTTCTTCGTTATTGTCTACAATACCCAAATTAATTCTAAACATAATGTTCAATAGATGTTGGGTTAATGGATAATAACAATGATAATATTAAATAAACGGTACCAGAAACTGGCACATACTTTCTCACAGACATATTTAATTACTAAACAGATTCACTGTAACTTCATGATTGTAGGAGGGGTGATTTTACACTAGGAGATTAACTAATAAATATTATTATTATTAGCTAGAGATAAAACTATTCAATCGATTTCGAACAAATTTGCACCGAACACGTCAATTAGGCCTGTATAGATGCACGAAAAAAGGTTTTGAAAATTTTTAAAAACAACCCAATTTATAGTAAAAACCCCCTAAAAATCAGTTATTATTATTATTATTAGCTAAACGAGAATTTTTAGAAAGATGCAGTTTATTGCATATGGAGGGGTACATCCAAGGGCTACAAATAAGCCAAATTTTATCAAAATCGTTAAAGCAGTTTTTTTATTAAAAAAATAATAACTGATTTTTTGCGGTTTTTTTGGGCAAAAAGGGTTTTTTGCATATGGTAGGGTACATTAAAGGCTGCAAATAAGACAAATTTTATAAAAATCGTTGGAGCCGTTTTTTTTTATAAAAAAATTATACAATATTTTTTGGGGTTTCTTTTTGCCAAAATGGGGGTTGTTATTAAACAATTTCTAATCCGTTTATCGTGCATCTATACAGGCCTACTTGACATGTCTGGTGCAAATTTGTTTGAAATTGATCGAACAGGTTTCACTCTAGCTTTGTATACATACAGACATACAGACAGACATACATTTTGTAAAACCCACTTTTTTGGACTCAGGTGGTCCCTGAACGGATATTTCCACAAAAATCTCAACATCGATTTTTTTTTGTTGCGATCACTGTACTTTCTCTATACTACAGTTTAGTGAGAAAGTAAAAGATAGGTAACAAACTCCATATTAGTATGGTTTAGGCAAATTTTGGATGTTTTAGGTTATTGCCAAGGAATTTTTGTTTTAATTGAGGGCCTTTGCCTTATAGAAAAAATAAAAAACAAATGTTGTTTGTTATGAAAATAAAAAAAATATACGGTGTGTTAAGTTCTTTGTAATAAAGGATTGCAATATTTATATATAATAAACATTTAACGCAGATTAATTTTGAAAGTATTAAACATTTTTTTCTTGTGTTTTTTCTCGACATAAAATAAAGACTAGTTTCAATAAAAACTTGTTTATTTAGTACAGCATAGTTGCAGTTATTAATAAACAAAACATTTAGGAAATATTGCTAGACTGACATACACAGATTTAATCAATCAGACTTTAAATCTGGGCGAATCGCATGCAGTCATCAAAAATGCAACAATTCTCCTCGGATTTCCTGCATTCGTCAGACGTCGATGTAGTCGTAAAATCCCGCATCATGCCGAGTGAATTATTAATAATTAACAATATTTGCTGGTAAATTGGATGTTTATTTATTCTCAGAATTTTAAGAGACCTGGATAAACAATCATCAGTGCTTCTGAAAATGACTTTACTACTTTCCATCTTGTTCAGATGTTTTTGAGAAACATTCAGTATTGGTCAAAAGATATACGTTAGTTTTTAACTTATTTACCAGCGAATTTCCATGAGTAGATGACCAATACGAATTGCCATAATAGCAACGACCCTTATGGTGAGACCTAAGGTCGGGAGTAAATGAGCACTGATCGTGGTCCCCAGAACACGTTTTGGAGTTCATTAGAAATTATATATATTTCTTACTTTTGACCGGAAGTAACTGTTTTTTAACTTCCCGCTAAGAAAATTGAAAATTTTCTAAAATCGGGAAGTTATTGGTTTCACCCCGTTTTTCGAAAATCGAGTATTCATCTGATCTCGACGTTTTGAGGTCCTAGGAATCTTCCCTGACCACTCTCGAGAGGGTGTCACCCTGTCTGTATGTATGTGTGTATGCAAGTATGTGACCCGCTTATAACTTTTGAACGGCTTAACCGATTGGATCCTACAAAACGGCGTTCTAAAGAGTTCCATCAAACTTAAATTTCCTGAAAATTTCAACTAATTCGGATCGGTAGGTTCTGAGAAATTTTGAAAAAACTAAGAAATACATTTTTTTTAAATAAGTTTTTTTTGGAATAACTTTTAAACGGCTTTACCAATCAATTCCAAAATCTAATCAGCTTTTAACCTTGAAAAGCGACGTCGATCGCTACCAGTCCGGTCAAAATCGGTTAATTCGTTCGTGAAATATCGTGAACGAAAGAAAATAAAAAAAAGTGTTTTTTCTCAATTTCTCTGAAACTTTTCATCAGAAACATTTTTGTTGTCGATTGTTTCAATGGACTCAAAAAACTGCATCGATTGCCGGAAATCGCATAAAAATCGGTTGATTCATTCGCGAGATATCGTGAACGAAAGAAAATAAAAAAAAGTGTTTTTCCTCAATTTCTCCGAAACTTTTCATCTGAAAAATTTTTGTTGTTGATTCTTTCAATGGACTTAAAAAACTGCATAGATTGCCGCAAATCGCATAAAAATCGGTTGATTAATTCAAAAGTTATGGCAGTCCAAATTTCCAAAGCGGGAAGTTACAGGGATGGCCTTTAGAGTCAACCGTTTTCCAATTTTTTTAATATTTTTCCTATTATAATGAAACTTTTTTAAGGTTTTATCTGAAAAAAAAATAATGTAGGATATTTTAAGCTCTTTTGGTTCCTCCAAAACCGATCAAAACGTAAACAACTATAAAAGTACCCGGTTCAAGTCGACGTGGGGGATATTACGGTGTGGATATTTGATCCCAGGCCGACGGCAGAGTGTGTAAGCTGTGAGCGAAGTGAAGCAGTCCACAACACGAGGCCGCAAGGTCAAGGTGCAAACTAGCGAAGCGGGTTTTTCCGCTGCGAGTGGAATGTAGCAGCGCGTCAGTCAAAGCTGTAGGCTTTGGTGCAAACAAATTCTACTAATATATTTTGTACGCAGAGGCAGCTATTCAGCGCCTTCGTGAGTATACCAATTTCTCAAATAGTTGATTGAAACCCTAAAATATATAAAATTAATTTTGGAAATTCGCTTTACTCCCATCAGCCAGCGGTTCAGTTGCGTGGTCGAATTATTTGTTTTACTTATAACTGAAAATACAATTATAATAGCATTATTTGAAGTTCATTTCTTGCTTAAATGTGCGCCCGCCCTTTAACTTTCCAACTGATTTAACTTTAAAGTAGTAAACAAATTGTATAACACTTATATACGTACTTTAAAATACACAGTAACCTCAAGCGCCTAACTTTACCAGAAAAATATTTCAACTCATAATTTGTAAAAATTATGTAAATAAAAGCCTTTGATATACATTTACACAATATTTACTAACTTTTAAAATATGGTTGCTCTAATAGTACATCTTTCTATAGTTAAGGGAAAACTTTTTGCGTTGTTAGAGAGGTATTTTGACAGGCATACTTACAAAATCATCATAAGTTTTTCGAAATTAAATGCTGTAATTTAATCGTCGTTTATGATACTAAGCAGAACCGCTATTGAAAACATACGACGATTATGTGTTTTTACATATTTATTGTGATACTAAAGGGCTCCACCCTTGCTCGCTTCGCTTGCCAACCCCCAAGGTGATCGTGTCGAAGCAAATGCAAACATTTTAGTTTATATAAATAATCCCAACTAATTCTAATATGTCTTATTTATTTTTAATTAGGATGTAAAAATAGTGGTAAAAAATCCGTAATCTATTAAGGGTTTGTTCTCTAGCTTTAAGGAAAGTATAACAATCAACATTATTCATAAGGGTTGTTACTACGTTTTCACCCCTTACTAGCACGCGGCAAAATGTCAATCTGAGATAGTTTTTGTACGTATATTGTAAGGAATAAATGTACAAATTTTCAACTCACTAATTTTAAGGAAAATGTAACAATTAATTTTTATTGTTTCAGGGGTTGTTTTAACCTTTAAATCAAAATTAATTCTACTCAGGAACGGTGCAGCTTTTTATAAGTGAAACTATTTTATCAGTCGGTTCAGTAGTTCGAGAGATTTCCCTTACATACAAACAAACAAACAAATTTTAACTCTTTATAATATTACAAGAGGGCTCTACCCCTTCCTCGCTTCTCTCGCCAACCCCCGTTACGAAGCAAACGCAAACAGATCACCTCTAATGAAACAAAGGTGTCAATTTATAACCAGGGATGTATACAAATTTATTTCTATTGCAATGGACTGTTACCCCCACAGTTCACCCATTAGACGTAAGGATTTAAATTGCGTGTGTTATTATTTACTTTATCTATACTTATAAAAGCCAAATACCATTGACTCATTGACTCACTGACTCATCACAGTTTCTCCAAAACCACGAGGCCTACAAACATGAAATTTGGCACTAATACTCTTTATAGGCTCTAGACGCGCACTAAGAAAGGGTTTCCAAAAATTCGAAATTTTAGGGGGGTTTAAGGGGGTCAAAGTTACTAAATCACGATTTATCAAAATCTACCGAACGGATTGGAATGCAATTTGGTATGTAGCTTCCTCCAGGGCCATAGATGCTCGCTATGAAAGGGTTTTAAAAATTCAAAGTTTTAGGGGGGTTTGGGGAGATCAAATTTACAAAATCACGATTTCTCTGTTGGAATGAAATTTGGTATGTTGCTTCCCCTAGGGCCATAGGTGCTCGCTAACAAAGTTTTTCAAAAAAATCGAAATTTTAGGGGAGGTTTGGGGGGTCAAAGTTACTACAAAAACCATCGAATGTATTGGAATGAAATTTGGTATGTAGCTTCCTGTAGGGCCCTAGGTACTCGCTAAAAAAGGGTTTTAAAAAATTCGAAACTTTAGGGGGATTTGGGGGGGAGGGGTCAAGGTTACTAAAAAGAAACACCGAACGGAGTGGAATGAAATTTATTATGTAGCTTCCTCTAGGGCCCTAGGTGCTCGCTAAGAAAGAGTTTTTTTTTAAATCTAAATTTTATGGAAGGTTTGGGGGGGGGGTAAAATTTACTAAAAATCCCCATAAGAAATACATAGTGTAATATATTTATTGATATAATATATTTTTTGTTAATATACATTTAACTTTGATTTGTCTATCCGTGCAAAGCCGGGTCGGGCCAGCTAGTTTCGTATAAAACACTTAAAATTAGTAAGTGCTAAACTTTCAGTTTTCTAGCTTTAAGGAAAGTATAACAATCCAAATTTGTTTGCAGGGGTTGTTACTATATTTTCATCCCTTAGCTGAACGCGACAAAAGGCAAATCTAGTTTACTTTTTCTATGTTTATCGTGTAAGAAATTTCAACTCTCTAGCTATAACTAATGTGTACAAATTAATATTTATTGCTTTAGGGATTGTTTCAACCCTTGAATGAAAATGAATTCCAGCCTATGTTACTCTTTGATATTGTAGCTTTTTATTATAGTAAAACTATATTTTCAATCGGTGCAGTTTCTGAGATTACCCCTACATACAAACAAACTATAGGTAGAGATAAGATACTATAGGGCTCTGTATACAGTATGTATACCTCGAAGTGACTCGCGGCAAAGCAGATTATCGGATACACTGATATTTTCACTGAGCCACTTTGATTGGGGTAGAGAGGTGAGGGTAGACCTGACATTGATCATGACGCATGCGCAGTAAATACAGTTTTTTCGTGAATAACATAATGTTTTTTTTATATGATAGAGGAACAACAATTTATAAGTGGTCCGCTTCATCACTCAACGCAATTTTAGGTTAGGCCTAGTTTGAATCAATACGTATCAATGTATTTTATTAAAATTGTCTAAATAAATTAGTATTAAATATTATTATTTATCTAAATACATTTTAACTTAATATTTGGGTAACTAATAATTCATTTTACGTAATATTTGGGTAACTAATAATTCATTTTATCACCAAACTTTCATAAATCAAGGATTACAACAAATGAAATTTAATGTCTCCATACATTTAATTTGTACAGATTTGTTAATCTATCTGATTCCTATATAGATAATGCAATATTTAAATTTAGAGTACTTTTTACAAAGTGCTCTTTAAAAATGATTAAGTCAAATCATAAACCGGATTTTATAGACAATTATTCCCGTTTGTATACAAGAATCTTTACCTAAAATAATTTCTCTTGTAACAGTTTGAGCTGAGGGAACAAATACTAGGTGTCTATCTAGTGTTTTATAGTTTGAAAATAACTTTCAGGCAAACATATGTGGTCTTTATACGCATTTGAATACATTAATATAGTATACACTAGACGACTTGTTATACTATTGTACGATAATTCGTCATAAGTCTAACGGATTGTTTTTGAATTCTTTATTAATTTCTAACTCGACTAATTGAATATTTTAGTTTACATTTTTTAACAATTATGAAGTGTGTAAGAGTTTCCGTAACATTTGGTTCCATAAGAAACGTGGATTCAGTATTGCAAACATAAAATTTAAGTTAATGTACAATTTTTAAATATACCCATTGACCAAATGTGTGCTGCCAAAATATTGTTCCAAATTAAAATTCCTATTTAAATTTGCATTGTAAAGTTGGAAAGTCCCTCCAATTACTTAAATTTCACGAAATCTGCAAAATCTACTGACCATATTTTTGGGTGTGTCCAACAAGAACTTAGGTTGTTTTGTATAAGTTAAAAATCATTATAAATATGATAGATTTTGTGAATCATAACCTCGTTATTGCAGAACCATAAATACAGTTTAAGCATATAATTAATGGCTGTAAATCGCGACATGCGTAATCTATTTTTCGTAAACAAGATTAATTTAATAACTTAATCAAATGAACGTTGCAAAGTCAACATTATTGTTCCATGTTTGTGCTGTACTTTAACTGCACAAGGGATTACTTTGTGATGAATGTGACTGCATTTTAGTCATACAATTTCACAGCTGTTCTCAAAAAGTCGTCTAAATACATTCGTTATTCAAAAATATGTTTAAACTATGAATTCTGGTGGTTTTACAAACCACTTGTATTAAATGAGTTTATTATTTCTCACTCGTACATTTGTATGCTAAATAACAATAATTAGTAACAGCATATAACAAAATATAGCGATTAAACAGAATATGGTTTCTAGGCATTGCTTTCTTGAAATGTCCAACTTTTTATTTGAGCCCAAACATAGAAATAAAAGCTTGATGTTACTATTATAATTGATTTAATATTTACTTTTAACTTTGCAATAGCATACAAAAACAGACAATGCACTTATGATACCTACATTATTTCTTTGTCATAATACAGTAGAGAATAATAGAACCAACTATGGGTCATCAATCAAATGTCTTTCAACAGTTCAGTAATA
The DNA here is from genome assembly GCA_018207615.1 of Philaenus spumarius. Classification (NCBI taxonomy): domain Eukaryota; kingdom Metazoa; phylum Arthropoda; class Insecta; order Hemiptera; family Aphrophoridae; genus Philaenus; species Philaenus spumarius. Next base: position 116,117 of record JAGFPH010000560.1, read on the forward strand.
ATTCTAACTGAAAAAAACAATCTTTTAAATTTTAAAATTCGATATAACTAATCCTCTCCACAATATAAATCAAAATTTGACGCTTAGATTCAAAGATACAAAAGTAAAAACTTAAGTTTTGGGTTTTAGGACTAGTGTTAGTTGGAATTAGTGTTCTGAATATAACTTTCGTAATAAAAGAAATTATGATCTATAACGTATTAGTTAGAAATGCAATTTGATTTAGAATTAAAGCATTTTTTATATTTTAATTGGCAAAGGTGTAATATAGGTTATGTCAGACAGATCCAACCTTATTCTAGAGATTTTGTTTTTGAATATGGGGAATTTACACAAAATTTTTCTAATTATTGTAACTTGAGTGTAAACTATAACATTTTCTGGAAATTTTAATTAATTTTACTTAATTGTTCAGCACATCTAAAATCGTCAATCTTAATTGAATACTTTGAAATAATGAAGTAAATTATAAAACAAATCTGTCAAACATTATTAATTCAGTGTTCTGCCAACATCAGTAAACATACAATATGCAGGTTTAACTATTCAGTGACAGCTAACTACAACTGCATGCAGGAGGCTTTATTGTTTGCGTTAGTTGGTCTATAAAGGGTTTTATGAAATTTCGTATTTAGTTTTTATTTACATAGTACAACGCCTTTAAATGGGATATTTGGATCTTTTGGAATATGATATGGTAGTTGATTATTCTAAGTTTTATAATTATGAAAATATTGTGGTATTTATGATAAACCCAGGATATACTTGTTGCTTACTCTTCTCTACTTTGTTGAACATTATACACATTAAAGTAAAACCACTTGGCTTTTTTGAAGTCTGCTGGCAGTTAATTTACATCTTTAAATTAATCTATGTATTATTAAAAATGTTTGCTGTTCAATATAATAATTTCTTACCATTTAAATAAGGACGGGAATATCTCAAACTACCTTACAAATGTTGACAGGGTACTTTCAATGTCAAATAAACATGTTTTAAATTAATTTTTTAAGCGTTTCGTATCTTAAAATTTTAGCGTTTTATATTTACTGCGTTTTTTAATAATACAAAAGATGTATTAGTGTTACCGAATTCTCCTTACATTGGATTTGTGAAATATTAGTTGACAGACGTATCTATTAAACATTTAGTATATCATAGTCGGTTTATCAAATACAGTAAATAAATAACTAATGAGCTTGACTTGTGAGAAAGGTTAGCTTACTTGCTAACTTTTTTATGAGCTCATTTGAAATAAATGCTAAAAATTCAATGAAGTACTTTCCGCGAGTATGGGTTCGTTATGTGGATGATATTTTTGCAGTATTTGATAAAAACGAAAATCTTGATCAATTTTGTGACGCTATCAATGGATTTCACTCCACGATAAAGTTCACTAAGGAAATTGAAAAAGACTGCAACTTACCGTTTTTAGATGTGAATGTGTTTAGGGAAAACAATGTTTTGTCATTTAGTGTATATAGAAAGCCCACGCATACTGATAGATATATAACGGAGGACTCACACCATTCTCCAGCGCATAAAAGAGCCGCTTTTAATTCTATGGCTCACAGATTGGTTAACTTGCCGTTATCTAAGGATAACTACGAGAAAGAACTGGAATATATGTATGGTGCTGCGATTTTTAATGGGTATTCTAAAGAATTAATAGACAACATAGTAAGAAAAATGAATTTCAAGAAAATCAAGGAATCAAGGTGCACTCTTGTGAGCAACAAGCCCCAACAACGATGGGTTAAAACAACGTTTGCCCCACCATTATGTAATGTTGTTAGAAAATCGTTAGCGAAATATGCAAATTTGAATGTAGCTTTGACGGCTGATAATAATCTTGGTAAGATGCTGGGTAATCCTAAAGACAAAATTCAAGAACACGACAAATCCGGAATTTACTGTATTAACTGCGAAATGTGTCCTAAAAAGTATATAGGTCAAACCATAAGAAGCATGAAGATACGAGGTAAAGAACACTTTTCTCATTTAAAATATAATAGGCCTGATAAATCTGCTATGGCTAAGCATTGTTTAGATGAAAATCATCATTTTAAAATAGAAAATTCTAAACTGTTAAAACATGTAACTAAACCCAACACATTGGACGCTTGGGAAACTTTTTATATTAACAAATACCGTAACATAATTGTGAATAATGAATTAGGTCCTTTACAGTATTCTTTATTAATGTAATAATGCTATGTTTTGTTAAATATTAATATTAGTTTAGCAATCTTATTTAAGTTATATTGTTAAGATATTTGATAAACGGTAGGCGGTGGTTAACGCCTTAGCATAGGTTATGACACGCCCCCTGTAGGGTACGCCCCTTCTGGTTAGGTATTTATACGGTGCGTTGTCACACTGTTAGATCAGTTATAGTTTGGTTACTGTAGCCCGTGCATCACTGAGGATGGCGACATTGTCGTTGAAACGCGTTTGAGGTTAGTAAACGTATTTATTGTGAGATTTTGTGTTCAGGTTTTATTTTATCTAATATCAAATACAGTGTCAATTATAAACTTCGCAAAACTGTTGAAATGACAACGTGTTGTAAACTCCCTCACCTTTTTTAATTAAAAGGGATTTTTTATTTCAGTTGGCGTTTCCCTCTTTAATAAAGAAGGCTCGTGTTCTCGCCGCCCCTAAGTAATAATTAGGAAACACGAAAAGAGATTTTAAACACTAAGCTAATTTTTAGCCTAAAATTCTCCATTTAAATTACAGTTTATTACCGTTTACTTGACAGTATCCTAAGGGGTTTGTAAGACTCGACTAAACTATGGGTTTGGAACGTAACCATCCAGTTATCTGCTTTACCTGGTAGCTTAAGTATTTTAAGCATGTAATCAGTGTTTTTAAGTGAAACTAAAAGTTTTATTTGCAAAACACAATCCATTTTGCACAGAATTTTCTAAAACCAATTCAAATGTTTCTACGAAATTTCAAGTCCTATACTTTAAAATTGAAGGGCTGTGAAGTGACATTTATTATGTACAAGTGACATTTTTTGAATAATGTTGTTAACTGCAGAAACTGGCTCTTCAACACTTTAAAATGTTTGTGGCCAAGGAATATACTGTAAGTCTATCTAGTGGCGAAAAAAACTGATTCGTAGAAGACCTGTTTAGCTTAGAAGCCAAATGATACATGTGATGAAAGTCGCTTTACATTGCATAGGCAATTTGCTTGTAATCTATGTCTTATTACATAACTTCTAATTACTGTTAACACTTTCACTGCTACGAAAATTTCGTATTTCCTATGCTAGGAGGCTGACCTTTTATTTTTTATATTTATAGCCTAAATGAGTAGAAACTACTTTATTTTTTATTTTTGATCCTTTCTTCGTAATAATCACTAATATTTTAAGGCAGATAGGCTTAAAATTGGCGTGCGAATATGGGGCTTGCATTGTGTATTGAAAGTACTACGAACATGCACGTTGGCGTGCGAAGCACGCAATGCACTGTGTATTGAAAATAAATCGACCACGCAGCTGGACCGCTGACGTGAGTTGAGCAAATTTCCAAAATTAAGTTTATATGCCTATGTTTTAGGGTTTTAACCAACAATTTGGGAAATAGGTCTACTCACGAAGGCGTTGAACAGCTGTCTGTGTGTACGCAATATATTAGTAGAATTTGTTTCCTCCTAGTGGCCTCGCGAGTTTGCATCACTTGGCTTTGAACTGGGTACTTTTATGGTATTTTACGTTTTTGTCGATTTTGGGGGAACTAAGCGAGCTATAAGGTCACGTAAAAAAACAAAATGCGCAGAATAACATCCTACATTTATATTGTTAGAAAAACTCTAAAAAATTTCATTCTCGTAGTAAAAATCTCAAAAAATAGTTACTTCCGGTCAAAAAACGTACTTCCGGTTGTTGGATTTTTTTGGCTAACGAACTCGTCCGAGCCACATAGACAATCAACACGTGTACCAAATTTGGACCAAATCGGACGTAAAATGCGACCGCTAGAGTGCGAACATATATATATATATGAATTTTTTTGACACCCCAAAACGTGTTCTGGAGACCATGATCGGTGCTCATTTGCTACTCCCGACCTTGAGTCTCACCATAAGGGCCACTGCAATAGCTCATTTTTCCTATGGAAATTCGCTAATAATTCCAATATGGGGGTTGGCGTGCAATGAACTATCCGTCAGCCGCTTCTTATAGTGTTCAGTGTCTAGGTCTCATGTGCGTCCTTAGCAGTGAACGTGTTATCAGCCCGGGGTACAAGTGACAACTGCTATCAAATATTGGTTGATAACAAAGAATAAGATAATGAAAATCAAATTAATCTTTGTTATTATGTTAGTCTAGAACCTAGCAATTAAACATACACTAGTTTTAGTGATCATGAGTTTACCTGGATTTGATTATAACAGTTTAACTTTAAACTGACTTTTCTCAAAACTAACTTCACTACTCTTATACCCCTTGGCTTCTCAGCCTTTCAATTTAGAAAAAATCTTGTATTTATTTTACATTAACTGTAGAACTGAAGTTAATAACAACATCATAATACTAATATATAACAATTTTTAGGCATAAAATCTTGTTAATCCATACTGTAACTTATATTAAATATACTGAACAATAACTAGCTCCCCCACTTCTACACTACTCTTATTGCTGATGAGATCGAAGTTGAAGTGCCGGAGTGGCTCGCGATCTGGAATCTCGACACGGCTGTGGGAATCTCTTAAGCGTTCCAGTGGGACATGAAACTCTACAGATAAAGTGTGATAGTCGATCATGGAGCTCACATTTTTGCACAGAAAACATGCATTTTTGAAAGAACTTTTCTTTATACTGCTTTTTTTTCTATTTCGAAAACTGGAGCATTTTCAAACGAAACGTAAAAACAGTATCAATGTAGTTTGACTTTGACTGCGAAACACTTTTTATTTTCTCACTATACTATAGTATAGAGAAAGTATAGTGATCGCAAAAAGAAATTGATGCTAAGATTTTGTAGAAATATCCGTTTTGGGATCCGTGAGTAAAAAAAATGGTTTTTACAAAATGTCTGTCTGTATGCCTGTCTGTGTGCCTATCTGTCTGTAAGTATACAAAGCTAGAGAGAAAACGTTTCAATCGATTTCGAACAAATTTGCACCAAACATGTCAATTAGACCTGTGCACGAACAAAGATTTTGAAAAATTTGGAAAAACAATTCCCTTTTTGGCAAAAAAACCCCAAAAATCAGTTATATTTTTTTTTATAAAAAGCGGCTCACACGATTTTGATAAAATTTGGCTTATTTGTAGCCCTTAATGTACCCTACCATATGCAAAAACCAGCATCTTTCTAAAAATTCTTATTTAGCTAATAATAATCATAATAACTGATTTTTGGAGTTTTGGCCAAAAAAAGGGTTGTTTTTAAAAACTTTAAAAATCTTGTTTCGTGAATATATACAGGACTAATTGACATGTTTGGTGCAAATTTGTTCGAAATCGATCAAATAGTTTTCTCTCTAGCTAATAGTTATAATATTTATTAGTTACTCTCCTACTTTAATACAATTATGAAGTCACAGTGAATCTGTTTGATAATTTAAATATGTTTGTGAGAAAGTATGTGCCAGTTTCTGGTACTGTTTATTATAATTGTGGAATTTATATTATATTATATACACATTCTTTGAAAACCACCATTGAAGTAACAATTACCAGTGGAAGAAGAGCTATGGAATCATTGATGCCTTTAGCTTGTCTTACGTTTCAGTCAAGCTTATGACAAGCAAACTAAATGTAATGGAGAATGGATGGTCTTAGAAACGTTAAAAGAAAAATCTACAAGCTGGATATCTGTAATAAATACTTGTTTAGAGTTAGACCTAATTATTTCTTCCATGTAGATAGATTATAGCTGTATTTGAAGGAGTACCTGTACGTGTTAAATGAATTATTAACTATAAGATATAATATCCATTTGCTATATACTAAATTTTGTTGTGATTTCAGGTGAGAGACAATTGTTCGATTAATGGATATTAAAGAATAGCCGCACTACTGTAATAGTAAATAGTAGGTAAGTTTCTTTTTTCAGACTTTAAAATGTAACTAAAAAAATATATTTTTAGAATGAATAAATGAATTATAATTATACAGTATTATAAAATATTGATTTAAAGGAGTTAAAATATAAGTACGGCTTAAAGGAAGGCTTGACCTCGACCCCTCTTAATTTAAATCTATAGCTCCCAGTATCTTTTCGAGTATTTTATTTATTCGCAATAGCTTTTGAGATACCCTACGATCTTCCTCATGTTTGGTAATTTTTAAGTTTTTAATAGAAAACGTACTTAAAATGTCCCAGTCCTGCGATTCTTCGAAACTGTATCGGAGGATGACTTCCCTACTCAAAGCATCTTACAGCTTCAAACAATTCCCTTGAGGTAAAAGACATATATTATCCTGACAGTTCTCTTTCCAACATTCTTAGTTTCCATGAACCATTGGCATTTATTTAATATATTAGCTATGATTGAATGAAACCCCGAACCACAAATAGAAGGAACAAGAGAAAATATAACAATTTAATGAAAAGTTATGTTTATTGTACTATACTTAGTACAAGGGGTAGTAGAAGGGTAGTACAATAAACGTAATTTTTCATTAAATTGTTCTGTTATTGTTTCTTGTTCCTTCTATTTGTGTTTCGGCGTTTTATTCAATCATTGTGAATTTGTCGCCACAATGCTCTTCAACCTTTGTAATATAGGAACTATTTATATTTTGAAAGTGATTTGACCACTCCTTAGTCTATGGATACAATACAATATTAAATGTAAATAAAAAATGGATTATTCAAATCAGACGATTGTGCTTAACGTTATATTGTATTATTTGTTAGTTTTGACCTGCTGAATATCATGTTACTAATTGGCGTCTGTAGACAAAATGGGGTGACTTTGTCAAACAGTTGACATTAGTGTATTCTCTGTGCATAGAAAAAAAAGACAATTTTAAATATAAGTAACAAGAGTGACCAAAACCAATGCACTTCCGCCCTTGTAAATTCTTACCATTCATAAACAATGTTTACATCTGTAATAAAAACAAAGTTTTACCTGATTAAAAAAATTATTACCATCAAATGATTAGTGACAAAGATGTCTTAAAATCAACCTAACCTAGGATAACCACAGTTTGACTTACTTTCGCCCTATTGCCACAAATATAAAAAATGTGTATCTGTAATAGGAAGAAACTTTTACCTGTTAAAAAAAAAGTATGAACAGCGATCATTGAGCGCCAAGAATGTCAAAAAACAACCTAGACCTACCACCGTTTGCTTTCCTTTCACCTCTTACCGATTTAAGATAATCCTTAAGGTGAAAAATTCTTGAGGATATCCTTGAGGATTTTCTGATCTGAACCGCCAGCCAAACACGGCGCAGGGAATACACAGTTACATCAGTTTTATGTAGTGAAGATGTCAACATCAGAAGATATAGTGACCTGTGTGGTCCCCCGGACTTGAGACAATCCTAAACGTTTTTCAGACAGGATTCCGAGAACTGTATAGTTCAGAATGGGCTCAAGGACGACCCCGCACACGATCGGATTTTCTTCAATGCATAGACTGTATAGTCAAAGCCATGAGGATTATCCGTACGTGTGTGGCCGCCTTTACTACAAACGTTTATATCTATAATAGGAAGAAACGTTTACCCGATGAGACCAAGTTACAAGGGTATTTAAAATCCAACTAAAGGCAGCACTCACTTGATTTTCTTCAGTCTGTTACCACTTTCTAACTTTAGACGTGAAAGGTTTAGTAATAGAAAAACGTTTTGTTATATTTGATTGAAAAACACATTCAAACTTGGAATATTAGCGTTTCAGTTTCAATGTGATTGTGAAATAGTTATTAGTGTCTTAAGGAAGGAAAGAATCACTTAATCGTCCCTAAAGGTAATTTTGAACCTCCGACGCGAACAGATGATTAACATAACATGTGTATCTGTGGTTCTGTTGGGGTGTGTATATGTGTGTTTACACACCCCAACAGAACCACCACCATCTCTGGCACCGTAGCTCCCTAATGGTGAACTGATTTTGATTTAGTTTTTCTTTGTTTGAAATGTGACTTTATGGAGATTGTTCTTAGTTATGATTCAAACAAATCTGTTCAGCCGTTGGGGTTTTAAAAAAATGTTTAATTTATCTCATACTTTGTTGTTTACTAAGGTACTTTCTTTCCTTAAGACTCACAACATTTTTCCTCCAGCTACAGGTTTAAGAAAATATTTGCATTTTTAATCTAGAAGAAACTATATTGAATCAAGGATATTCATATTGACAAAAACAATTGAGGTTATGACGAGAATACTCAGACACATTGATGCATTGTAGCATAGTAAATCTTCAGCTACTATAGGCAAGAAAAAGAAAAAGAAATAGATTTTATTATCACTTTTAAAATCAACTAATAAGTCGTATTTTAAACATATTTTACACCATTACTTTAAATTTTGAATCAAATGGTCGAAGGAATGGATATAATTAAAACATATAACTACAGGTGATTTTAATTTAATGAAACATTAATGTTATAGAAATATTATATATAACGCTCGAAGTGTATGTAAAAAAATTTAATGTAGACAAACTTCATATCAATTATTTGTCAACAATATTTTTACATTATTTGTGTTTGAAAAAACATCGGCAAATTAATGAGTTTCGATATAAGCAAGTATATTATTCTCAATCAAATTCTGCCCAACGTAACCATTATACACTTCAACGTAAATACTACTTCACAAAACTGATGCAGCTACACTGATAATAGGTAATGTTACACTATTATAGCTAAGTAGGAAATGCCAGTAAGTTATCTAGGTGGACAGCTTCAATCAGTTGCCAATTCCGCTTCTCAATTACAATTACCTCTGTATTCCAACTGTTTCGTTAATAACTCGTTGTCAGTTGTTGGACCATTCACTTCGAAGAATTTAATGAAAGTTGCTTGAATTTGCTTTAGTAAAATCAATTTCAATTAAAATTATGCCAATTTGTAGCTATTTTGATGTTTATCACCGTAAAAACCAATTAGTTTTATACATAATCATAGTTAAACAGCTGATCATAGTAGTAACTCAACACAACTTTAGATTAGGCCTAGTTTGAATTCAGCAGGAGTTAGACTTTATGCATTGTACAGTAGGAGTTGTCATAAAATATATTTAATATGTGATTAAATTGATTTGATGAAGGAAATTTTACGAAATGCAATTAATTGTAAATAGTCTACAACTTAATAAAGGACTTTGAGTTGAAATGGTTAACCAACGTTAGATGACATAACTAATAAAGTACAAACATTGGTTACTTTTTCCAAATATGAATCACCTAAAAGACTTTTAATTTGGACATTTTAAAAATAACATAATTTGAAGGTTGATATTGTGTGTGTTATATTGTCAACTGACTTTATTTCTGCGATTTAGGATGTAATTGATTCAACTATCGCGTTTCAAAGAGACAGGAATACAAGATTGAAGAATACACTGTAACATTCCATCTTTATAATATATATAATTCTTATGTACGAGTGTACGTCACTCAACTCCTAATTTTGTGTGTGGTTGAGTCTGGATGTTTAGATTCACAATAATTGGGCCCGGTAGATGGCGCTGCGATCTGGTTCTAGGAACCTTTTTCTTTACATAAAAACCAATGTTTGTTTCTTTGTCCTTTACAAACTCTAAAACTGTTTGACCGATTTCGCTAAAACATTCACAATTTATTAGTATTATTTCCAGGAGTGTTTAGACGTTACAATTATTTCAGTGAAAGGGGTTGAAATGGGGTTGCTACTCTATACAATAAACATAAATTAAACTAACTTCCTACAAGCTATAAAGCTAAAATTATTACTATATTTTTTAAGGAATATACAAAACTATTTACAATTGGATTACTTAAGTCAAAGGGATGAAATGGATTTAAATTTAAATGTCTTAGATACCAATATACAATACAAATAAATTGTACTAAATTCCTACAAACCATAAATCTAAAATTATTTAATATTATTCTTAATTTATATTAAAAAACACATTTGCAATTCGATTACTTGGGTCAAATGGATGAAATAGGATCACCACCTTTAAAATTAAATCAAGCAATACCGAAGAATTGCCAGGTCAACTGGTTTGTTGTGCAATATTTATAAACTCATGGGGAAGACATCCTCCCTTATCTACATTTTTTGAACCTTTTTAAAGGTATCAATCTCATGGTCACTTAGATTTAAAGTGCTTCACTGTTGTGTAACCAATATCCAAAATTCTGACTGTTTTTTAGTACGACGTTCACCAAATTGTAATTTTAAAAATTGCAGAGCGAAACTATTAACGTAGTTTATGTCAGGACGGTATTAAAGATGGTATGTATAAACAAAGTGGCTGTGCGCAAATCTTCAACGGTCTCTTCACCAAGTTCTTCAAGTTCTGCATTTTACCGAAATCTAGACTGACGTTACATAAAAAAACCTACTTGTACGACGCACCAAAGTTTTCTAATTCCATACCAATAGATATAAAACAAATTTATGGAACCAACAAATTTTTGAGAAAATTTAAAAATTATATGTTACAGAGCGATAATGTTGAGGACATCTTTGACTGCTTAACATAATTTATTTAATTAAGGGAAGATGGCAATGTTACTTATAAATTGGGAAGGAAGATTACTCTGGGTAGAACAGAGTTATAAACAGTTTAAAATCACTTTTTAAGTTACGAGTTTAGGTTAGGACATTCTCTTGCTCTTATTTTTTTTTGCAATTTTTTGAAGGTAAACCCAAAAACTGGCTTTGCCAACGGGTTGTCTAATTTCCTGTTTTTTTTTATTCGGTTGGCATTTCATATAAATTATTGTATATGTTATGTATTTAATTAAACTGAATTACACAATTAAAACACTTATGTTTAGTAGGATGTAAGTAATTATTATGTTATGTATACAATTTTATATAAGTGTTTATATGTATATATTTGTATAGCCGATCGTATTCTTAAAGGAGGAATAAAAATTCATTCATTCATTCATTCATAAATCATTGAACTTGTTTTGATGTTCTAAAACGATAACTATAATTGTAAATAGAAATTATAGACGTGAACTAAAATAACAATAATTTTTCTTTTGAAATGTGTAATCATGTTAAAGAAGAATTGTTAATCCTGTTGTAATGTATGAATGGTTTAACTCTCTCTCTCTCCACCTCTCTTTATACAATCGATTTGTTGTAAATATAATAATACCATCGATAAATTAATATGAAGTAATACAGCATTGCAAAGCTTTTGTTTCCATATTTGAGCTGTGCCGCGATACAAACAAGGGATTATATCTGGGTTCGTCCGACAACATTTAATCAAACAATTTCACATTTATCTTCACAACAAATGTATAAACAAATGTATATAATTCTAGAATATATTTTTGACTCGTAAATTAAATATACTTACTTATTGAGATTACTTCTTTACTGCATTGTAGATTTAAGTTTCTGACCTCATCCTTATAAATAAAACTGAGAATCTGTGTGTGTGTGTGTGGGTCGCCGTACGGACAAATTATAGAGAGTTAAGCCATGAAATTTTCAGGAAATGTTCCTTAGGTAATGTAGTTTTGCACCTATGTCTTAGTTTTTTGTATTTCCTCTAGGGCTTTGACCCACGGGCACCCAAAAAAATGCAATGTTAATCTTATGGAGTGAAAAATACGTAAAAATCAAAACATTTGTCTGCTATTAAACTAACACAGCTGTGGTATATACTGTTTATTTTAATTCACTGCCATCTAAATTAGACATATGGGTTAAACTGCATTATAAATAAAACATAACGTATGTTTTTATAAGGTACCATTGGGGGTTGGCGTGCGGAGCACGCAGGGGTCTCCCCTAGTTAATAAATAAAAAACAAAGATAATTATACACTTAGTTGTGAACAAAAATATTGTCTACTTTTAAATGTTCACTTGAAGTTAAAGCTTTAATTAACACTTTAGGTTTTGATGTTAGTCTGTAAAACTTTGTACCAATCTTAAGTGAATAACAAAACCCGGATTTAATAATATTTTATACTCAGGTAAATAGACTTGCTTATGGGTCTACAACTTAGACATATTATAAAGAGTAAATCTTGCTCATAGAGGTTCCTAAACAAAAACACTTTTCGATAACAATTCTAACTTATTGAGCTTGCCGCCTTTGATTTACCATGTTTTATTTTCAAGCTAGAGCTGAAAAGTGTTTAAACGAGTGGTTTTGTTTACAAGTAGTTTCAGCGGTTTTCCGGCTAAACCATTATCACGTTCTTTTACGTAAATTTAGTATTTCCTATGCTAGGAGCTGGCCTTTTATGTTTAATATTTATAGCCTAAATTAGTAGAAATAACTTTATTTTTTATTTTTGAACGTTTCTACGTAATAATCAATAATATTTTAAAGGGAACGCACATGTGCGACCAAAGCACATAGGAGTAAAGTTGGCGTGCGAAGCACGCAATGCACTATGTATTGAAAATTATCCCCATACGGAGGTTGGCGTGCAATGCACTGTGCGTCGCGCTTCGGCCGCTTCTCATAGTGTTCAGTGTCATGCTTACATGTGCGTCCTTAGCAGTGAACGTGTTAAATGTAAACCAAAACAGTAAGTAGAAGAGTTATTATCGATAACGATTTACAAAAAGGTTGAAGTCTCCTACAAAAATTATATTTTGCTTGCAATAATCATTAATTAGAAACACGTTTTAGGGAATAGTTTAGGCCTAACACTGGAAAAATATGCAGCGAAAATTGTGACAATAAAACGATTTAAAAAGTGAGTGACAGCAACATCTCTTCAGCGAGTTTTTCACATTGACAGTTAGTTCTTATCTTACCCTGTGTGAACTGGTAGTTATAAAATACGATCTTAATTTTTGTCTTACTAACATAAATACAAAAACTTAAAAGCCTAATTAAAATCTACATGAATACGTACTTAGGACAAAAGCAAGAGAACATAATATTACAAATATTGAGATCACGTTTATCAGAAAATCATGATGGAACAACTCACCCACCGTGTAAAATTATCTGGATGATAGAAATGATCTAAAGTTTTTTTTAAATCGCGAAGTTCTGTCAATTTGTAATGCTTATTAGGAACTTAGTCAGAGTTCCATTTTGCGCCAACTTTTTTTTATTCCTTTTATTACAATAAGAAAAACATACAAAACAAAAAAGGTATAAAAATACAAAACATACTTGTGAGTGAAGGTGAATTTAACAAGTGCTGCCTGGTACGATACTTACAAGCTTGCCTGGTGCTTTAGGTAAGTATATCCATATTTTCACAACTTGAATTTTAAAAAAAAGTAACACCTCAAATATGTAAATTTACGGAAGTGTAAGTACGGAAGTGTAAGTACTCCGAGCTGTTTCAAAGAACTTGTAAAACTTTGAACATTTTATCCCCGCAAAAAGTCTTATGGCCTTTTTTTGCAAGACAAACACTCTTTTCATATCCTAAACTGAAGAGTTTTCCCCAAGAAGAATTCCATAGTTCAGATAATCGCCCATAATAGGATGTTAAAAGTGTCGAAGTAACACAGTAAAGCTACCTAATGAGCTAATGTGGCCGACAATGTGGTGATTCTAGTCCAACGTGTATTAATTAATTAGTGTCATTGACACAATTAAGAACAGAAACCGGACGTTTTAGTTATTAATATTTATTTCCTTTGTGTATGTTTCATTTTCGCGGGTTGTGATTTTTATAAAAGTTTCGGATGAGCTGCTTATTTTCGACACTGTACGAGAGCTTATTTATTTCGTAATTTGTTAATAACAATAATTTAGGTTTAAGAATAGCCCCTGCTATAGATGTAAACTGTCTATATATAATTATAAATATATGTGCATGTGTATTGTGGCGGTAGGAGGGGGAAGTAAAGGAAACGGGGGTTGACCTTTTGGTTTTAAGACACACTTGCTACTCATTTTTCGATGTTTATTTTTATTTGTTTATACAGGTAGACGTTATTTTCAATTTATAGAAACAAACATGCAATGTGTGAGGAAAGGGGAGAGCACGGAAGTAAAGCAAACGGTGGTTCACTTTGGTTGGTTTCTAAACAAGCTTGTTTCGCAAACTTAAGTTTCTTTCTTTTTATCAATTATAATGTTGCTTCCTATTTTATGCTGTTGAACGCAATTAATATTTTATTGTATCCACAGACTAAAGAGTGGTCAAATCACGTTATACATAAGAAAATCAACTAAATTTAGTAAATTAATGGAATCCATATATGCGAATTAATCGAAGAAACTTGTAATGTCGGAAAAGAAATTTGTCTGAATAATGTTTAACAGATTTGAGGAAATAAAATAAAATACCGATTTTTTAAATAAAATTAAATCGTGTTTTGTGTCATTATTTTATTCTTCTTAATTTTAACTTATAAACCACTGTGATCAGAATAGACCTTGCGAAAAAATCTAAATCTGCTCTCTATTGCATATTTTTTATGAAAAAGTAATTCTCTAATGGATTAATTCTCGAAACATATGGCATAATAATAATTTAACGTCACTGAGATATCATTATGGGATAGATAAAGGTACAATTTCCTCGTTCCAATCCAATAATGTATAAGCTCTCTCTCAAATACATTTGCTAATTATTTTGCATCCGTTTAATCCAATCACAACACAAATTTGCTGAATACGAATGTATCTTTTCATAAACCTCTTTCGCCTTAGTTCACTTTGTCCTCTTGTAATATCGACCACACCAATAATTTAATTACAGAATCTATTATACGATATACAATTGATACATTTTGTCATTTTTGATTTTGTTTCCCATTAACATCCTTGTAACTGCGTAAAAAAAGGACTCGGAGATGAACGAAATTATGACACACTTCATTTTAAATGCCTCCCTTCAAAGAATATTCGTGTAAAATTTTAAGCAAAATCTACCAGACCCAAACGGCCGTCACTGAGAAGTAAACGGATTTGTGATGGACGAAATGTCAAATGATCGATATAAAATTGGTAATAGCATTAAAGTGTTTTATACTTTAGTTTATAACTAATTTGTAAAATAAGATATGTCGTAAGTATTTATTTCATACTTGTGTTTATAATTTTGATCAATATAAATTAACCTCATCTACATTAAATACAAATTAACTATGTTTTATTTTTTTCATAGTGTCAGTTTTGAAGCTGTTTGTTTATTTCGATTAAGAAATTTGTAAAGATTAAAATTTTATAATTTATGTCGGAAAAAAATGTAATGTGCCTTACTGCAGTTATAAAATATAATTTGATAATTTGAGATAATTTGATTTGAACATTTAACATTATTTAACATCTCAGTTTTAAGGTTATTATTAATACTACACCTTTATTATAAATGAAACATAACATATGTTTTTAGAAGGTTCCATCGGAGGTTGGTGTGCAGAGCACGCAGGTGTATCCCGTAGTGAATTTATATAAGTTTAAACTTTGTTAAGTATTTTATGGTATGCATTTCGGTTGAATATGATTGAAAATAATATGAAATATGTCTTATTAATGTATCATAATTACTGTTATTTGTTTAACGATTTTTATTTCTAAAGGGTTCTTTATTAAGAACAATATAATAAAGTGTTTGTTGCAACGAAGTTGTTAGTATTGTTGTTATATCGGAGTGACAGAGTAATAAATCTATTGCACAAAGGCTGTTAGCTTGTCCGAGTATATACAGTAGACTGATTTATTTATTCAAGTAGAACGTGGATAAATGTCCAAATCACAGATAAAACGGTCAATTCTAGAGGAATATGAGTAATTCACAAACTACAAATGTTTTTTTACGAATTAATACACACATAACCAGGTTATAACAGTTCAAGGTGTATAGTAGCATTAATTACTTCATGTAACTTGCTTTCTAGTCAGTCAGGTTTTTACTTTTTTTACTTAAAAAAAGTTTATAAACTGTTTCTTTTGAATTTATATTAGCACGATTACTCCCAGATATGAATAAATAAATTAAAGAAAATTCTTTTAAGTATTGAGTTCTACAATACAAGCAATTAAAACAAGTTTAAATCCAAGCTTCCTGGCCCAAAAAATACATACCGAGTATTGTCAAAATATATTTATACACGATCAGCTATTAAAGGTCCAAAATCCTATATCTGCCAGATTTTTATTCCTAACAATAGAACAAACGGAAAAATTCAAAATCAGTTTTAAGTGCATTTCAATTGTACAGTATATTTTCCCCACAAATTGGCTTTGAAAAATACTTAGGCCTACACCTTAGACGAATATTATTGAAATGCAATTGTTTTTTCTTTTCTATTTATAACTGAAGAGTATGTGAATTGTTTCAGACATTTTGCTATACATAAAAAGTACAAATTATTATTATTTGTATGGTAGTTATCACTTTTCACCCCTTACACTCAAGTATTAGAACAAAATCATGTCTCTTTCTCTACATTACCTATAAATAATGTGAACCAAATGTGAACTCTCTTGCTTGTAGGAAGTTAGTAGAATTTATATTGAGTTATTAGTTAATTATTTTGTCAATCATAGTTCATAATAGCTAGTATGAATAGCCAGAGTTATTCATTTATATGGAGAACTACCACTTTATATAACATCACTATATATAACACATAGAAAAAGTAAATAAAACATCATCATTGTCACGTTGTCTTACCTTAACCGAATATTATGTATAACTAGCAAGTCCCAGTGAAAAATCAAATTTAGATTCATAATACAATCAGAAATACATAATTTAAAACAATACTATTTAAAACAACAAACTTTATGAAGGCCTAAATAACTTTGCTGGTGTGATTTTTAACTCGGTAAATGTGTACAAATATAATAATTATTTAGTCATAATTTTATAAAACTAGGCCTATTCGTAAAAATGTACTATTTACATACATTTAAATAGTATAATTAAAGATAAAAAATATTATCTTTTAAATGCTTTTTAATTCATATTGATATAATAAATGTTTTAGACGTTATTGATATTATAATGAATAATTCAATATGTTTATAATATGCTATACAAAGATGTAGAAATGTTTCCGAAGTTAAACGAATAGGTATTTCGTAAAATTTGTATAATGAATATATTGATGACAACATTTTTTATTTATTATATTAATTTTATAAAATCAAAGCAAATCTTATAACTTATTATATCCTACATTATTTCTATAACTAATATTAAAAAAAAAAATCAACTGCACAAGACATTATATTATTTATTAAATCTGTAAACTTATTAACAAAGTATAATACGTACACGGTATGTTTTATTTCAGTATTATTACAGACTAGCTGGCCCGACCCGGCTTTGCACGGATAGACAAATCAAAGTTAAATGTATATTAACAAAAAATATATTATATCAATAAATATATTACACTATGTATTTCTTATGGGGATTTTTAGTAACTTTTACCCCCCAAACCTCCCCTAAAAATTTTAGATTTTTTAAAAACTCTTTCTTAGCGAGTACCTAGGGCCCTAGAGGAAGCTACATACCAAATTTCATTCCAATCAGTTCTATGGTTTTTTGTCGTAACTTTAACCCCCAAACCTCCCCTAAAATTTCGAATTTTTTTAAACCCTTTCTTAGCGAGCATATATGGCCCTAAAGGAAGCTACATACCAAATTTAATTCCAATCCGTTCGGTAGGTTTTGATAAATCGTGATTTAGTAACTTTGACTCCCAAAACCCCCCCCCCTAAAATTTTGAATTTTTGGAAACCCTTTCTTAGTGCGCGTCTAGAGCCTATAAAGAGTATTAGTGCCAAATTTCATGTTTGCAGGCCTCGTTGTTTTGAAGAAACTGTGATGAGTCAATGGTATTTGGCTTTTATAAGTATAGATGATGGGTGAAATCACGTACGGACGGACGAACACTGGCTTTTATGGGAGTTGATGGCTACATAAAGTTATAAATACAGCTCATTAATTAATTAAGCAGTCGGTAGATGTGGTCGTTAATGGGTTTTTACTATAAGGTTTTATTCGGGCTAATTATTGCTAATTTGGTTTACTGAATTGTAAAAATTATTTAAATCCAAATGGTTAAACAAAACGTAAATTCTAAGAAAATTCAGTGGAAATTATTTAAACTAATTATAAAGTGTAAATAAAGTCTAAAGAAATCCTAATATCAAGAGAACGGCAAGACATTTTAAAACTTATTTATTTCGAGTATATTATTGTGAGCTTTATTTTGGGTAGTCCTACTTTTTTTCTGTTCGTTTGACTTCTTGAACCGCCATTTTGAAACTAACTTAAAAGTTTGAATACAATAGGGGTTAAGTGACATAACATTTAATACTGCTTTTGTATTTCAATCATGTTGCCTTTGTAAGCTAAATGAAAATATGTATACTCATAACACTATACACGAGATTAAGTGACACAACATATGGTAAGATAGACTGTAATTAAATATAAACATGGGGTCATGTGAACTTCGTACGTACAATTTTGAATAATGCTAGTGGACCTGGCAATGCTTTCCAATTGTTTGATTTAATTTTAAGGGTGGTTATCCCATTGCATCCCTTTGACTTAAGAAATCGAATTGCAAATATTTTTTATATCAATTAAGAATAATATTAAATAATTTTAGTTTTATAGTTTGTAGGAGTTTAGTGCAATTTGTATAGGGGTAGCTAACCCATTTAAATCTATTTGTTTGTAGTGACGATATTCCCTAAATAAATCCTGGTACTAATAGACTATGTGTAAATTGTGAAATTTTAGTAAAATTTGTTTTATAGTTTTTGAGAATGTAGACAAAGTAACTGGTTATTATTTAATTTTAAGTGTAGTTATTCCATTTCATCAATGTGACTTAAGTAATCAATTTTAAAATAGTTTTGTATATCCCTTAAAAATAATAATTACATCATTTTAGCTTTATAGCTTGTAGGAAGTTAGTTTAATTTATATTTATTGTTTAGGGGTAGCAATCAAATTTCATCCCTTTCAAATGCAAATCTAAACCATAAAGGGACAAACTGAAACACACACACACTAAATTTTATCAAAATTGGTCTAGCCGTTTAGGACGAGTTCAGTGAAATACACACGTACAAAAGAATTATATATATAAAGATGTGTAGCCGATACGTTTTTAAAGTCACCTTATATTCTAATAATTTAAGTACAGTATGTACACATAGCATTCAGTAATCAAATCCCACGATTAAAAGGAAATTCTAGTTTATTTTGTTTATACAAAACGAAACAAAAAAGTATTCTATAATATTAGAAGCATTATTAAAATACATATTTTACAGTTCTTCCAACAGCATTAAGTAGATTAGATTATGAAGGGAAATTTAATTTGCAAAGACAGCCACACCTGTAAAATCTCCTTAACAGGTTTTTTGTTAATACTTCTACAAAAGATATTTTCTAATTTTGTTCTTAGACTATTTTTATACAACAAAACTGTAGACTGTTATTTTAGAGTCTGTTGAATATGAGATCACACTGGACTGTGTCTGTATTTATTTATTTATAACTATTTTAAGATACTTTCATCTTGGGTTTATCATTAAATTTTCACTATAGTATAGGGTATGACAAAATTTTAGCAAGTAAATAACTATCCCTAAATATAATGGTGAACCAAAATTTGTAAGTTGATTTGTAAATCGTATACATAGATTGAGCTACATTTTATATCTTGAAAAATAGTTTAAAACTCTTTGAAGTCGATTGATGTGGAAACTATTATGAGAATCCCTCTTAAAATTAGTGAGTTTCGTCAAGTTGAATACGCTATTTAACAACAAAGAATCATAGACGACACATTTAAGAAGACATTATAAAACAAAATCCCCATTTATTATGAAATCACACAAAAACCCCGAATTCTGTGCTATATTGATGGTCGGTTCAAAGCACAATGGTATTGATTCATACACACTTGTCTGCTGACAAGTCTGAGTTTTCTGAATTCATCCTGAAATTTAATGTACAAATCACTGAACTTAGGTTTAACCCATGGGTTTACGTCTAGGAGACTGGATTCAATAACTGATTGAAATTTCCAACAAAGATTTTGAAATAAAATCCACTTCTTCCCAATAAGACAGAAATAAAGACTCCGTACCAATTTTGGAGTACGCAGTTACAATTAGCAACGACAGAATAAGTGGAAGACTTAAAAAGCGGCTTTTAAAGGCTCGTAGGCTATGAAATTATCAAGGAAATCGCAGAAACTGTTGACTAAATGATCCAGGAAGCAAGATTCACACTGTCAACTGTATCAGTTTCAAACACTTTGTTGCAGTGGTATGATGAGGAGAAAGAGGATCTGACTACAAGCAAATATTAATGTTAAAATAAAATTAATTCTAGATAAAGCATCAATTGGCAGTTAGGTTTATGTAAGATTAAACAGAAGACTGTCCTAGATTTCTTTAAAGTGTAAATACCTTACTGCTTGTAAGCCTATCATTTAAAGATATTTTTGTACTTGTAGATCAGTTAAATAAGACTTGGTTGTGGAAATAAAGATTGAAAAACTGGAAATCGTTTTGATTTCTTTATTTGACATCAAAATTAAAGTATGTTTGGTTTGCACCATCCCCCGCTTCGAACATCAAATAGGGGGTCCACAAAACCTCGTAATTTACGGAACTTTTCATTATTTTACTTCTACCTCATGAAGTGTTTTTACGACAGATTATTGAATTATTTTATAAATTAACGAGCACTACACTAAATTCTATTGACTACTCACAACGTTTAATTCCACCCGGCAGTATGGTTGAAGTCAGTACTCTCTCAGACAGTAATCTGTGCTACAAGGCTAAAGTCACTCCTTTATACAATGCAAATATGTCTTGGTGCAAATGTCACTATACAAACAAATATGGCTTCAAAGATCTTGTGGATGTTCTATCTAGCCTAGCAGTTGTAACTGCTATGATGCAACGCTGTTTGAGGCACCAAGCATCCAGCATCCAATGAAAATTGCAATGGTTGTATCGTTCAGCCAATTTATATTTGACAAAGCAGACGCCAGAATAAGTACAATATACGTTTAAAATACGTTTCATGCAATGGGGGCATACAGTGCACCACTCCTCGTGAAAACAAAGATTAAAAAGTTATCCAAGATACCAAGTGAAGAGAGTCAGCAGAATTTGGAAGCATTCCCCACTGGTGCCTTTCTAGAAAACTGAGAATGAGGGTCTAAATAAAATCTCCATTTACGACATTTACAAACGGAATCCCACTGAAACTGTAAACATCCTGCCAATCGATTTTCTGTTTATGTGTGAAAAACAGACATCCCTTGATGGAATTGTTTTATAGACAACCATTCAGTGAAATTTACCATAATATCGTATGTTGTGATTCATTCTGTGTCCGATAACTTGTGCGTATAGTCGACACAGCTGACAATGAATATTAGTATTTCACGTAGTAGTTGCAAACACTTTATTAATGACACAACTTTATTAATTGTTTATATACATTTCTTATTATAATTTGTAAAAACAGAGGATTTTTTATAAATAAAAAACATGCCTAAATGTATTCATTCCTATGTCGATATTTAGTTCATCGACAATATAAATATATATCATTTTCAAAAAGTTGTTTCTTAAATTTTATGAAATATTATTATTATCAATATTTCTGATGAATTTGTAATTGAGATTACCACTTTCTAAAGTGAATTAGTGGAGGAGTGGATTTGTAATTGTCAGGTACCTATTTTCTAACTGCTACGATTATAGAGTAAAATCGAAAATTTTTATTTTCTATTTGTAGGCTTAATAGAATTTGAAATCATAGTGATTGCTGAACGCATAATTGTATGCTATATACCTTTCATTCTATGTGTTGTTAGGGTCAAAAATTAAGGTTGGTTACAGTGAATAATTAATACACTACGTGGTTTAGTAATTCTACTGTTTTATTTCTCTAACCTAACTTAGTCTAACATATCGATTCTACGGTATCTCTGTCTTATTTCTACGGACACACTTTTATTGATTGTTGACCCAAAAGACAGACCACTCTGGATATCAGCTCTCTATTATCACGCATAAATCATCGCCTCTGTTGGAAGAGCCCAATGTGACTGTATAGGATATTACTGTATTCTGCTTGCTCACCTTATTTGTCAGCACTCAGAAACAACTGTAAACTTCGCCCAAAGTCTTCCGAATGTCTTTGTGACCCGAAGAATGCGCCGTTGTCCAGCGGCTAATCTTTCAGTCTCGCAATTGGTACTGGCCTGAAGACTTCGCCCAAGGTCTTCTTAAAACCCTGGCCTCTTCAACCAACAGACTCTGGCCTGTCTCCTCCCACACTGGCACCGCTCGATCACCTCACACTGGTCTATCACCCCACACTGGCATCAATTCTAGGCCAGGATCAAGTTTATATAGTAGACTTCTGCCTGCTTAATTTACCTGAATCTTAGGTGTTATGCCAATGTCAGGTATTTCTACACTTCCTACTTCCAATATTTGTGTTCTGTCTCTTGTACAACAATCTGACATCAAACATTGCCTAACCACCTATTAAATTATAATTGACCCACAATTAAACTAACCATTTCCTTAGTATTCCTAACAGTGTCGTTTCACATTTAGAACGTATCCACGCTATGTACGGTTAAAAACCACGATATTATTTACTGTTCGTCGAAGTTGTTGTCGCAATTCTTTTACAATTGATGTCGATTATACTGCAGTGACAAACTTAACGTTTTGAGTTTTCAATCGAGCAGAATTTAGTGCTCTTTAATTTCTTAGAAATTCTTAGAGTTAGAAGCAAAAAACTGGAAAAGTCCGCAAATTTCGTGATTTGTGACCCTCTCTTTGTATCTTGCAACGGAAGGTGTACAAACCTAGGATACTTTAATTTAATATCAAATATAGCTATCAAAACTATTTCCAGCTTTCCAACGGTCTTAAAATGGTTTTATTAACTGGCCTACAGAAGCGAAAGAATACGTTTACATTATTAATTGAAATTTAAACAACACGCTGTATTAAACATTCATGTATTTTGTGAATTCATACCTTTTAATACATAATTAATATTTTTAATACTCAAACGTGCATATATTTTTTCACTCCTTTGTGCACTCCGTGGTAAACATTTCATCGTTTTAAACCTACTGCCCTAAATGTGCAGACAAACAAAAAATAAAGTCATTCCCATAACTTTTCTAATGATAGATATTTAAAAACTTACTTTTGATAATCCAGTTGCTACAGTTATATCAGACATTTAGTTCAGTTGGTTGGCATTGAATTATCAAGGGTTGATTTTATTCTTGGTGAAATATCTTTTTAACATGTCACAGTAACTCCCAGTCAAATATACGTACTAAAGAAAATCCATTGTAACAGATGAATACTACATTACTAATCATTTAAACAATTCAAATAAACAATGTTATGGCTAAAACTAGACCCATTTCTGGGGGAAGGCTTCTCCCACAA
>JAGFPH010000560.1:144255-155069 GCA_018207615.1 Philaenus spumarius
ACCCTTACGTAGCCTATGTGTGAAAAAAGTTAATACATTTTGTTTTTCTTCCAATCCAATTATTACAAAATAAAAATACAAAATAAATAATGGAAATAAGAAAACATAAACAAATTTTAAAAAGACAACGGAAAGGCATTAAATAACATTTTCAAACCTGTCATAAGCAAACTAAAAACACAACGTAATAACATCTACTAATTCTAGAAATTTTACTTCATAAAATATGGCAGACTCGAAAATTCTCCAAAAAGTTTAAAGTCAATACTTAAACCAGATCAAATTCATTGCAATTTACACCAAGTTAAACCTAGAAAATTAACATTTGAAAAATGTATGACTTTTGGTTCCAAATAATAAACGGACCAAATTGACGAAATCAAGAGTTGGGTAAAGTATTCAGAGTTGTTTAATGAAAAATATATTTACAGTATGTACATAGTTTGAGTGACTTTGGAAGTGGTCTTTTGGAATGAAAATACCCGTTTATTTTTTTAAAAAGGGACGTCATTATTAATGCAAGGAAAGACAAGGTGGGTTTAACAACTACCAATATTTGCATGCAAATATAAGTTGAGATTATGGGTGAACACCAGTGCGAACAAAAACCTTAGTATTTTAAGTATACTCAGTACTTATAGGCAAAGAAAAAAAACACGCTCAACTGAAAGAAACAAATGAGAGGAATTATTCCGAAGGAAATGATACAACCCTTTCGTTACTATTTACAAAGTAAATTAGATTTTATTAAACCACATTTTAAAACTTGATCGCTTTTAAGTTAGTTTTTAATGTTTTAAAATCGTTTTAAATGAGGTATAGCAAGATTTTAACAAGTTATATGCAAGCTTTGATTTGTATTTTAACTTTGTCAATAATTAATACATTCAAAATGTGTGTACGTTATGTACAAAATAAAGTAAATACTACAATCAATTTAATTAATTCCTAGAACGATCATAATATAAAAAAATAAGAGACAAGACATTTTCCTTGTTTTAAAAATGTATTACTCAAAAATTGAAAACTCTCCATCCCTTTTAAATTGTTTGTATTTAACTTCCAACATTTGAACATAAATGTTATGTCCGTAAAGCTAAATTTATCCAAACTATTTTATTGAATGTATTTTTTAGCAATTACGCTAAATATATTAGATCTATATTAATTTTATTTTATTTCAAAATACGATTCATATCATCTAAGGGGCAGGTAATTCTCAAACAAATATTGTTTACTCTTTACTTTAAATGTAGCTTAACCACAATAGCATATATATTTTAAGGTCAAAACATTAAGTTAGTATGAGTATGATACGTGATAATACAAAACTGCGTTTGTTACTTTGCATTAAACAAACGAAAGAAATGGCAACGTAACAAACAGAATTGAATGGCACATTAAACAAGTTTTATAAGTAAATAGAGCGTGAAACAGTGTTTTACTCCTGAGTTATTGTTTTGAATTATTTTCTGAGCAATTACTTCTGGCTAGATTAAATAAAAAGAATCTTCTCCTATTCTCTAACGTGTTTATTAGCGCACGAAATGGATGATTTAAAGATGTCGCCTTGCATGTTCAGAAAGGAGTTCACTTAGTCAAGGCAGTTTATTGTAAGCGTTCTTGCACTCAAAGTTCTTTTATTCTAGACCAGTAAGCCCCCGTGAAAAATCACAGGCAGATTAATTGGATAAACGTTAGAAATATATAATTTAAAAAATACAATTTAAAAACAACACACTTTAACTAGGCCTACCCAACTGTGCTACGGGGATTTTTACCTCGGTAAATGTGTACAATTATAAGGATTATAAAACTGTGAGCCTATTTGTTAATATTTTGTAATACGTTATTGTATATTTTAAAAATAAAAATGTTATCTTTCAATTGCATTTTATTTTATATTAATAAGTAATATGTCTTTGCACGGATAGACAAATCAAAGTTAAATGTAAATTAACAAAAAATATATTATATCAATAAATATATTACACTATGTATTTCTTATGGGGATTTTTAGTAACTTTGACCCCCTCCCCAAATCTCCCCTAAAATTGAACTAGTTTTAAAACTCTTTCTTAGCGAGCACCTAGGGCCCTAGAGGAAGCTACATACCAAATTTCATTCCAATCAGTTCGATGGTTTTTTGTAGTAACTTTGATCCCCAAACCTCCCCTAAAATTTCAATTTTTTTTTTAAACTTTCTTAGCAAGCACCTATGGCCCTAGGGGAAGCTACATACCAAATTTTATTCCAATCCGTTCGATGGTTTTAGAGAAATCGTGATTTTGTAACTTTGACCCCCGCAAACCCCCCTAAAATTTCGAATTTTTTAAAAACCTTTCTTAGCAAGCATTTATGGCCCCAGAATAAGCTACATACCAAATTTCAATCCAATCCGTTCGGTAGGTTTTGATAAATCGTGATTTAGTAACTTTGACCCAACAAAAGCACCCCCTAAAATTTCGAATTTTCGGAAACCCTTTCTTAGTGGGCGTCTAGAACCTATAAAGAGTATTAGTGCCAAATTTCATGTTTGTAGGCCTCGTGGCTTTGGAGAAACTGTGATGAGTCAATGGTATTTGGATTTTATAAGTATAGATATTTGCACATACATTTTTATTTTCAAATGACAACCTGGCTATAAAAGTAACAACCAAATAACCAAGTAAATTAATTACAATATTTTATGATACAAAAAGAAGAAAGATAAATATTTAATAATAATTAAAGTAAATGTAGATCATCATAAATGAAACCTAAAACAAAACTTTCTCTATTTAAATATTTAATTTTTAAAATTGAGAAATATACGGCGCAGATATTGTGCAGTCTTTTTTTTTTAATGAAAGTGATTTTAAAAGTTTAATTTCTATAAATGTCAGACTGATTTAAAACTTATAACTAATTATTTCTTTTATCAACAGACAATATGTGTACAAGTAATTAAGTTCAGTTAAAACTAACTGTAAACATTTTATTTTAATTAATGTATCAACCAATACTACAAAAGAAGGAAACAATCTTTCTACAAAGAGTTATTAACAAACACATCATTACAATTTAAAAGTTAAAATTTATTTTACAAAACAAACAATCAATCTAGTTTTGTGTTTGCTTAAATACGATTATTTAGAAGGTTTGTAAATCTACGCATTTCTATATTGATTGCAAGTCTACAATATCATCCACAATTTACTTACAGTCTTTTACTTACTTCAATTTACTTACTTCGAAAAATACCAAAGAATTTTTCACTTTTGCATTACATACTAATCTCAGTCTGTAAGTGATAGTAATTGTTTAAATTACATACTAGAGATTTTTTATTGCTTTAAAATAATCATTAAAGGTTTTCTCTAGGTAAAAGTCCTATCTATATTGTTTAGTATTGGTATTCAGTAGTTGAAATGAGTTAACTATATTAAGGGTCTCATCCTCTCTCATACACCTTGCGTAAAACAGCGGAGGGTCTTCGCACTGTTTCGGACAATGTTTTCAACTTAAACAATGGCAAAACCTCTTAAATCGTCCTTTAATGTCTAGGAGCTTTTGTCTTATACCTCTTATTTGAAATAAATCTAATGTAAACTTATTTACATAAAGGTTTATTTAAGTAAGCATTTTATTTAATACACAAGAGTTTTTTAACCCCTGAACCGGCAGATCACACGAAACGTGCGATCATGACAACACATTTGTAACGCGTGATTGTATTGAATATTTGACCCACTAAAAATCTTCCAATCTCAAAAAGACAACACCATTGGAAAGGTAATGTTTTAAACTTTAATTTTTGTATTTAAAATTTCTTTCTAAAACGTATATTTATACATATGTAATCGTCGTTTTAAAATTTTAGGTTTCTGTAAACCTGATTTCACGCGTGGATTCGAATACAATTGAATATTTGACCCACTAAAATTCTTCCAATCTCAAAAGACAAACACCATTGGAAAGGTAATATTTCAATCTTTAATTTTTGTACTTACAATTTCTTTCTAAAACGTATATTTACATATGTAATCGTCGTTTTAAAGTTGTAGATTTCTGTATACCTGATTCCACGCGTGGTTTCGAATACAATTGTACTGTTATTTCCCACTTATTCAACGTCCCAGACCATTTAAAAACACACACACATATTATATATAGTTGGGGTAGAGCTAAGTAAGACCTCATTCTCATTCTCTAAGCACAATTATTAATAGTAAAATTTTGTAACAGAACAAATCAAACACTATTTGCTAGATTTTTTCAAGAAAAGCTTAATTTTTTATGAATAAAGGTCACAGTGGACAACACACACAGATTTCACTATACATTTTGTATATAAAATTTGGTTTTTATATATTTATTCATGTGATTTTGTTGGGTCACATTTGTGTAAACAAGATATTAAAATCGATATTAAGATTAAGATATTAATGGTGATTTAAAAACATTACAGCTGTTCTATTGTAATTTTTTTATATAAACTGTAACCTAAAAAATAAAAGTAAAAAATGACCATATAGGAAATAAATATGATTAAACTAATGTAGGACTGAAATACAAAATATAATACCTTACATTTTATAAAATTAGCAAAGTAAAAATAATAAACAATAACGTGAAATTACATAGAAAATTATTATAAAATGCTATTCGCCAGTCGTGCAAACTCGGTTATTTCCTCCCACTAAGCTCAATTTGAAAATAATAAAAATAAAGATAAAGCATAGGCCAATGATCTTAAGGAGTTACGATTGTTTAACATTACTTTTTGTAAATCATTTATAGTAATTAGTTAACTCTGCAAATTTTTGTCCGCTTACATGGAGTACCAAGTTTTAATATAACAAAGTAACATTTAGATGTTAAAGAACAATGAAGTTAATGAATTCTGTAGCAAAGAGTAAACGGTTCGACATAAGAAAGAATAACACGAAAATAAGTAAAAGCATTATATTGCTCTACTACGCTCAATTTTATAATATAAAGACAAAACTAGTTCAATGTAATATTTGCCGGAGTAGTTTCTTTGAAACGTATTTTCCTGTAACATTTCTAAGAAAAGGAAGAAATACGTCTTACTTATTTCATATTCTAGTTCAAACACCGTAATTTATAACACAGTTCCATTCCGTATTTTAATTTTGCTTATTTTATGGCTGTGTGCTAATATTAATAGGTACCCGAACTAAATCTTGTACGGTAGCTATAAACAACAAGACAAGGAATTAAAATAATTCTGCAACTATTAAAATAACTAAAAAATATATTATTAATTGGTGCTAAAAAAAAAAAAAATTCTGAAATACCAAAACTGACGGTTTTGTAAAATCTAATTATTTGAAAAGTTAAAAATTTTATTCAGTTTGTTTTTGTTTTTTTTAACTGCAATATAAGTGCAATAATTTCATATGATAAAAAAGATTGTGTAAATTGGGTCAAAAAATAATTTTCCATACATTTAAAAAAATAATTAAAATCACCTAGATGTGTCTTATGAAGGATGCAGTGAACTTTAGTTCATAAAAAAGTGTTAAATAGATTATGCAAACTATCAGTTTAAATGAGATACAACTAGATCAGTTTATCAGTGTACATAATGAATTGTATTTAAAATATTTGTATTACATCTTGCTGCGTTATATTCAAGTGAATTAATTCTAAAAATAACTATACGGTTAACTATCAGACTATAACACTTTCCACTTTTTGTTAATGGATTTTAAAATGCATTACTCAAATTAAAAACTCGCTAACCATTTTCAATTTATTTTATAATATTAACAGTTATTTGTTCAGCCAATCTAATTTATTAAAATGTATCAACAACAAATAATACCAATATTATATTTTGGATGTATAAAATTGTATTTAAAACATGATTAATATCATCGCTGTGGTAGGTATTTCTAAACAAATATTGTTTATTATTTAGGTTCCTATAACCTCCTAAATACAATAAAAATCATTGTTTACTTCCACGAAAGCTCCTGGATTAGTTTTTTTCTAATTATAAACAGCAGTTTTGTATATAAATGGTTTTTAAATTCGTTCCATGTTAATCCTGTGGGGAAAACCCGACCTTTGAGATAAGCTCACGCCGTAAGAATAAGGATAAGAATTTTTGCCATCTAAAACCTTTTTGCAAAACTTCGAAATGAGACGAATTTTTTGACAACTCAAACATTAATTTTGGTTCAGAAATAAGGGAGGAGTTGTGTTCACAAAAAAAACTGCTTCACGTATTATATATAAGGATTTACTTTAAATGTCGAAGAAACAATGTTCCACATATTTGAAAATCATAATAGAAATCATCTTGTTATTTCTTCTGTATAAAGCAGTGAAATTTGAATCATAAATAAACTATTAGTTTATTAAAATTAATAAGTTTCAATAAACTACATATCTTTAATGACATGTTCTGCAATTGTAGTTTGTATTGAAGTACAATTAAGTGTAAAACTTGAGTTGTCTGAATATGATAATTAATTGGCATTTATAATTTTTGATAATTTCTAAAATCACTAATAATAACACAGACTTTAACACGTTCACTGCTAAGGACGCACATGTGAGCTTGACACTGAACACTATGAGAAGCGTCGACGCAAAGTTCATTGCGAGCTTCGCACGCTACCCTCGTATTTTCAGTATGTATAATACATAGTGCATTGCCTGCTTTGCACGTCAACCCCGTATTTTGAGTATTTTCAATACACAGAGCATTGCGTGCTTCGCACTCCAAAAATCCCCGTATTGGGAGTATTTCAATACAAATTCATTGCGTGCTTCGCACCCCCAACCCCCGTATTGGGAACATTTTCAATACACAGAGCATTGCGTGCTTCGCACGCCAACTCCGTGATTGAGAAATAAACTGATTTGTTATTGACGAAATATCGAACGCACGATACAAAATTAGTAATAGGCCTACTCCTTAAAAGAAGCGTTCAAATGCTTTTTTTTACGTCTTTTCTACTTTAGCTTGTAACAAATTAGTGTAAATGTTTGTAAAATAATAGATTTTGTACCTATTGTTTCAATTTCTTCCTTTATGTTTATAATTTTGAATGAACTAAATTGTTTAAGGCACAATAACGAAGATTTGTTTGGTGTATAATCAGTTTTGAATTTGTTTGTTTCTCTTGATTGAATTTTGACATGTTAAAATTTTATAATTTATGTTGAAAGAATTGTTTATTTATGCTTTATTACAATGTGATTAACGTTTAGTTTTATAGTATTACTCTACAACCAGTGATTTAAAAGATTTATTTGTAGAGGCACACAAAGCTAAATTTATAAGATTATAGAAAGTAAAAAATTTGTGAATATTTGGAAAATCAAAAAAATAATGTTTATATTGATTCATGATGTTATCGAAACAGGAATAAGATTATGACTCATATTATTAATGCAATCGTATGAAAAATTAAAATAGTTTGTTGATTTACGGGATCCAACCAAGAATCCTTAGAACTGAAGCCAACGACTCTTAACATTCGTCTACCGTTGACATAGTGAACAACGAACAATTTGATTAATGTAGGCCTACGTTGTGACTTCTTTACAAGAGGAAAAATGTACGATAATATTAAAACTTGATTGGTGTAGTTTACAAAAATCCCTACACACATGTAGTTTTTCCTGACTTCAAGGAAAATTTATTTCAGTTTTTAAGAAAATCGAACAAGTTTTGGTTGTAAACTGGTATTAAAACATTTCCTCGGTCAATAAACACGTGTCGCTTTGCTAATTATATAATTATTTAGCAACAACAATGCAAAGAGAAGTAAAAATTGTAAGTAATGTTTAACTTCTTGCGCGAAGACTGATGTGAGAAAGCCTTGTTGCTAAGCTCCAAGAAATATATTTAATATCAAATGAACATAAGTCTCCCACAATTTAACAAATTAAACCTAAGTTATTAATTAAATTGCAATTTAGATGCTGTCGTTTGGCATGTTAATACGTTTGATATACTTTTTGTAATTTGTAATATAAGTTGAAGGTTAGAAAAGATTCCCATACGATTTGTACTGTCTTTTGCATTGCAAACTTGACGATTTGATAACCATTTTAAAAGCTTAAACATTTTGGGGGCGAAAACAATGCGTAAAGGGAATGAAAAAGTCATAGTTCGATATGTTTCGGCAGTTTCGAATGGTATCCTAAAGCTATAGAAACTCAGTATTAGCATATGAAATATTTCGTATTTTCATATGTTTCAGTCTTAGCTACCGAAAGAAGAGCCACAAGTATAATGCTCGTTTTATAATACACATCGATTGTTTATTATATTATATTTTTTCGATAGTTATTTTATTCTCTTGAAATACACACACACTTTACAAAATAAACAATTATGAACATAGTTGAACAACAGAGTATAAAATAAAGCAACGAACTATGACATAAAATATAACTTTTAAAATGCAATACGAAATAACTGCTACATTTATTGCAAGCCCATTTTATTTTCTTATAATACAAATTTAAAATGTTAAGGGATCAGTTAAATTTAGAGATACGGAGAAATACGGAAAGATAAATTGATTAAGCAAAAATTAAACACGCATATTAATAAACTAATAGAAAGGTTTAACAATAATTATGTAAGTAATATGCAACAATACTCTACATCTTACTTTTCCTAAATTTTTATTGAAAATTAAATTTATTTGATTCCGTTTTTTGTACTGGATATTTACAAACTTAATCAACATTATTAAAATAATAAAAAAAGTACAATAAAATGAAAACAATCAATACCACTCATCCTATCCAGGTTTGAGCCAACCTACACGATATACATGTTTTTTTAAACCATAAAGAAAGCATAGCATCGTCGGACCAACCTGCCCTCCTTTGCACAATACTCATTCATATTAATTTTTTAATTCAACTCAAACTATTTCTTCTCTCTCGCACGCACAATCACGTCCAACAACCTCTCAGTATCGTTCTCGCTAGATACCGATTGTTATAATAATCTTACGATATAGTACATTCATTATTATTAAATGATTAATAAAATAGGCTAAAAGAGAAAGGCAATTGAGATAGAATAATTGACCGAAACATTAGATTACACTCTTATTCATTAACATGTACTTAAGGTAACCCTTAAATAATTTGTTTTGTACGGTTTAAAATGATTGCAATACCAACACTCCTATGCTATAACGGCCACTGGAAAATCTGAAAAGTATAATTAATTCTCTAACCGGTCCTTCAACAATCGTGTTATGTAAGACAGTGACATTTCAGACAGTAGCTATTTATGGGTTATACAGCAGTCTCAATACCTATAGACTTATTAAGCTCCTTTCATAGTAGCTATCAATAAGCCGAGACTGCCTCAACATTATTTTAGTCTGTGAAATGCAATATACCGCTTATACAAAAAGTTACCTTAAGCGTAGAAAATGATTTAACAGTGGGTAGCCTGATCGTTCGTAATTATTTTTAATAGATTTGGCAACACTGAGAGCGTTCGTGATTATTGTTCACAGATCTGACAACACTGATAGCGTTTGTTATTATTGTTCACAGATCTGACAACACTGATAGCGTTTGTGATTATTGTGCATAGATCTGACAACACTGACAGCGTTTGTTATTATTGTTCACAGATCTGACAACACTGATAGCGTTTGTTATTATTGTTCACAGATCTGACAACACTGATAGCGTTTGTGATTAGTGTTCATAGATCTGACAACACTGATAGCGTTTGTGATTATTGTTCACAGATCTGACAACACTGACAGCGTTTGTTATTATTGTTCACAGATCTGACAACACTGATAGCGTTTGTGATTATTGTTCATAGATCTGACAACACTGACAGCGTTTGTTATTATTGTTCACAGATCTGACAACACTGACAGCGTTCGTGATTATTGTTAATGATCTGACAACACTGACAGCGTTTGTGATTATTGTTCATAGATCTGACAACACTGACAGCGTTATTGATTATTGTTCATAGATCTGACAACCCTGACAGCGTTTGTGATTATTGTTCATAGATATGACAACACTGACAGCGTTTGTGATTATTGTTCATAGATCTGACAACACTGACATAGTTTGTGATTATTGTTCATAGATCTGACAACACTGACAGCGTTTGTGATTATTTTTCATAGATCTGACAACCCTGACAGCGTTTGTGATTATTGTTCATAGATCTGACAACACTGATAGCGTTTGTGATTATTGTTCATAGATCTGACAACACTGACAGCGTTTGTTATTATTGTTCACAGATCTGACAACACTGATAGCGATTGTTATTATTGTTCATAGATCTGACAACACTGATAGCGTTTGTGATTATTGTTCATAGATCTGACAACACTGACAGCGTTCGTGATTATTGTTCATAGATCTGAAAACACTGACAGCGTTTGTGATTATTGTTCATAGATCTGACAACACTGACAGCATTTGTGATTATTGTTCATAGATCTGACAACCCTGGCAGCGTTTGTGATTATTGTTCATAGATATGACAACACTGACAGCGTTCGTGGTTATTGTTCATAGATCTGACATCACTGACAGCGTTTGTGATTATTGTTCATAGATCTGACAACCCTGACAGCGTTTGTGATTATTGTTCATAGATATGACAACACTGACAGCGTTCGTGATTATTGTTCATAGATCTGACAACACTGACAGCGTTCGTGGTTATAGTTCATAGATCTGACAACACTGACATGTTGTGGTTGTTGTTCATAGATCTGACAAAACTGACACCGTTTGTGATTATTGTTCATAGATCTGACAACACTTACAGCGTTTGT
>JAGFPH010000560.1:168421-202586 GCA_018207615.1 Philaenus spumarius
AGAGGCTACGAGTAGGCCAGTTTTGATACAACGGAGGTAGAGGACCAATGAGTGGACGTTGGTCGGATGACCAGGGAGTTGAGAGGCTACGAGTAGGCCAGTTTTGATACAACGGAGGTAGAGGACCAGTGAGTGGACGTTGGTCGGGTGACCAGGGAGTTGAGAGGCTACGAGTAGGCCAGTTTTTCTACGACGGAGGCCGGGAGTCAGACCAGTGCATTGGTCGGGTGACCAGGGAGTTGAGAGGCTACGAGTAGGCCAGTTTTTCTACGACGGAGGCCGAGAGTCAGACCAGTGCATTGGTCGGGTGACCAGGGAGTTGAGAAGCTACGAGTAGGCCAGTTCTTCTACGACGGAGGCAGGGAGTGAATTGGTCGGGTGACCAGGGAGGCTGCGAAGGAGGGCCGTTTTGCTACGAGGGAAGCCAGGGAGTGGTCGTTGGTCGGGTCATCAGTGAGTTGAGAGGCTACGAGGGGTGCCAGTTTTGCTACGGTAGAGGCCGGGAGATTGGACACTGTAAGGCCTTGCAAGAAACTCTACACGGATTGAAGTTTGGACCAATCGGGCGTCTGGAAGAGCCATCACAAGTCAAGCGAAGGACGGATTAGGACGTATTGAAAATAACATAATGAGTGAGAAAAACAGAGTATTTTGGTTAAGTAAGGTCACATTGGGTTTAGAGTTTGGGGTTGATACCATAAACGTAATTTGCCGATACCTTTGATCCAGTTTGTCATATAAACTCAATACCTAGTATATAGATTGTGTAAGATAATATTTTTGGCTAATGGTTTACAAGTGGTATATTTGTCGAGTTGAGATATTGTTTTGAATAAATATAATTGGAGCATTCTATAACTGAACCACTGGCTTAATGATGCTGTTTCATTTAATCTAACCCCTGTAGTAGAAACCAAAAGACCCATTCCTAACAGCATCCTTCAGGAAGTTTTGTCTTTTGGTGTTGAATGTACATTAAACTAAGCGGCTAAAGAGAAGTGCTAGATGTACAGTCCACGAGTGCCGTTTAAATTCTGTTCTCTTTATTAAAGATTAACTTGGTAAAGTTGTAATTTCATGCTTGCGTAAAATGTGCTTCATCATAATCTAATTTTCATGAAATAGGCGGATGTGTCGGCTTGTGTCTTTTTGGTTTTCTCTACAAAATATTTTAAAAGTTTTAAATAACATTAAAAAATCTTCAGTTCCATACAGCTGTTTTCTTTATCAAGATTTACCATATGTATGTAGGCTACTGAATTAAAAACAACATTTCTAATGCTACTAAAACCTTGGTTATTTCCTTTAGATGATGTGAATAGTTTTTTTTTTAAGTTCTTGTTTGATATTAGTGAATTTCCGTCGTTCCGCGATAGTATTGAGTTTCAGTTAGGAGGATAATTCTATATCATTCTGCTGAGTCAAACAATTCTCGAAAAAGTGTAAGTTGTACAACACTAGGAGCTCCACCCCTACTCGCTTCGCTCACCACTCCCCACTCACGGCAATACAAATGGAAACAGATTACAGTATTTTGTAATCTAATATTTTTACTGAAATTACGATTTATTAGGACAGAGTCACTTTAATCTGAGGAGGGTGGTTGGAGTGGAGTATCCTAGAATCCGATGCATACCCAGTAAGGCCAGGTTTTTTGTGTGTATGACAGGATTGTTTTATATAATATAGCTATACAGGTGGTTTTTTTAAGTGGGCCACCAAAGCGAACTCAGAAAATATAAATTTTAAAGTAAACTTTAAATGCGGAACCTTTCATTGTTTTTTGAGAAATTAAAAAACTTGTAGTTAAAATATTTGTAGATGGCCAACATTTTCCAATGTGACGGTCAACTTTGAAATTTCTTAGGAGATTATTATTTTTTATGACGGATTTGGGTTTATGACGGATTTGGGTATTTAAGACTTTTTTTATTTTTGGTGTTTTTTGATAACCTTAACCGTTTAGCCGCTAGGAGGGCTGATTGTTTCAGAAACTCTTATTTCAACAATATTAAAGAGACATTTTTTCCATTTGCAAACAATAAAACGTAACTCAAAGTTGAATATTTTGTACAATGGAATGTTAAAAAGCTGTTGCACTTTCACAAATCATTTATTTTATATAAAAAACGTACTTAAATTACTGTTTAAAAATCGCTAACGCAACCACTGTGTAATGTGTAAGAAGATGTATTTTTGTGCACACTCATGTATTTATGAACATGGAGGGCACTTTGAAAACCTGATTTAAGTCATAATTAATTAACTCATTACTAGTTTTTCTCATGTTGAAGAACGAAAAACCTATTGAGCTTTTGGGGTGTTTACATTTTTCATAGAAAATATTAATTATATAATTTGTTTGTTTTGTGCGTTTGGTTTTTCCTTTTTCAGTTCTTTCTATGTGCCGCTGTCTTTGCGTAAACCTAAATATAACCAAATATTGTTCCCATCAGACACTCAAAATAAAAAAGTACTTTTCGAAACTATTTGTATGCCCTTACTAAATTCATGAAGGATATTGACAACTTTACGGAATCTGCACAAAACAGAATTAACTCGAGAAGCAAAACGCTTGCCAGCGCCTCAACAGCCTGGGTTTACGGTAAATATTTAGTTACTATCAAGCCGACTAAAGAATACCGTTGCGAGGCGGCCAATAGGATTGGCGCGCAGCGTTGCCATATCTACTAGCCTCGAACACTCCTGGTATTTACCGCTCGAGGCTTGATCGCACAGTTTAAAGAATTATAAATGCGTTGAGTCAGCCGCAGTCAGTTAGAAGCGCTGGAAGAACGTGACAACGTCGCACTACGGCGATTGGAACGTTCAAGGTCTCGGTGTACACAAGCCCGTCCCACAACGGTATTCTTTAGTGGGCTTTGATTAGATCGCATTGATTGCTAAACGTCACTTTAAAAAAATCATACTTTTTTCAGACTTTGTATTCATGAAACGTATTCATACATATTTGAAGCATTAAGTGCGTGACTTTAAACACTTAAACCAGCTGTTATTACCTACATTGGTAATTTGCATATGCTATCGTACTAACCCTCACGACAACAGCTTGGACGCGTGTACACAGATTTGTTTTTTTAATATAATAGGAACTTACCGTCACCAATAGTCATAAGCCTTGTTATTTAAACGACGGCCGTTTCGGCTATTCAGCCATTATCAAGTTGTCAGGAGGAGTCACTCCGTTGTCAATAAACCCTAAAACGCATAGTTTCACATACATTTCAAACAAATACACACACTAAGTCAAACATTAAAAAAGATTGCATATCCCGTAGGCTTACTTTTTCGCGCTGTACTGCAAGGCTATAGCTGGGGGGGGGGGGGGGGGGTTGGGTGCCCACCCCCCCCCCCCCCCCCCCGAAATCCCTTAATTTAGTAGTAAAAATTAATACTAGGTTTAAAAAGTGCAAATGAAATTATAAAGTAGACAACACAACAAAGGATCCAGCAACACATTTTACATCATTATGCATTGCATGCATACTGCTATTTAGATTTACTTGATTAAACTACAACGTAAAATACACATGGATGCAGTAGGTTACAATCTTACTCTCTTGTGAGCTTCATCTTATCTATTAAATAAGAAAACTATGAAGGTTCAACAAAAGTACTTTACTCTAACAAAACACGCAATGCTCTGTGTATTGAAAATTCTTCCAATACGGGGGTTGGCGTGCGAAGCACGCAATGCATTATGTACTAAAAATACTCCCAATATGGGGTTGGCTTGCAATGCACTGTGCGTCGGCCGCTTCTCATAGTGTTGAGTGTCAAGCTCACATGTGCGTCTTTAGCATTGAACGTGTTAAAAGGGTTTAAATTCAAATCCCTGGTCCTGACCTGACCCCCTCCCCCCCAGAAAAGTTTTCCTGGCTTTTGCTGTACTGGTCTGTTCAATGATAGCACAATCTTGTTATCGGGTAACGATTGGAGGGGGGGGGGGGGTATCTATTTGGAGTCTTGTCTGTCTGTTTCTGATATTACCGTGTCGAACAATACGTTAGAATCAAACCCTAATTACTCATTGAGCATCAGGTTAGGTGGGGTTTTGAACATTTTGTAAATTTCATAATGTTCTAAAGCAATAAGCAATTTTCCTTTTTCACACCGATGTAGCATTTTTTAAGTCATTGTTGATGGTAGAATAGTTGTGGTTGTTATTGATGAGGTGCTCTGTGTACTTTGATTCTACTTTTTGTGGGCATTGTATTAATCTAGCTGTCGGGATATGTTTTTTGTACCTCATCTTGAAAGATCGTCCAATCTGGCCTATATATTTCATATGGCAATCAGCGCAAGACAACTCGCATACTCCGGTAGTGTCAAATTTGTATGTAACATATATTCGCATGCGTGTTAATAAACCTTTGTAGGCTGTGTCCTGTATTTGACGGTTTTATATTTTTTATCCGATTTTGATTTGTTTTGTGATGATTGTTCTCCTTTTTCCTGAAAATTCTGTCGATAATGGCCGGTGAGTATCCGATGCTTATAGCGATGTGCTTTATCGTGCTCATTTCTTCGTTAAAATATGTTCTATCCATTGGTATGTTCCGAAGTCTGTATATAAAACTATTATAAGCTGTCATTTTGTGTGAAGATGGATGGTTATTTTATAGCCGAAACGACTATTGTTTAGTTGAAATGTTTCTGTTTTGCATTAAGTTAAAATATTATAGTAAACTTAACATTTAAGTATATACCTAAGATTAAACAACTTGTGTCTTTACACATCAATTCTAATTGTAGTGTCATTTCCCCCAATGCTCATTGTCTTCCCAATCCATATTATTCATTAAACAGCATGAGACACCCTTCAACGTTTTGGAAAATCTTCGTCTAGTCTTCTTATCGCACCAATTCTTTTGCTCCCTCCTACACTTACGGGGTTTCAAATTATCTTTTCTCTTGTCGGCTTTCTAAGGTATTCTTGGTTTCTCTACCCTTGAAGCCTATGGCGTAATTTCTTCTTCCCCTTCAATTTAATATCTATTATAATAAAATTCAGTAGACCAAACTTTATTCTTAACTTTCAGAATATCTATTTAAATAAAGTTATTTTGGTGTCTGAAACAGCAGTGCTTAAACAAGGAAAATTAACCCGAGACTTTATTAAAGTTTTACTAAACAGAAAACGAACAACAGAAGCATATTGAGATAAACTTTCCTTGTCATTATTCCTTCAATGAATAGTTTTTTTTTTTTTTTTGTGAAATGGTTTGATCATAAAGTAAAATAAAAATAATCCCACTTCACCTAAACTATTTACACACGAACTATGACATAAACTCAGAGTAAATGTTCCCAGATCAAACCATTTCCAAAATTGTTTTACTTACAATACACCTAAACTCTATAACGGTCTTCTAGCTAATCTAAGGATTCTGGTTCTCTATCAAGGTTTCTTAAATTCTTCGACTTGTATGTTGAACACTGATAATTTGTTTGACAAACTCAAAACTATAAATATCCTAAGTCTGAATTATGTGTACGAATGTATTATGTGTAACTATATGTTTAAATTCTCCATTTTATAATTAAATATAATTTTCTTTGTAGCGCAGCTGCTTTAAATTTAATCGTTTGTTCTTGACAAATTGTACAAAAATTTCATTGATGGACCCTACATTTTATTGGACCTAATTTTGTTTTTATTTCACTTTTATTCTGTGTACGTTTTTTAAAACATTTTTTAAACCACTTTTAAGTTTTAGATGTGCAATACGACATAAAATAAAAATATATAGTGTAAAAGATTTTACTTCAGTTATTATTTTACACTTGGAAGTGTAGCACATAGTACGGGATATGTCGTTAGGATATGAGCAATGTGGTTGGAAGGAAATGTTTGATTTACTAAGATGTTTGTCTAAAGTTTATTTTGTATACAATCTCTTTGGTAAATTTTATAGTTTTGCGCACAATATTTGTGTATTTCTGTAGTTTAAATATAATACAAACATGAAGAATCTCGTTTTGTAAGTATGATTGCATATCAGTGTATATCTTTCAAGTATAAAACAAAATTGTTCTAACTTTCCGAGAACGAATGTATTAAAACGTATTCTAAATGAAAACCTTTAGACAAACAAACCGTACAATTTAATTATTACCTTGATGACATAACGTTATGTGCAGTAAAGGTCTAAGAGTCCGTATAATTAATTTTAACTTAGCACAAAGTCAGTTTGATGGCCTAGTTGGGCAAACATATGAAAATTAATAAAATACTCCTTTATGAGCGCCAAGAGAGCAATTGATATACTACTTGTCTATTCCCTTCATTGTAATATTTTATTGTTTAACAGTGCGCTGAGCACTTTTTCCTTAGGGATCCTTTATATTAAGTTTATATTAATAGGCTATCGTGGATTGGATTGTTATAAATAGAATTATTTGGATATTCTTCTTTGAATATGTGCGTAATAGAATTAAAAAAAGTGGTTTTATCGTTTGCAAGTGTAATTAAAGTAGGAGTTGAATAAGTAAACACAAATTGGGAAAATAATTGTCTAACATATTATTTGCTACCTAACAGCATAATAGCAAAACACTGTATCAAGTTAACATTAATAATTTCAACATAAAGTTTTGATATTTGTAGTGTTGGATGTTTATCCCAAAAAAATTGCATAGTATTTAAATTGTTGTAATTCATTACTGTCTGTGAATAATACCAATTGTTATATACGAAATGAAATTAATTTAAAAATGCATTGTGTAGTAATAAAACATTTTGTCGCCTTATATATTTATAAGTCTTTTTAAACATGTTTTTTTCAAACTTAATAATGGATATGCTTCACATTAAGTTTGTTAACTCTGTAAATGACAATAAATATGCAATGAAGCTTGATAAATATTGAATGAACCGAAATTAACATTAATACAAAATAATAGACATTGCTTTTTTACAAAACTATTTTATTGTAAAATAACAGGGCTCTATCGCCTGCTTGCTCACAACCCCTGCTGCGAAACACATGTACACAGATGATTGCTTAACAGAAATAACAATTAGAATAGAGTGACTTGGAGCGAGATAGATTCTTGGGGGTAGCGGTGATCTAGATACTGACACATGAGTAAGGTCAGAGTTTTTTCGTAGATGTTTTTTTTATATATATATATATAACAGAAAGAAACATTATATATATGATATTTTTAAAACATATGCATAAGTTATAGTTTGGTTACTGTAACCCGTGCATCACTGAGGATGGCGACATTGTCGTTGAAACGCGTTTGATGTTAGTAAACATATTTATTGTGAGATTTTGTGTTCAGCTTTTATTTTATCATATGCATTAGGATGAATAAAAAAATACGTAGCGGTTCATAAAAAAACATTCGTATGCAAATTTCTACTCTAACATTTACACTGAAATTACGATGGGTTAGGGCACAGGCATTTGGATTGGGGAAGAGAGGTAGTGTTAGGTGAGGGGGTGTTGTGAGGTGAGATCTAGATACTGACTCATGCGCCGTCTGGCCAGAGTTTGTTCGTGAATGACAGGGCTGTATTCTATTAATATAGAAAAACGTATTCAAACGGTAGATTTATTCCATTTATAAAACATATGTTTATTATTGCTTATAGCCCAACCAATAGAGATTTTTTCTTGTTATTGAATTTAACAAGTTACAGTGACTTTAAGGGTAGCATAGGCAAGGAGTTTTTGTAAATTTTTATAAACAAAAATAACGATAAATTAGGACGTTTTGGGTTTTTTGTTGACTGAAGCGCGAGAGAAGCAATTGTAGTGGTGGAACCATCAGAGGAGAAGACAACAGAAGGCTGCGCGCATCAGTTTGCAGGTTTCCCCCTCTCTCCGTCGATCGGTCGCAAGTTTACGAGTTTCGCGCAATGTTCGGAAGCATTTTTATCATACTTTATCAATCGAAGATATACAAATTGTTTGTTTTAGTGTCTTCTTGCAGAATCTGTTTGGTAAATTTAAATCGGGCCAATGAGGTTAATAGGGCGCATTATTCAAGATAATGGCCTACATTGTTTATACTGCAATTGTGTAAAAACTAACAAACATATTTTAACTTCCACCTGTTTGAAATACACTTAATAAACAATAATTTTCCGAAATATCTGCCCTTAATATTGAAAATAAACAAGTATATGAATTTCTGAAAAGTCATAATTTTTAAACGTTTTTATGACTTTCTCGGTGAAAATTGATCCGATCTTGGTCTTAAAAAACATGTTGTAGGTTTTTTATTCTCTAAAAATTTCCTATTGGACGTATCGTGTTCCAGTCATAACTTTTTACAACATCAACGAAAAACACAAAGTCCTCGTTCATTGTTATTTTTGTTTATAAAAAATGTGCAAAGGCTCCTTGCCTGAAAGTTTTTGTATTTTTTACCTACATGCAATTACTAAAGTCACTGATGTAGATTGCTGTTACATTAAATAATACAATTAGCCTATTTTTTGGTCAATTGGATGGGCTAATAGTAATGAAGAGGTCAAACAAGCAGCAGTTCCTAACAAAATATTCATGTACCTTCCATGTACCTTCCTACTTCAAACAAATCTGTGATATCACTTTTATATTGTCCCTTTCCTCTAAATGATACGCGCCGTTGCTAATAATGATCGAAAAGATACATTAACAATGCAGAACAAATTAACATTATTTACTTCTATTTCAGGCCTTCACAGAAAGTCTATTTGAATGCACAGTACAAGGATTACAGTTTTATAGACCTTACGTGGTTTCAATAATATATTAAAACAAAAACTGGCGCGTGGCACAGGGAAACTTTTCAGATTGAAGCCATTACGTGACTGCGAAGTTTATTTAAGGTTATCGAATCGATTTTAACATTAGCGCGATAAATGCTGGGAGTAAA
This sequence comes from Philaenus spumarius, assembly GCA_018207615.1. Classification (NCBI taxonomy): domain Eukaryota; kingdom Metazoa; phylum Arthropoda; class Insecta; order Hemiptera; family Aphrophoridae; genus Philaenus; species Philaenus spumarius. The sequence continues at coordinate 177,320 of JAGFPH010000560.1, forward strand.
TTCACCTTAGATTGCGAGCTTGGTTTGTATGCACTGTAAATGTGTTCGAGTTTTAGGATCTTTCGCATTTAATTTTAGTAGTTTTGACTTTGTGGCGTTGTTAACGTTTTAATTGCTAATGATTGTATTGAATCAAATTTAAGAATACTAATACAGTAATGTAAAATTGTTAAAAAACAACAATACAAGTAATGCTTCAAAAATATGAACAGAAACTTCTATGATAACAACCTTACGGAGAACTGTGGGAAAATCCAATAAACGTAGTTTAAATAGAACACACTTAAACGACCGTGCGAAGTAAAATTACAACAACAAAAAAAATGTTTAAAATTAGATTTAATTTCCACAAGTACAGGGAAAACATTTGAATTGCATTTCTACAAGACTAGCTGACCCGTACGGCGTTGCCCGTGGTGGTTGGTATTTTCAGTCTTTTTAACGTAATTGTATTCTTTTTAAGTGTTCAGTCAGTGAGTGGTATTTGGCTTTTAGATCTTAAATAATAAAAGCACTATTGTCATAATAATAAAAGATCTGAAATTATGATTTTTGTAACTTTGATCCCCCAAACCCCTCCTAAAATACCAACATTTTTTATACCCTTTCTTAGTGAGCACCTATGGCCCTAGAGGAAGCTACATACCAAATTTCATTCCAATCCGATCGGTAGTTTTGAATAAATCGTGATTTAATAACTTTCATCGCCCCAAACCCCCCCCCTAAAAATTTCGAATTTTTCAAACCCTTTTTTAGTGAACACTAATGGCCCTAGAGGAAGCTACATACCAAATTTCATTCCAATCCGTTCGGTAGTTTTGAAGAAATCGTGATTTAATAACTTTAATCGCCGTAAACCACCCCTTAAAATTTCGAAATTTTCCAAACCCTTTTTTTAGTGAACACTAATGGTTCTAGAGGAAGCTACATACCAAATTTCATTCCAATCCGCTCCGTAGTTTTGAAGAAATCGTGATTTAATAACTTTGATCCCCCAAACCCCCCTAAAATTTTGAAATTTTGAAACCCTTTCTTTGTGAGCACCTATGGCCCTAGAGGAAGCTACATACCAAATTTCATTTCAATCCGTTCGGTAGTTTTTGAGGAATTGTGATGAGTGAGTGAGTGAGTGGTATTTCGCTTTTATATATATATAGATTTAACATTATTGTAAATCAAAAGGCTGAATTACTTAATAACTATTAAGTTTATCTTACGTTGAAATTTGTTTCCTTTATTATGTTATTTATCACTGCTATACTATTGCGATCTTAATCCTTCGTTGTGAAATATACATTTGTGGTTCACCACAGGCAAACCTGAAAATAATTAAATTTTAAAATATTTTTGTTGTTAATGAGCACTAACTAAAAGGGATGTTTTTACTTCTTAGGGGATTTGCTACTGAAAATGGTAAAAAAAATCAAATTTAGGAACAATTTTTTGTTGCATATTTTTGTTCTACAGGTCCCAAAACACACGAAAAATGCAGTATAAGTAATTTTTCCTTTACATATATTCCAGAATAACAAAATTTAAACAACGTTGCGAAGGAGAAAAATCAGTCCAAATTGCTGTCTGGTTGTATAACAATTATGTTTTGGCCTACATATAGTTTTACTTTATTATCAATAACCCTCTAAAAATAACCAGGCATAATATAAAGTATGAACACATAAATAGCTTTATTTACCTAGGCATTTTCACATTTTTTCAATGTATTCCATATTGAAGTACATTTTTTTATTCAATCGCCATTTGTTGAAATGTGAGAATTTCACGTTTTTATAGACTAAATTCGATATATCTCAAGAACCACTTGAAGTACATTACTTAAATTTTTACCACTTCCTTTATACATCTTTAGCTAAATAAATATTTAGATTTATGTTTGTAACTTTCATACATCATAAATCAAAAAATAATTTGTAAAACTGTAAATAAAAATAAAAAACAATTTAAAGTTAAGTTAGATAAAAAAAAATCAGGTTTATCCACATAATTCTACCTAAATTTGTAGTAGGCTGTAATATCTTTAAGAAAAATTAAGTACCAGCAAAATCCATTAAGTACTTTTATAGTTATATCGTTTCAAAAATGCCTCGGCAAAATCATCGAAATTCCAGTTTTTAATTGTTTTTTCTTATGATAAAAGTCAAACATTTTATGTTTTATATTTTTTTTTTCAACATATAATACACCAGGAAACAAATTTTCAAAACATTTTTACCATTAATACATAATTTCACCCCTTTCAGTAGCAAATTCCCTTAATCCATTTTTTCTTAAATCAAATTCCATATTATATTTTAAAACTGTTAACAATCAAATTAACACGAACTCTTTTAAGATGGTTGTTACCTTCAATATCCAAACTGTTTAGTAAACTAATTACTTAACGTATTTGTACTTCTAGCCTCCAGTATTTTATAATAATATTAAAAATTTTTAATTACCTTATATGGTCCGTCACATGCTATCGTCAGATCTTCAAACACAGGCATAATAAATAAATACACAAGGAGTGTGCACTTAACTTCCAGAGTGAACCAAGCATGGTAATCACCGTTCCCGTGTAAATGTTAAAAACTTGTATAAGTGTTTGTTAAAGTTTTTTATAATGTGTGTTACGTGTATTTATTTATTACGACTGTGTCTGAAGATCTGACGATGAAATCGTAGATATGTCGAAACCGGTGATTTGAAAAAAAAAACAAACAAGGATTGTGAATGACTATATAAGGTAATAAACCAATTTTAATAATTAGTTAATATTACTTCAATTTTGAACAAACGTCTGGTTAGGCATTGGCTAAAATTGTGTTTTAGAAACCGAACAGATCCTTCTTGACGTGTAAGATGCACCGCTATGCACACTCTTGAGAGACGTAATCCAAATAATTTGATTAACACCTAAACTTAGCATTAAACAGATAAATACACTTAAATTATAATTGACAGTGACGTATGCGAATTAATCAAATTAGTTCCTACTACATCACTGTCTGTCTCATAAGTGAAATTGTGAGAAGTGGGAGAATTGAATAAATAGTTGTGTAAGGCACACCAGTAAAAGTGTCCTGACAAACAAAAGTAAAACAATAGAATCATCAGAAAAATTTCCTATACTTTTCTCTACTTAATTAAGAGGTCAATTCAACCAAGTACAACTTATACAAAGGCTATTTTTAAACTGTTCTGGCATTTTTTTATTCTATATAAATTACATATATGTTAAATACTTTATTTTAAGGTAAGAAGAGGCTGTGAAGGATTATTAAGAACCAGCATCTGAATCATTTACCACTAGCATATACGTCATTATCACATTGGGTTTATACTTTACTCCAGATACGAACTAGGGATTGTCAATAATCCAAATAGCTGAGTAGCAAGAAACAAAACCTTTTCCCGTGTACCTGTTGCGAAGAGGGTCACGTGCGGAAAAGCTATTTTCGATTGCAGCAATTACGTAAGTGTTTATGAAAGGTTAGAAACGATTTTGCTTTTTGGGATAAAGTTTGAGAAAACACACTAATTTGTTTCTCTACTTGGTTTAGGTTTTCATCGTAATGGTAGTTGTACTTGACGGTCTGAAAAATTGTTTAGGTTTATATAATTGCTGTGCATTGTCTATACTAATATTATAAAGAGGTAAAGTTTATTTTTTTGTTTGTTTGTATGTGTATGTAGGGGGTAATCTCTGGCACTACTAAACCGATTGAAAAAATAGTTTTACTAATAAAAAGCTACAATATCCCTGAGTAACATAGGCTATAATTCATTTCGATAAAAACCTTTTTTGTTTCAATATTTGTAAATTTAGTCGGACAAATTCTAAGGTATTTACATTTATTACCATAGCAACCAATTGAATAAAATAACTAGCTGTTTGCTCCAATATTTCCATTAACGGCTGATTTAAAAATTTCAAGCAATTATTTTTGTATTTCTAGCTTTTAGGTTAGGGTTTTAAAGTGTAGACCTGAGCATTGCTGGTTCTTTTAATCACTATTATAACTGCTGTTATAAAATATAAGACATAATTTAATTTGAATATTTAACATTATTTACCATCTTAGTTTTGAGGTTATTATTAATCCTACACCTTTTATTACAAATAAAACATAACGTATGTTTTTAGAAGGTTCCATTGGGGGTTGGCGAGCGGAGCACGCAGGGGTATCCCCTAGTATAAAATAAAATTTTAGAATATTAAGGTTGAACAAACAATTAAAAAAACACAACAACACATGGAAAGCTAAGAACTGTATTTGCCGTATTTCTACGATAAATACCTTACAGAATACTGTGAGGAAATTAAAAGAAACGTGATTAAATCAGAATAAATATTTTTTAGCTGGTTTGAGAAATTAAACACACAAAATTTATTAAAACGAGATTAAGTATTTGACAGTATATTTGAAACAAAATATTTTTGTTTACATGGCATCATAAAGTTTAAATACATTTTAAATCATACCTAATAATTGTTTATTTATATTTTCTCATAGTTCAATGCCGTTTGATTCAGTATAGTCGATTCACTGAAAGTGAAGTTTTTACAATAAAAGGCGTTTAGGAATGTGTTTTTTTTTTCGAAAATGTTTACTATTTTTCATTACTTTATTTAATTTTTAACCTACTTCAATAAAATACTGCACTTTCTACAAGAAAGTTTATTTATTGTGCCTATATGCTCCGCTCCATATGTATTAAAGTAGGATTCATAATAAACAGAAACGTCTTGAGAAACAATTCAAATGATTTATTTAATAACTAAACTTAATCTCAGTGCAAGATTTTAAATTATATTTTACATTCAGATATTCAAGTTATCAAATAACTCTGACTAAAGTACTGTCTGATAGAAATATGTAGAAACTGTGAAAAGTGGGTGAATTAAATAAAGACTTCCATATATGTGCCAAGGGAACAGTTCTATTTGCCATCTATTCCCTTAGTAGTTATAGTTATATTTTATTGTTTTGCAGTGAGCTGAGCACGTGATCCTCAGGGAACCGTTGCAACTTTGTATTAATATCATGAAATGGCGAAATTAACTGAAATAAATTTGGTGATTTTAGTTTAAACTCTGCAAGCAAGATTTGAAGAGTTTTATAGATTGTTAATTTATCTAACAAAGTCGTTTGTACTTTATTTGTTTGGAAAACAATACGTGGTTGTGTAAGAGATGTCAACAAAACAAGCAAACAATAAATTGGAAAACAAACAAGACTGCAATACATAATTAAACCGCAAATAACTCATTTACTGCATAGGCAGATCAAAATATCCAGAGCTATTATAAACTATCACTGATTGTTTTTGGGCTACTCATGCATCAATAAATGGGTTACCTTACATCTACAGATAGTTAAACGTTTACAAATTGTAGGCGAAAGTTTAACTTATTAATTTACGATACTAGGCGCTCAGCCCCTGGACGCTTTGCGTCCCAAACCCGCCTAGGCCTTTGGCTCGTTTGTACATTGGTTTGTAAAATTATGAAACCAGGCTTAAATATATTAACAGTAATTACAAGATTAATTATAACCTGAAATACATGCTTTAGAAACGTGAGAGGCTTTCATTACGATTTTAGTCCTAGTTCTACTATCTTCTGTCAATTAAAGTTTTGAAACCAGGCCTAAATATAGTAAACATTATTGCTGGATTAGCATAACCTCAATAGTCAATACTATGTTTCAGAAATGAGCCAGGCCTATAATACAAAAATTTACTATTAGAATGTATCCATAAAATGCAAGACTATTCCGTTCAATGGTATTTTAGTCTTGCACAATAAACACGAAACATGGCCAGATATCGCAAATAATTTGCAAGAAACTTTATGTAGTACATGTGAATGGATATTTGTTTTCTCCCAATGTCTCGTATTCTTCTCCTTGTTATTTTCTACGGTCAGCTTTCAAAGGTTAAAAATGAGTTTTGATCAATTTCGTTAATATAATGTCACAAAGAGTTAAATGTTGTTTTATTAAAATGTTCTTGTTTGCCTCAATATACGTTGTGATTGAAACATTTTTGTACTTGTACACAAAATATGAACTTTTGAATACTTGAGCATTTTTTATTAAAATAAAAGAACTTGTCCTTTATTTTTGTTGTATGGAGAACTCACCTGTTTTAAACACGCTGAATGGACATTTGAATTACTACATTCATTAAAGCGTAATTTTACATTTAGCTGCAATGAGCGTAAATGAAGACACATTATTTATTACGCCTTCTGTAAACACTTGATTTTAACTTAAACCTTAACCTATTCCGCACCTGAACGAACGGAATGTTTATTTTTAAACTTAAATGGAATTGTCTCTAAAAGTTATGTTTTGGTTTACTTCGTATTTTTTTAAACATTCCAGATACAAACAACAGTTAAATGTTACATAATTTTAAAGGTTTTTTTATGAAAGCAATAACAACAATTTTAGAGTTAAAAATATAAATACTAAATAATTAATATCAAGAAAGTTTGAACCCAAAACAAATAACATAAAACGTGCTCCAACATGTAGAATATTATTTGTTCAAAAGTTGACAATCAATAATTTAATTATCATATTTATACACTCATTTTTGTTTAGTTTTAGGCTTAAATTAAGTGTGTTAATATCTGTAAATTTATAATTGATTAAGGGGTTAAGTGTAAAAGAGGATCTGATAGACGGTTCTATACGTCTACTCTTTTATTCACTAACAGATTGCAGCGGGCGCAGAATTGCTGTATACTTTTTATTTAAAACGTGATGCTCATGTTTCTCTTTATTACAAAACTCTTAACATCTTAAAACTTAATGAACTACGGACAAATCATACTCTGAGGATGGTAAAAATTATTTTAAAAACTGGAGTGCTGACTTTCCCGGTAGAAAAGTTTGTCTATATCTTTAACATAAGTTCAACGAGGACAAGAAGAGGTGGCACTACTCTTGCCATACCTTTTCATCGGACTATGAAGTATAATAAATCAATTACTGTGTCCGCTTTCTGTCTGTGGAATTCACTACCGGATGCTATTAAGTCTGCTGACGGCCGTGTCCGGTTTTCAAAGCTGTTGATTTCGTATTTATTGTACAAAGTGAATGATGCATCCCAGTTGAGAGGCGTACATTAGAAGTGTGTATTGTTCAGTTCTATGAATGTGTATGAATGTTTAATTATGATTGTAACAAGTCCTGTAAATATCAATTACTGTAAAGCTTTTTGTAAATTCTATGAGTTACGTTTATTTTTATTTTTTGTCTGTTAAAGAACTATTTATTTTTAAGAATGTTACTTTGTAAATGTTTGTAATTTTGTATTGAGGTTAGGTGGAAGAGAGGTTAGGTTGTATTTTACCTAACCTCGTCCATAAAAAAATAAAGTAAATATCTATCTATCTATCCTCTATATGTTTACACCAGACCATTCATCATAAAATAAATATGAAAGAAGAATTTATATGTTGGCAATAAATTATTACTGTGTTAACGTAAATTCAAATTTATCATATTACAAGTTAATAGAACATAAAATAAAGTCCCGAGTAAGTTTGGCTAAAGCCGCGTTTACACTGGGGTTGAAAACAAATGTTTGTAACAAAGTGTATGTATTTTAAGTCTATAATTTTGTTAGCAACATTTTTGACCTTGATCGCCATTTTCGCCATCACGGGTTGGCTCAGTACTTCTCGAGATGTCTAGAGTAGAGGATGTTATACTAGCCACGCGTGTGTGATCTTATCTAAACAGCGGAGACCGAGACGGTACTGGTTGAGACCGTCACTATAATCCAGGTCTAGGTTAACAGGGATGATAGCACCCATAAATGAACTGAGAACAGACTGTAGTCCAGTGCTGAATTTGAATATTTGATGGTTGGGCATAAAATTGGAAAAATGGACACCAATTACAGGAATGCAATTTCTGTATCAGAAAGACTTGCAGTGACCTTGTGCTTTTTTTCCAGCGGACTCGTATACTAGCTTAAGTTGTGCCAGGGGATTGTCTTGTCTTTCAGGAACTGGAGAGAATTATAAAATCGCCGTTTGATCTTTGCCTCTTCAGCCCCAGATCCTGATTTGACCTTTTTCGATTCCCTATTAAATTTAAAAATGAACATTCTCATTTTAGTTTGTACTTCGATCTTGTTGAGATTCATTTCCCGCGAGAGGTCCCGCATATTTTTTTCAAATCTTGACCTTATAATCAGCGATAGTCTGATTCCGTAAAGCAGGATGTTCCCGGTACAAATAAAGGAGTTTAAATACTTGATCCTCACCCCACTCCATTTCACTAAACATGTTTTCCATTGTACGAGTGACAATAAACGAACGTAAAACACAATAACGAACGAGAACTAGCACAAGCGACAAGATATAGCGGCAACAGCAGACTGGGGTGACGACGGCGACGCGACGGTGGGGCAAGTGGTCTACAAAGCGAATACTTTGTGATGGTAGTGCTGTTACGAGCGGGGAAGTGTTGCAAATACCGCAGAGGTACTAAAACAATTATTGTAAACAAATGTTCACAACACCCTTTGATCTTTACCGACTTCTAGTGGAGGGAAAAATAATTTCTGTTGCAAACACTGAAAAACTGTTTACAACAGTAAAACGTTGTCAACAAAAAACTAGCGTTCTCTGGATTGTTTTAAATATTTTTTGACAATACGTGTAATAAACTCCGGTGTAAACGCAGCTTAAGGAATTTCCTGACAATACCGGTCTTTTCAAACATTTTACACTATAGCCTATCTCTCATTTCAAGTGACCGAAACGATACTTTCATAAAGAGTTATTTATTGGCAACCTTAAAGCAATCAAATAATAGTCATAACCAACCTAATTGCCCGTAGTTATAACATTTGACATAACAGCAGTCAATTCTAGCAGGATATTACATGTTAAAATCAAAACGGCATTGTTATCGCCGTGTTAAAATCTGTTTAAAATATACTTTTTCATGACGAATTATGTCTCAACACATACAAAATTAATTTAAAATATCATCTTAACTTGAATCAACCTGTTAATTTATGATTAAATTATTACACGAGTAAAAAAGGAAGTGGTACATTTTTACAAGTATGTTAGAGCTGGGTCTAATACTCCTGTTTGTCTCTTAGGTTGGAAACTGATGACTGATTTTATACTAGCCTATTTGTGTGTTATACCACATTCATATTAGCACAAAATAAAAACACCAAGAAAAAATAAAGGGTAACGCACAGAATCACAGATTGCCTGGTAGCTACATGTACAAGTAATTATTTGGATTAATAGTTTGATTGTGATAATTAATGTATTTAGTTTTATTTGCTTACAAATATTGTACTACGGATACAAAGAACCAGCATTACTTATGCCTCCTGATGAATTCAATCATCCCTAAGTTCAAAATAAAAATAAAAGTAATTATTTTACCAAAGTTAAAATCAGCTGTTAATGGAAACATTAGCGTGTACAGCTGATTACTGCACCGACATTGAACATGTTAAATCAGCTGTGCTGTAAATTTTAAAAGGACCAATAACATATTTTAAACTATGTGTAGGTTAATTTATACATTTTCTCCACGAACCTTTTACATTTATGTATTACACATGGTTGTAAGTGAGGTTTTCACAAAATTCTACTCACCAATTTAAATTATATATGGAAATATTATAATAGTATTTGTTTTTTTTTCAATTTGTAATTCTTACTGGGAAAATAAATTTATACAAATTCTTCTCGAATCTTTCAAATTTATGTATTGCAAATGGTTGAAAGTGCAGTTTCTCGAAATTCTACTCCCCAAGTCTAATATTATATGAAGGAATATTATACTATTTTTTCAATTTGTAATTCTTATTGGGAAAATAAATATATAAAAAGCTTGATTTCTTTCAGATCGCAATATGTGTGAACAAATTATTATTGAAGCAATTTGTAAAAATCTGCAAAAATCTCAAACATTTCGACAGACAATCCGTCAGATTTAATTAATTGCAAACTCCACTTAATTACATGAAGATATGTGCAATGAAACTTTAGAGGACAATTAAATATGAAAATTAATTCTGACGTGCAAACTGTCAGACAGATAATAAGACGCACGGTGAAATCATGAAATGGGGAACTTACAAATTGATTTATAGGCGAATGAGAACGAACCGTAATCCAACTCGTAGCAGATATGATCAAAATTTATTTTTCACTCAATTTTTCACTTATAAGAATAGATCAACATTTCCATAACTAAGTTAGACAGATTCTGGTATCCATGGTACAGCCGCCACAGTCATTTGAGGTTTTTAGTGTTAGAAAGAAACTGTTTTTTGATTTAATCTAAAAAAATAATTCGACCACGCACCTGAAGCGCTGACGTGAGTTTGAACCGGGTACGTCTATTGTTTTTTACGTTTTGATCGAAAAAACGCTCAAGTATTCAAGTTTATATTTTGTGCACGAGAACAAAAATGTTTCAATCACAACGTATAGTGCGGTAAACAAGAACATTTAAATAAAACAACATTAAACTGGCTGCGACATTCTATTAACGAGATTGATCAAAACTCATTTTTAAACTTTGAAATTGAACCGTAGGAAATAACAAGGAGAAGAATACGAGGCACTGGAGAAAACAAATATCCATTTACATGTACGACACACAGTTTCTTGCCAATTATTTGCGATATCTGTCGATGTTTGGTGTTTATTGTGCGAGATTACAATACCATTAAACGGAATAAGCTTGCATTGGATATTAAGTAATAAGGAAAATAATTTTACAATAAACTAAGTAAATAACAAGTTGTAAAAGGTAATATATTAATTAGACGCCATTTTTGTTTTCAAGGCACTTGTTCACTAAAATAAACAAATCACAAAACACTTTATGGTTTTCACCCACATTGTTAAAATTTAAAGTTAAAGTTGTAGTTTAAAGCTATTCGACGGAGTGCATACGCCAAATTTGGTTCTGTTTTTTGCCCTTGTGTTTTGTGTGTTATTTTGACTGTATTATTTTAATGGACCTCAATTATTTAGAGTGAGTTTCTAAAGATGGAATTAATTTTTGCAACGCGTCAAGAAATGTACAATTTTTAAAAAAATCACATAGTTGGACGAAATTATTCTTTTATTTTATACAATTGTAAGTAACAAATGTCGACCAGTGTTGGGCGCTCCGAAAGGTTAAGAATAAAAGAATCCAGGTGTGCTTAAGACCACACTGAAGTAAACCATAGGTAAACTTCTATGGCGATATTCTGATAAACATAAAATATATTATGGAAATTATTTTGGTTGCTAAAAAACCCTGCATAAAACAAATTTGCAAAGTACACAAAATTTGATTGTTTTAACACTACCAAGTAAACTATTTTAACACAATTTACAAAATGAGGAAGCACAATGTTCATTTCAGAGGTATTACCAAGTAAACTATTTTAGCACAACTTACAAAATGAGGAAGCACAATGTTCATTTCAGAGGTATTACCGAGTAAACTATTTTAGCACAACTTACAAAATGAGGAAGCACGAACATTTCAGATGTATTAAAAGTAAACTATATACTATGCTATATACACGCTGAGGTAAACTATTTTAACACAAAATGAGGAAGCAAATATCAATTTCAGTGGTATTACCAATTAAACTATATACACATGTGCACTATTTATAGTAGAGCGTGACGGTAAAATCTGATTAACATCCTTCAAAATCTTTTGGACCCGGTGTGCCTATAGAAGGACGGACATTCGTCACCTGAAGACGCGAAGTGTTTCTTCGCCAAACGTCGTGGTTTGTGTGGATTGTTGTTTACACTACTTTGTGTTGTGTTGGTGCATGACTAGAAATCTCTTTTCAAAGAATATTGTATGTAGTTGGACTACAACACCAGTTCGTTATACATTTTGTGAACTCTCATGGTGTGCGGAATCCTTTATATATTTTGTGATTTATCAATTACACCAGCTAGATTTACATTTACCTTACATTAGCATTACATTAAAATTGTATTTTAACATCCAAAATAAATACTCCAATAAGGTTATAAACTATAAACTATTAGCCATTGTAAAACCATTTTACCGTCAAACATTTATATTGCAAAAATGTGTTTCCTGAGCTTCCAATCTACAGTGTATTATATTCCTGCTTTTACAAAACACACCTCTCTGAACTTATAATCTACGCAGTCACGCAATCGCTTCAATAGGAAAAGTTTCCCCCTGTTGCACGTAAGCCTTTCCTCTACAAACACACTGGAATATATTTTGTGTTTAATATTCATCTCGAGGTATAAGCAGCCTTATATGGTACATGCAAAGTAACTTGTTTCGTGGTGAAACTAAACTTAAGCATTTAGTTTGTTCTTTCTCTTGTTCCACGCCTAAAAAGAAAAAATCTAACCATTTCATGAATGGAATTCATTTTGAGTTGGGTAGTAAACAAATTCCATTTCAAATTTTTGATCAATAGTTTTAAAAATGTTTTTCTAAAAAAAAATAATTTCAAAATTAATTACACGTTAATGTATTGGCTAATTTAGTTAAGAAAAGTAGTTACTTATAGGCTATTTTTTCGACGTCTGGTCAGAATATGGAGTAAAAGGTGACGTGTTGGTGCATTGTTACTAATATCATTTTAGTACTACATTTTGGTCGGTTGTCGGTAAGAAAGTACACAATACAAATTGCCCCATATGAGGTTTATTAATTATGTCTCCTCTTGATTGTTTTAATAATTCTTGAAAATGTCACTTCTAAATCGATACACTCCCCGAAGTTAACGAAAGCGTGTCGTGAAACTGTTGACCGTTTTTACTGAAACCGCTCATGAATGTTGCAGACATGTTTTAAAACACACTACAGTAAAGACCACGAAATAATACCGTTGAGGGAAGGGATTGTGTACACCGAGACCTTGAAAGCTCCAATCGCCTTAGTGCGACGTTGTCACGCTCTTCCCTCGCTTCTAACTGAACGCGGATGACTCAACGCATTTATAATTCTTTAAACCGTGCGCTCAAGTCTCGAGCGGTAAATACCAGGAGTGTTCGAGGCTAGTAGATATGGCAACGCTGCGCGGCCATCCTATTGGCCGCCACGCAACGGTGTTCTTTAGTGGTGTTTAATATAAGTACTGTTTGAATACATACATTTCATATCTACTGTTCAAATAACTTACCATTTGTGGGCTATAAATTATGGTAGCTGTAATAAGTAGATTTATAGCACTTAATATTTTTCAAGAATTTATTCAATATCCTATAAAAGTTTTAAAACATGTTTGCTAAATGGTGGCCGTCGTTAATAATTTGAGGTTATAGAGTGACTACATCGATAAGTGCAAGTCCACAACACACACATCAACTATCACCCTGGAAACGCAATGACCATAGCACCAAAACATGGCCATATCAAAGAACCGCGCCATCCTTTAGTTGGTTTAGTTTTGTCGAACTGTCAACATGTTTTCATCCCCATCTTCTTCAGATGAGGATCTTATAATATTAGATTCTAGTTTATGTAAATATCTAATTTTACATCCACTACACATCTACATAGTGGAGTACATCCACTAAAGTAGAAAAAGACAACATTTTTTTTCGGTAGGCAACTACGGCGGAATTTATTTACGCAGACTTATCTCGTGAGAAAGTACTGTGGGAGTTGGTCCGAAAGGACCATACCCACTAAACCGACCTCCCTCTCCCCGTCCAGGCAGTGGGGGAAGCGTATCACCGTTTAGGGACCTCCCTAATGGCTGCAAGATGCTGTCTTAACTTCGCTGAAACAAACAAAATGAGCAAGTGGCATGCGGAGAAGAAATCCACTACCCGAGACCGGGCAGCAATAAAACACCGTGACCCGTACCTAAACTTCACTGGCAGAGAGATCCTGGTGCTTCGATGAAGTCACGTTCTCGGGTACAGATGATAAGAAGTCGGGGGCTGAAACCGATGCAGTAGTGAAGAAATTCGGTTACCCGAGACCGGGCCAGCAACAAAACACCCGTTCCTAAACTTCACTGGCAGAGGAATCCCGGAGCTCCGATGAAGTCACGTCTCGAGTTCGGAAGTGAAGAATTGGCTGAAACAGATAATACATTCAATTAGCTCTAGATGAAATCGCTACCCACAGTCCGACCGACAGTCGGATTTACGGTGACTCGATTAAGGCGTCCGCCGGCGTTGATGAAGTGTTTAGTGTGTAGTGCTCCCCGAGCTTCCTCGGATCTACAGAGTCCGTCCTACACTCCACTGTTCGTTAACTCTTGGTGAATTTCAACATTTACATTCCGATTTAAGATGGGATTCAGAATGATTTTTAGGTTTTTTCAATAAACAAAAACTAATACAAACTATAAACACAAGTAGGGATTAGACTGTTGAACAGACTGATTTGAGCTGCACAAAGAGTCGAGAGTGCGAGGAAAAAATCGAAAATTCCTTGGTACGGTGCTTAGGGCGTTGCTCCGTTATTGCCATGTTAATATAAGTACATATTTTGCGTAGCTAGGGGCTATGTGCGGTGCTGTGTTATGGACAGGCCCTAAGGATCATAGTAAAATAAGTAGTGATTTTGTTCTAGCAAGTTACAAAGTTTCTTGGTGAATTACCAGTTGTATAATTATTTTGTTTAGTTATTGATTGTTTTTATCCAAATCAACCAACATAAATTATTCATGTAAAATAGGCTACCATAGTTCGTAAAGAAAATAACTTCAAATGAATAGTAAAGGACATTATTGTGGGATACAGAATTAATAATGCCAGTAGGTCCTATTATTAATACAAAACATAACGCAATGAAAAATAATAAACACAATGAAACGAATACGAATCCTTTGTAAATCCTGAGAAACCATTTTTGTAGCCAGACCTTGATATTACAAAGTAAGCTCCTTTCTACCTTGCAGTCTGCTTTGTATTATCTTACCAACACAACAAACTTTAAATAATCTTCGCAGTCACGTATTAGTTTCAAACGGAAAAGTTACCCTTTTATGTTGTAAGCATCCCACAGCGAGTTAACGGCAATAGTTTTTGTTTTAATATTCATCGAAATCATAAGTTCTATAAAACTCCAAGTCTTGTATTGTACTTTCAAATGGACTTTATGATATTTTATGTTGTTTATTCTTTCATACTGTTGTAATTTTCACTAAACACATAAATAACATTTTTAGAAAACAAAATTCATCTGATCTTATTTATTTTAAATTTTGGCTGATATTTTTAATTGTAATCAAATTAATTCTAATATTTTTAACAACATATAAAACACACTTATATGTAGAAACTTCTGCCATTATTTAACATTTTGTTCAGTTTTAACTTAATTCGAGGTAAAATCGTTTTTATAATCACTGGTAATTAATGCAAGAATCAAAGCTATTTTGGCTTGGGGTTTCGTTAAATTTAAGCGATTAGTTTAGTAATTAGAAACATTTTAATTGCTAGTTATTAGGTCTTTGTTGATTTTTTACTAAGTTTTGCAGTTTGTTTCGGGCTTAAAATATTATATAACATACAGGTGATTCAAGAAGAAACGCTAAAACTTTCAGGACGTGTTCTACCAGTGAAATAAAGAAAAACGTTTACATAAACAAGGTTCGGAATTGGTTCGTTTTCCAGTTATCCACCATTTTTTTTACAAATTACTTACATTTTTGCCCATGTAAAAAAAACTGAACTTTTGATCATATATTTTCAAAATGCTGGCCGTTTAAAATTGGTAATGTATCATATCTCTACAACGCTAACTTTACAAATAATTTTAAGAAACCATAACATAAAATCTTTTGATAACAAACAAAACAGTTTTGTATTTATTTTTCCCGTAGCACAAAAGACAACCTAGTTATCGGCTAAAAACTCAAAACATAATTTATATCTGAACTATTATTGTTCATTCTATGTTGTTTCCTTCCTGAATCTCCCTGCAAAAGTAAAAAAAATAAAAAATTGTCCGTGTTGAATCCGCGTTTAAATATACAGGGTGGAACAAAGTTAGTGCTAAAAACTTCGGGAAATGGTTCTATGGGTCAAAATAAATAGAAAATCAAGAATAGTATTTTTTCCAAATATCCGCCATTTTGTTTCTTTTACTAAATAACTAATATCTAGAGAACGGTTTCACCGATTGAGTTCAAACTTGGAATGAAGTTTAACCTTACAATGGTCTATCTTAAGGAAAATAAGCTATTACATCCAATCATGCATTTCAAAATGGCGGCTGTTTGAATAGTTCAAACCTAAATTACTCAAAACCCTTAAATTTTAACAAAAAATGTCAAGACACTATTTTTGTAGCCCTTTTGATTCCCTATCGGTTGATGTAACTGTTAAAACAATCGAATGAAGTATAAAGCTAAGTTATGTGTAATAATTGGTTTATTCAACCCAGCATCCTATACCAACATAGTAAATACTACAATATTGTATGTACATTTGCTGTCATTATCTTTAACTTAGCTTTATCCTTCATTTGATTGTTTTAACAGTTACACCAACCGATAGGGAATCAAAAGGGCTACAAAAATAGCGTCTTGACATTTTTTGTTAAAATTTACGGGTTTTGAGTAATTTAGGTTTGAAATATTCAAACAGCCGCCATTTTGAAATGCATGATTGGATGTAATCGCTTATTTTTCTTGAGATATATCATTGTAAGGTTAAAGTTCATTCCAAGTGTGAACCTAATCGGTTAAACCGTTCTCTAGATATTAATTATTTAATAAAAGAAACAAAATGGTAGATATTTGGAAAATGAAGCGTTTTTCGAAAAATTATTATTCTTCATTTTCTATTTATTTTGACCCACAGAACCGTTTCCCAAAATTTTTAACACTAACTTTGTTCCACCCTGTATAAATCCGTTTTTAAGTTATCGTCAGTAGCGAAAACGCAAAATCATGGATCAAAACTATAAATTCTTTTACATCTTTAAAAGTTTCCTTTTAAAGTGTGATACTGTAATGTAAAAAATGCTAGTGTTGTAGTATTATTATTTCGTAGTTAACGCCATAAACTTTGTTAATTAACATGATTAGAGCAATGAAATAATTTAGACAAAGTAAACAACCTCAGACTGAAAGACAAGTTTGCAAGACAACAATTAATTATTATAATATGATTGATTTGTTTAAATGATTTATTTAAATTCAAAAATAAAACGATTAAGAATAATAAAACAACTGTAAGATACCAATAATCCTAATCAGCTGATATGAATAGTAGCTACTAATAAAACATTCAACAATGTCACACCTGTTGTAAAAGTCATTTAAAAAAGGCATAAACCAACTTTAAACTTTAACCACATTAATATTGTTAATTTATAGGATTATTATTTTTTATTGTTTTTTAGAGTTTTAATTCAATTGCTTTAGTTTTGTATTGTCAACAAATGTACTTTATCACAGATGCTATGAAAAGGAAAGTATTTTACTTAAAGTAAAGTACTTACAGGAAAGTATTTTATTTCCTGAAAGAATTGGTTATTTTATAAATGTGTATTTTATTTTGTAACATTCTATTGTAGTTGTTTTATAATTCTTGTTATTTTAAGTTAGTTAGTAATATTGTCATATTTAGAGTTATGTAGAAATAGAAAAGGCAGAAAATACAAATATATTTAATTTTGTTTAAAAGCAATAAATAAATAAATAAATAAATACAAAATAAATAAAAAGGTGTTTTCAAGTAGATGTGGTTTTCTCTTTAAAACACAAAACTTAGATCAAATGAAAATAATGTAATACGTTTTACAAGAGCGATTATTTGTTTTCTTAAAATTATCACTTACAAAATTATTTTGTTGGAACTAAATTTATGACCTTAAGTAGGCTTTACAGAGCTTGAAATAAACCTATACTTTAGTTTTCTGTTTCTTCAAACGTTGCGTCGGTTACAGAATCTTGTAATTAAAAACGCAGCAGTTTATTTTCCTCAAGTCGACACCATTACGTAAAAGAGTTAGCAAATGTGAAAGGTCAAATTAGTAAGAGCCTATTTTGTTCCTCACGAACATTATTAGTTTTAAATAAGAGTCTTGGTAAACATATATGGAAGAAGGTCTTTTATGTTATACACAATACGTAAAATGAGTTTTACATTGAAAAACCATTTTAAATGTGTCATTATAGTTTAAATAGGTATTTATGTTTTTATTTAATACTAGTGGACCCGGCAATGCTTAGTTAGATTTAATTTTAGGAGTAGTCATTGCATTTCATCCCTTTGACATAAGTAAGTAATCAAATTGGAAATAGTTATGTTTATACCTTAAAAATAATATTACATAATTTTAGCTTCATAGTTTGCAGTAAGTTAGATTAATTTATTTTTATTGTATAGGGACAGAAACCCCATTTAAACCCAATTGTAAAGTCTAAACACTCCTGGCAATGAAATGGATAAAGTGTGAAATTTTTACCGAAATCGGTGCAATAGATTTTAATTCTATAAAGGATAAAGAAACAAACATTCAATTTTATATTTAGAGATAATTATGTTTTTTATTTTATTATTAAGACTTAATTTTAGGGTTGTACTTGATAACATGAGTGAATGTTATATTAGTAGGCCTAAGTCTATAAAAATAAAAACGATAGAAAATGTCTGAAAACTCCATAATTATAAAAGTTATCAAAATTATAATTTCCAATAATTATTACTATTTCTATGTAGGTAAAAACTTAGTTCGTAATCGCCTGGTACATAATGGAGCATGCAATTCTGTTAAAGGGAACATAAAATCAAAACAAAGAAATTCACTAGCAACATTTAAAACGATTCAACTAAAATAAAAACAAAACACAACCTGGGAAACTTTGCAGAAATAAGAACAACTTTACTTTACTGTATACAGCCATTTCAAAAAAATGATTAATTATAAAAAAAAACTTCTTGTTACGAGATCCTCGAAGTTGTACCAACTGTTAGGTCTACTGTCGATGGGATGTCTCCTCGAAGGAAGTGTCCTTTGACTCATCGTTGCAAACTTCTGGACAATGTCCGGATTTGGTGTGCAGAATCAGAATAAGGCGGACTAATGCAAAACTTGTTTATTCGACTGCCCCGAACTTAAAACTAAACTTATTTTAAGATAAATGTAAGAGGGCCGCTCCAAGAGTTGTCTCGAGTTTGCTCCATACCAACTTATTAACAGACTAATTCAATCTTGAACATCCGGCCTCAAGCTAGCGCAACCATAACCAGGGCCGGATTTCCCAATAGGCCCGGGCCGATGGGCGCAAGCTCTCAGGGGGCGCACGGCCGAGAGAAAAAAATATCTAGAAATAAAAATAAATAGCCATAACTTAAGATATTTTTTGAATTGATAACTATCGTCCATTCTACACTACATCTATTGCCTTAAAAAAACATACACAATATCTAGTTTTACTTTATATCACAGTTTTTGTGTCACGTTATCAAAATACGTCATGTAACAAATATAATTACAACTTACCGTCGTCAATAGTCGATTATCGTATAAATTCTTCAAACGACGGCCGTTTCGGAATAAGCCGTTTGAAGAATTTATACAATTGACTATTGACGACGGTAAGTTGTAATTAATTGTATTTGATATAAAACAATAGTCGGAATGGCGATAAGAATAATAAGTAACTTCATGTAAGCTGTGTTTCTGAGATGAAACCTATTTTGAAATGTATTACAAAGTTTTCTTATTTATTTGCCCAAATGACTGAATTGAACAAAACCTAAGTTATTAACATAGCAATGGCCATGCTTTGTTGCGGGAATGCTCTGCGGGTTGGATAGTTTTGTTTCAGTCCCACAAACGTGAGCTCACTATTTAATACATAAAATTACTAGAAGTGTTTTAAGACGGCATTTTGTTAAGCCCAGAACCAGGTAAATTATTCAAAAAACTTGCAATGATAAAATTGCATCGTGGAGTGGTGTTTAAGCAGTTAACATATAGGCCTGATATAATTTCTTAAAAAGGTTTTTGGGGAAGTAACTTTAACCAGACTAGGGAGCGGAAAAAATTATTGGGCCTAGGGGCGCCAAAATGCTAAATCCGGCCCTGACCATAACTATCTAAACCCTGACTTTAGAAAGGCAGCGGGAAAGGGGCGAAATGTATTGTAGTTTTGTAAGTTTAGAAGGTTAACATTAATAATATATAAACAAAAATGCTGTATAACAACTATAAATATATAAAATAATTAACAATGTCCCCCGAAAGCTGTTCATCTCCTACTACGATGCATCTTTGATACATGACGTTTTAGGTCTATTTCAAAGTTGAGGGGCGATGTGTACATAATTAAGAGCTAAAATCAAAATAACTTTACTAGTTAAAATTACTGTTAAATCCAAAATCTAATAGTTAATTACAAACTAAAATCAAATCAAAAATTATTGTAACCCATTTCTACTTTAATACAAACTGCAACTTGACCTAACATTTTTCTCAACCAGAAAAAAGAAAATAATCTAATAATACATTCAATGACAGAGATATACAAGTAACATTAAAGTCAAATCAATCGTGGATTATCAATTATAGAACAGGTTCCTCTAAAAAGAATTAATTACCGCCAAATTCTTTGAATTTTAAGATCATAACTAATAATAATCAACCTAAAATAATTTATATTTCAAAATAATAGGGTATCTAATCCTAGTTTAATTAAGAATTTCTCAAAATACAAAATAAATACAAATTTCACTTAATTAAATTATTTTATAATTTCTATAAAACAATTCCTGAAAGATAATATATTTGAATATTAATAAATGTATAACCGCGATTGCTGGCACAAAATTAATCATAAAAATTATCAATTAACAAAATCATACTAAAATAAATTAATAGAATTAATTACCATGTAGATAGCATTCCTTATATCATTGTAAACACCAAAGACATTTATAGGGCACTAACGAAGGAAGAACTTTTGAAAAACCAAACGCAACACCACAACGAAAGTTTGATCTAAAGTCTCTAGAAAAGTATTTGTGAGGTGAGGATTGAAACTCTTTAAATAGATACTATGACTCAGTTTTAACATTCAATGATGGCCAAAGCAGCAAGTTAGCTATGTACAAGAAATTATTTTACTATGGTAATAAAATGTAAAATTTTAATAAACGTGTTTTAGTTCCATTTAGCCCTAAGCCAGACTGATGTTTAGGTTTGTTATTAAAATCAGTTGTTTTATTTATAATATGTAACAACAGATGTTTGAATTGAATTATAATACACTAGCTGACCCGTACGGCGTTGCCCGTGGTGGTTGGTATTTTCAGTCTTTTTAACGTAATTGTATTCTTTTTAAGTGTTCAGTCAGTGAGTGGTATTTGGCTTATATATACCCTATACCTATATAGCCCTATTTGGCTTATATATATATATATAACTTAAATAATAAAAGCACAATTGTCATAATAATAAAAGATATGAAATTTTGATTTTAGTAACTTTGATCCCCCCAAACCCCTCCTAAAATTTCGAAATTTTTCATACCCTTTCTTACTTAGCACCTATGGCCCTAGAGGAAGCTACATACCAAATTGCATTCCAATCCGTTCTGTAGTTTTGAAGAAATCGTGATTTAATAACTTTGATCACCAAACCCCCCTAAAATTTAGAATTTTTTCAAACCCTTTCTTAGTGAGCACCTATAGCCCTAGAGGAAGCTACATACCAAATTTCATTCCAATCCATTCCGTAGTTTTAAAGAAATCGTTATTAACAATTTTCATACCCCCAAACCCCCCTAAAATTTCGAATTTTTTCAAACCCTTTCTTAGTGAGCACCTATTGCCCTAGAGGAAGCTACATACCAAATTTCATTCAAATCCGTTCGGTAGTTTTTGAGAAATCGTGATGAGTGAGTCAGTGAGTCAGTGGGTTTTCGCTTTTATATATATAGATAGATTAAGCATTTTCCTTGATTTTTGTGTGAGTTTGCTTTTATTTTGTAAACCTAACCTAAAAAGGTGTTGGTTGTGAAGAATAGTAAACTGATTCTAAATGTCTTAGTGTGTTGCTACAGTAATAATGTAAATGCATTCAATAAACATGCTCTGCTAAGCTTTTGAATCCAGATCAGCTGTTTTATGTGTTACTGGGCCCCAATTAAAAAAAAAAATAAAATGTAGCAAAATCCTTTCTTCGTGGGATAAGAAATAAACCCATACATTTTCGTATTAATATTAGTTTATTATTAGTTTTTGATTCTGTGTCAGTCATCCAGTCAGGCAGTCAGGAAAAGACGCTTATATTATATTACATAGGACTAGTGTTTATTTAGTAACTATAGACATAGTTTAAGTAATCGTCCCCAACAAGTAATTAAACAAAATACCTGTAATTCTGCCCATTATATTTTTAAGTATGATAAAAGATATAATTTCCAAAAGCAACGGTCCTGTGCCTGCAGGGTTAAATAGAAAGCAGGGGAATTCAATAAACTTTATACATACGTAATGATAGGGATATACATTTGTTTTTACAGCTGCGACGTAGTGGAAGGTTATGCTTGGAATAACAAAGTACAACCTTCTACTCTAAACGGTTTTATTGAATTATTCAGACACTAATGTCATTTGAATGCAACGTTAGGCTAATTTATTCTGAAAGGAATATCAGATATTCTATTTTAAAGAAGTAAAATCAATGATACAATCTGCGCCATTTTTATATATATTATAATTTATTAATTCTTGAAACCGAACAAAGCGAGGGGAGATTGGGGAACAAGGGCACAACGACTATAAAAAAAAAAAATCTCTTAAACTGCACATTAGAATGAGAATATCAATCAGTAGATTGTATTTAGTTTTATAATTAAGATTTTATTTCATAACCAGGTACATAACTTTCTTTACACTTAATGCAGTTTGAGTTTCTGAAACGAAAATATTAACATGAGTTTTGTTTTAGAAATAGCCCAATGAAATAACGTTCCAATTGTATATAGCGAACGTTGCTTTTGCTGAACGAAAATTTTCCAATATAAGATGATTAATACAAACACGATAAGTAACATGTTGCATCGCATATTTAGTGACCTAGAAAATTGGTTAAAATTTGTTATGACAAATCTACAGCCTTGTAAACGAACTCTTTTTAAATCGTACATGAAATAAATAAATTGCATTTTTTAAACAACATAAGTGTAGTTATTAATGAATAATTTCTTATAAATGCTTATCAATTATTGTAATGAAAAGCTTTGAATTATTTTATGTAGAAAATTGCGTCAGTGTTGTTTTTCACAATTTAATACTTGGAAGTATTTAACAATGTATCACGGTAAAGATGCAACAATTTATCTTTTAAATAGAGCGATAAAACTCTAAAAATAAACCCTTTTTGGAGAGGAGCTTAAATGTTGTATTTCGGAATGTATAACTCATTTTCAAGTAGAAGTATCCAAGTCAAGAATTGGATAGATAAGTTTCAATATAATTACTTCTTCTGTGACTTATTTGTTATTTTCTTATTTACGCGTTTCAGAAAGTATGTCGCATCATCAGAATCAGTGCTTAAGAGAGGTCGTCCAACATTTAAACTGAAACGATAAAAAACATTGGCGTTTGAAGGATGATTCTTGTTTGTTTTTTAATGTGAAACGACCTCTCTTTAACGAAGACTGTGATGTTGTTACACTTATGAAACGCGTAAATAAGAAAGTTACAAATAAATATCAGATGGAGTAGTTATATTAAAACGTAGCCTATCAAAAATAATGTGTTTTCTCCAAATGAAGGAAATTTAAAGGCTATTTACGATTATACAAACTACATATAAACAATGATATAAACTGGTATGTATGATTCTATGGGCTCCACCTATGCTCGCTTCGCTCACCAACCCCGGCGTCAACCCATGATGAATCCAATGGCAAACAAATTATTGTATATTCTGATATTTCACGGAAATGATGATTGGACGGTGAAATCCACTTACATAGCTAATGTAAGACAAATATCCAAATAGTCACCATCATCCTTAATAATTCGAATTTCGGTTCGCGTTGTAGTTTCGTCATTAATATTTAAATAATCAATAATCAACTTTTCAAAATAAGTTAGATTTTACAGACTAAAGGAAACAATATAATATGTGACCCCATATTTTCTACTTACAATGCAGTAATCCTTTTGTTTGTTTTTACCTAATCTAAAAAAACTCTTAGTATTGAAGAATAATTACCCGATTCTAAATTACCCAAACTGGTTGCAAATAAACGTGTTTTTATCAAAATCAGCTGTTTTATTTATAATATGTAACAACAGATGTTTTAATTGAATTACGATAAAGTAATAATTTTTCGTTGATTTTTGTTTGTGTTTGCTTTTAATTTGTGTTTGCTTTTAATTTGTTAATCTAACCGAAAAAATCGGTTGGTTATGAATAATAATAAACCTGATCCTACATTTGTTATGTTGGTTGCTAAGGCAATGAATATAAACAAACTTTATTTGCAAAGTTTTTGATCGGAACAGCTGTTTTATCTGATGCAGGGCCCAGGGGTGGGGCTGATCCCAGAATTTTCACTATTTTTACACTTTAACAAAAATTAGCAAAATCCTTTGTTAGTGCTAGTCTATGACCAAATAAAGAATAATATATACCTTTAAATTTTCGCATTGTATCTTAAGTAGTTTTTGCGCCACTTTAATTCTAGGTTAGCAGGTCATTTAATCAGGACAAATCCCCTTATATATATCTTCTATATATATATAAAAGTCAAATCCACTGACTCACTGATCACGATTTCCCAAAAACTACTGAACGGATTGGAACGAAATTTGGTACGTAGCTTCCTCTAGGACCATAAGTGCTCACTAAGAAAGGGTTTTAAAAAAATTGAAATTTTAGTGGGGGTTTGAGGGTGTC
This sequence comes from Philaenus spumarius, assembly GCA_018207615.1. Classification (NCBI taxonomy): domain Eukaryota; kingdom Metazoa; phylum Arthropoda; class Insecta; order Hemiptera; family Aphrophoridae; genus Philaenus; species Philaenus spumarius. The sequence continues at coordinate 202,216 of JAGFPH010000560.1, forward strand.
AAAGTTACTAAATCACGATTTTTCCAAAACTACCAAATAAATTGGAATGAAACTTGGTATGTAGCCTTCTCCTAGGGCCATAGGTGCTCACTAAGAAAAGGTTTGACAAAATTAGAAATTTTAGGGGTTTGGGTTAATCAAAGTTATTAAAAAAACTATTTATTCAAAACTACCGAACGGATTGAAATGAAATTTGGTATGTAGCTTCCTCTAGTTCCATAAGTGCTTACTAAGAAAGAGTTTGAAAAAATTGGAAATTTTACAGGGGTTTGGGGGGTAAAAATGACTAAATCACGATTTTTCCAAAATTACGAAACAGATTGGAATTAAATTTGGTATGTAGCTTCCTCAAGGGTCGTAGGCGCTCGCTA
>JAGFPH010000560.1:202596-213864 GCA_018207615.1 Philaenus spumarius
AATTTGAGGGGGGTTTGGAGGATCAAAGTTATTAAATCACGATTTCTTCAAGACTACCGAACGGATTGGAATGAAATTTGGTATGTAGCTTCCTCTAGGGCCATAATTGCTCACTAAAAAGGGTATGAAAAATTTCGAAATTTTAGGAGGGGTTTGGGGGGATAAAAGTTACTAAAATCATAATTTCAGATCTTTTATTATTATGACAATTGTGCTTTTATTATGTAAGATCTATATATATAAAAACAAAAACCAAATACCACTCACTGACTGAACACTTAAAAAGAATACAATTTCGCTAAGAAAAAGTATGAAATTTTAGGTGGGTTTGGGTGGTTAAAGTTAATAAAAATCCTGTAAGAAATACATAGTATAATATATTTTTATTGTTAATATACATTTAACTTTTATTGTATATATACATTTGTCTATCCGTCCAAAGCCGGATCGGGCCAGCTAGTACATGTATATATTGTATTCTCGAATACAGATTAGTACGCCACTTTATTTCTAAGAGGTTATCCGATACCGAAGATGCTAATTATATAAATTATAACCTTTTGATGGAGATTACCTAAGAGCTTTTGGATAACCGATGCATACTATCAACTACTATGACTACTTTAAACTTTAAGTATGCATCTTCTTAAAATGACCATTAATAATTAACCAGTGTAGTAATGTCAAGACCATTGAAGTTTTCCATTTCCTATTTTAAACAGAAAACTAACAAAAACATTCTTCGGTCTTTCTTCGGAATATAAATTGAATATCTATTTAATAAAGATGACCTTAGGTGCTGAATAATTCAGTAAAGTAGAACGTTATACAAACCTATTCTTAACGCAACCTTTCATTTCCACGAAGGTAATATGAAAAGCTTTTGGTATACATTGCCATTAAATTATACACATGTATAAGGCTTATTGATTTTCCCTGCCTTCTACAGCGGTCACGGAACAGTTGTGTTGGGAAATTAGAGCAATTTGCCCTGCGTCGCACGTAAGGATATAATGGCGGGAAGTCGGCTTGTTTCGCATTACTGGCTGAACGGAGGCGTTGCGGGCGTGATGGGTTTTATTTAATTACTGTATGTATAATCGCTTAGGCCAGTGTGCAATTACATAACATTAGTTTAGTAAACATTTGTGATGCTTTATTATTTTAATAAACAGGAATATTTGGTTCGTCCTAAAGATACCCGTTCCGTTTTTATTCTTGCAACAAAGTTCTCATTTAGAAAAGATTTTTCAATAATATTTGGGAAAAACTATTTTAATAAAAAAAATTTAATGTGTTCTGTTAAACACTGTAAAAGATCAAAAGGTGTTCCTAAACGTTTCCAGAACAAACTCGTTTACACTTTAAAATAATGTTCCTTTACATACATCTCTCTCAACTCAGTTTAGGACACTTGGGTTGTGCTGGATAGCCTGATTGTTTGACAATTCTGCTGCAGCAAGTATGTTGTCAGTCATGTATATAACAGATTTTCTATTTCCCATTTTTTTTATCACTCAAGCAATGATACAAAATAAACAACATTATTTTTGTATTTGTAACTTGAGCAATGGGAGTTATGATACTCCTTTTTTTGGACACTAAATCATATAAAGCTTGGCACTTGGGACTCTAAACATAAAATCTATGGGGTAGTTGAGTAAAAATGAAAAACATAATGTCCCACTTTCACGAGGAGGAACAAAGCTGACCCCAACAAAAATTGAAGTAAGGGGTTCAGCAAGTCTTTTCTTGAAATCCTGAAATGCTCGCTATTTTTAATTGAATGAAGCTTTTCGTCCAGCGAACCATTTATGGTACAGACTCGGTTCTTAGTCATAGCTACAGTTAAAAATTAATATAAATGCTTCTTTAGAGTGACTAAAGTGATTATGGTAATTTTAACAATGCCGGTTTTCTTGGCTTAAATCAATTTTCGCAAAATTATAAAAGTGTTAGATCAATGCAGGTAATTCAAAAATAAATGTTGTAATTTATTTTCAGTTGGAGGTATGTTAAAAACATGTAATCTGCAAAACATATATCATCTGACAGCAACATTAAGAAACAACATGTATCATGTTATGATATAAATGTGAAATTCTAATATCTCGACTGAATTAATAATCCCTAAATTCGTTATTCGAGTTGTATTATCTTATACTAATTAACTTCATTAATAATAATACAAAATATCTTTCAGGCAATTTAGTTTTCTTAAGAATATTTTTTTAGCAAACACTAACTACAGTAAAGACCACGAAATAATACCTTTGAGGGACTGGCTTGTGTACACCGAGAAATTGAAAGCTCCAATCGCCTTAGTGCGACGTTGTCACGTTCTTCCCACGCTTCTAACTGAACGCGGATGACTCAACGCATTTATAATTCTTTAAACTGCTCTCAAGTCTCGATCGGTAAATACCAGGAGTGTTCGAGGCTAGTAGATATGGCAACGCTGCGCGCCCATCCTATTTTCCGCCACGCAACGGTATTCTTTGGTAGTCTTTAATATAGAACAAGGCTTACATGTATTTTTTAATTTTTAAACTAATAATAAAGTATTTACTGACACAAATTAAATGAAGTAAATCTTTATTTATAATTTAAATATACAAATACAATCTAATTGTATGCTATTATTTTTTAGAGTTAACTTTCATTTGAATAATCACCTTCGTCACTTTACCTCATTCTATGTGATTACATTTTGTATAAAGTCTTAAAACATTATTTACGTCTGCTACTTTACAACTGTAGATATTAATCTGAGATATTCTTAATTAACATTGTTTAAAAGTCGGTCAAAATGAAGTTGTGTTGATGAAATTAGACTTGCTCGAGTTATTAAAATAAGCGTACACAACAAACTAGGCGCTCAATCTGAAGCACTACTCATTACACGAATACAATAAACCAACTCCGCTCAACATTAGTTTTATTAAATTCATAGTATTATTATACCTCTAACCCTTCCAACTGGGTGGATGCCAATTTCATAAAGTGGTAGAATATCCGCTCTTCAGTCACAGCAGCAACTCATATATATAGAAAATATATAAATTAAACCTTATTTAAAAATTCGAAATGGGTTGAAAAAATAACAATTTCATGTATCTATACTAACATTATAAAGAGGTAAAATTTGTTTGTTTGTATGTAGGTGGTATTCTCTGGAACTACTGAACCGATTTAAAAAATAGTTTTACTAAAAAAAGCTACACTATCCCTGAGTAACATAGGCTATAATTATACAATTTGATAAATACCTTTTTTACTTCAATATTTGTAAATTTAATAAGAAAAATCTTATTTTAGGCCTAGACTGATGAATCTTCATATGTATTTACATTTTACCGCAGCAACCAATTGAATAAACTAACAGATAAAACAGATCCTTGCTCCAATATTTCCATTAACAGCTGATTTCAAACTTTGAAGCAATTATTTGTATTCCTAACTTTTAGGTTAGGTTTTTATTAAAGTGTAGACCTGAGCCTTGCTGGTTAATTAACCTTTGTTTTAACTGATGTTATAAAAAATACGAAAAATTTTATTTGAACATTTAACATTATTTACCATCTTAACTTAATCTTATTAATTTAAAATGTTATAAAGAGGTAAAATTTGTTTGTTTATTTGTTTGTATGTACGGGGTAATCTCTGGAATTACTGAACCGATTGAAAAAATTGTTTGACTAATAAAAAGCTACACTATCCTTGAGTAACATAGGTTAGAATTAATTTTGATTCAAGTGTTAAAACAATCCATGAAACAATAAATATTAATAGTTATACTTCCCTTAAAGCTAGAGAGCTGACATTTTGTATATTTATTTATTACGAGATACATAGAAAAAGTAAACTAGATTTACATTTTGTCGCGTTCTGCTAAGGGGTGAAAATGTGCTAAAAACCGTTATATTTTATTTAAAGTTAGTGAGTTGAAAAATTGTACATTTATTTCTTACAACATACATAAAAAAAAATTATAGATTGACATTTTGTCGTGTGCTGCTATGGGGTGAAAATGTAGTCAACATGTTGTTTGTTATGCTTTCCCTAAAGCTAGAGAATAAACTCTTAATAAATTAAGGAATTTTAAAATACGAAACAACACTATGTTACATCCTAATTAAAGTACATAAGAGATATTACAATTTAATAATACTACCTATTTATATACACATGAGATGAACCCCTTTAAGATGAATTGTTTAAGAGTAGTTATTCTATTTTAACCCCTTAAATGTAACATAAATACTTTTTACGGTTTTAACTCCCTCTTGTGATAATAACCTACTAAGCCAATCTGTTCCTTTTGAATTATACGATCAAGGCTTGAATGGAGAACATACATTCAAAGTGGATCTCGACTTTTCTTCGAATAGCTGCTGTACTTGTTGATACAATGTTGTTATTACTAGTACAATTTTATTGAATTCTTGGGGTGTACGGAACCCTTTGCGCTTTTAATAATGACACTTATTCTCACGTTTAATTTAACATTTTACTCTCAAATATTTGTGTATATGAAATTTAAAAAATGTAAGGTTTGATTCAAAGTGCATCATGTATATGTTTTATAAAAAATGTGTCTGAGAAAGGTAGGCAAGGTAGGTAGGTAAATATAGATGATATCAAGACTGTACTTCATTGAGATGCTTTATTACATCAGTTATAAACTCATAAAATGTAAGTAATAGTTTGTTCAAAATTATTTAAGCAGTTTTGAGTAATGCACAAACACACGAACACAAGTTCTCTCTTTGAAATACTAAACACACATTATCCGAAGCGTTTAAACTTCCCCTAACAACGTATGACAAGATCTGCACGAGCGAAGCTGCCATTACAACCCCTCTTAGGTAATTAATTATCAGTGGATTTATTAAGGGCGGTTATTTCTCTTCGACCCCTTCATTAGAAGCAGACCATCATTGTTGTTGTACACTCCCTTAAAACAATTAACACAATGTTGTGAGGGATTATTAGGTTGTGTCTCTCTCAATGGCAATTGTGGGCGAAAATTTAATTTCGGAATTATTGTCTATTGAGTAACTATTGCATGTATAATAGAAGGGATTTAAAAGTAGTCTCACCTATTGATAGGGATGCCAAGTCAAACGTACTAAAACAATAATACTAAAACAAATAAACCGAACTTATAAATATTATGCTAAACGTATCGGAACAAAAGTATTTAAACATACATTGAAACTATCTAAGGGAAACTGTTATTTTTTATTACGTTTTTTTGAAATTAAACATAATTTTAAGACGTTTTATTCTTTCTTTATATAAACCCCACAGTTTTCATTTAAAGTTGACTTGAAATTTGTTAAGTTATATACTTTTGTTATTCTCCTTGTACACAATAAATATAAGAATCATAAAAGCAAAATTAAATAATAATAAATACTACATACATAACTAAAATACAAATTGCAGAAAATAATTCAAAATAGAATTTTTAAAACAATTATAAAGTTATACGACTCAATAAAAAACAAACAAAAATTACAAACTGTTCTGATACAATTGTACACAGACAATGTAGTCACTTATTTTAGGCTTACTAAGCATGTTTTGAAGCTACCCTCGTTTGAAATAAAGAATCAAATATTACTTATCAAAGATTAGAAAACAAAATTAGGCTGTGAAAATTATAACATATACAATTTACAAAATTTAGCGTAATATGTGGAGGTTGTTTAACGTAGACAAAAGTCAGTCCAAAGACTCTCCCTTTGGGTTCCACCATGACTGTCGTCGAGTAAGAATTTGGAGGCAATCCGGAAACAGAGACACTCTGTAGATATAGCCCTTCTGGAAATACCATTGTGGTGGGAGGGGGTATCGCCATTAGCCAAAAAACTGATCTAATTGTAACCAGTGCTTTGGTTTCTCACTAACACGCCACTCCAGTTTTTTTTATTACATTAAAATATTGTATATCTTTTTTATAACATCTGTAGTATTACCTTAAAATAAATAAATTGATTCATTGTCAGAATTGGGTATTAAATACTTAAATATCTGTATTGAAAATAATTATCTTAATGTAGGAAATACGAACCAAACTTTTGTTATTTCAAATATTCGGGTACAAAATGTCTATATACAAAAGGATGTGTGTATGCGTACATTACTTTTAATTGTATGTAAACTTCTTTCTTTCTTTTTTTTTTTTGTTAATAAATTTTAATCCATATTTTAAGATTTAAAATGTATTTTTTCTCTTAATCTATATATATATAAAAGCGAAATACTAAGAAAGGGTTTGAAAAAAGTTCGAAATTTTAAGGGAGTTTTGAAGGGATCAAAGTTACTAAAAAACGATTTCTTTAAAACTACAGAACGGATTGGAATTAAATTTGGTATGTAGCTTCCTCTAGGGCCATAGGTGCTTATCAAAAAAGGGTTTTAAAAAATTGGAAATTTAAGGGGGGTTTGGGGGGTAAAAATTACTAAATCACGATTTCTCCAAAATTACCGAACAGATTGGAATGAAATTTGGTATGTAGCTTCCTCTAGGCGCTCGCTAAGAAAGGGTTTAAACAAATTCGAAATTTTAAGGGGGTTTGGGGATCAAAGTTATTAAATCACGATTTCTTCAAAACTACTGAACGGATAGGAATGGAATTTGGTATGTAGCTTCCTCTAGAGCCATAGGTGCTCACTAAAAAAGGGTATGAAAAATTTCGAAATTTTAGGAGGTGTTTGGGGGGTTCTTAGTTACTAAAATCATAATTTCAAATCTTTTATTATTATGACAATAGTGCTTTTATTATTTAAGATCTATATAATATATAAAAGCCAAATACCACTCACTGACTGAACACTTAAAAAGAATACAATTACGTTAAAAAGACTGAAAATACCAACCACCACGGGCAACGCCGTACGGATCAGCTAGTTATTTATATTAGTAACTGTTATTAATTTGTTGTATCTGGTAATTAAGTTTGAGGAACAATATACCAGGCGATTGTAAACCCATATGCTAAGGCGATGGTAACCAGTAAGTTTTTTGTCTAAAAAAATAAAAATAATAGAATAGTGTTGATGTCAAGAATGGCTTCATTAATTTTCTTTTACTAAAACCATATTTGAAGTTGTTTCATAAACGTTAATTTTATTACTCTTTCTGTAGGTTTGTTGCCATTGAAAGATAATGTTCCAAAAATGGTTGAAAATTCAAATATTAATTTGGTGTCCTGAAAGTTAAAATGAATACCTAATTATGTTTATGTAATAAGGTTTATATTGCGTAAGATAAATAATTGAATTCAACTTCGAAACGATTTAGTTTATCTATGTAGAGTTCTAAATGTGTGAATGCAAACTGTATGAAATGTTTTTAAATTAAGTATGTGTAGTACAATTTATCTTTAATTTTATTTGTATAATGTGTTTTCTGAAGACACCCCATTATTTAGTTTTATTTACATCATACATATTTTTATATATGCTATGATTTTTCATTGCCAAAGTTTCCACATTGTCATTTAATTTAAATTTTTTGACAGAAGACTGTTACGTTTCATTTCGAATTTTTATAACTATATAATCATGTTAAATAATTTTACATTACTTTACTCATTTTTAACTACAATTTTAACTATTTAGAAAGTTACTCATTAAATACTGTGTTTTTTTTATCTGTTATAATATGTTAAAAGTCCAATTACCTTTTTTTATATATGTACATATATTTATAACTCCAGGAAATACTGTCTTTGTTATAAAACTATTTTAATAAAGATTTCATAAGTTGTGGAACGGAATAGAAATTAAAGTTGTTGGTTTCCCCTCTCGAGAATATATTCTATTCTAAATAAACGTTTTGCTGCCATCCTGAACCTCAAGAGTATTTCCAAGTAGATAAAATGAAGTTTGATATAAAGTTTTCTAGGAAGAAATGTAACTTTACAGTTAGACGGTTTATGCTATTGTGAAATAAAATAACGTTGTATTGTTTATACAATGTTTACAATCTGGTTGTGCATTGTAAAGCTAAACCATCAGGACATCCTACCAACTATTTACAGATTTTATTTGAAAGCGATTCTATAAGGTATATTAAATCTACACTACTATCAAATTTGCTTATAAATCTTTTATGTTTTCCCTACGCTGTGAGAATCCCTACAAAATGTTTTTAAATATAAATTATATTTCTGGACTTTGTATTTTGCTTTGCACGTAGTTGTTTTAAAATAATTTTATTATGTTACTGTTTACAGAAAACAATTAATTAAAAATAATTATTTACCTTAATGCTCAAGCTAACGATTTTACTAAGACTAAATATTGGAAAATTTGTTCGATCAGAAATTATATTTAACATTATTTTTGTATAGATCTTTAGCTCCAATAATTTAGGGAGTTTTGTGTGAAGTGTCGCCAATTTCAAGAGGAGCAGCTGTTATAAAATGTTTCTTGCAAAGCCTGACACTTTGCTCATTTATCTCTGAAGCAAGTATGGGTTCAACATTTTAAAACTTATTGTAGTCAATATTGTATTTTTCGTCTGTATTTCATGGTTGTAAAGTCGTTAGAAAATAAATAAGTTCTTATCGTTTTAATTGACTTTTTTGGTTGGGTGAGGGGGTAATAAAAATAGTAGCTACTATACAGAATTTAGGGTTTAACTTTTTCTCTAAGAAGAAAGTGTATCAACAACAGTACAATAATAATAGTTCATATTCTGTAAAATAACTAAGTCAAAAACTGTAGACAAGGCTGTAAAAAATGAACTAGGCTGGCACGACTAAAATAAAGATATATTACATAGGTATCAATCCGTATTAAATATTAATTTAATTAACTCTTTTCTTTCCTAAAATGTTTTTGTAATGAAAGGGGTTTTATAGGTATTTAACATTACAAGTTTAAATAGCCTCTATTAATAGGAATCAGACCTTATTAAATAGTAGGTTAAATGGGCCAAACGACCAATCGCCGTTCAACATTGACAACTCATACAACTAAATTTAGAACCACATCACACACGTGTAACCTGATTTGACAGTCAATATTGTCAATATCAACCCAGCCTTGAACTTAATATCAATTTATACAAAACAAACTGCACAGAATAACCTAAATTCTTCCCAGCCTACAAAGTAATGCAAAATAACCTAATTCTACCTTTCACAACTAATAAAACCTAATAAACTTTTCCAACTTAAACAAATCTGGGCTAATTTAAAACCAAGCCTGACATAAACTCTTACTCAATTAAAACAAACCTTATTAATAATTAAAAAAACTGGTTAGAAATTACTAAACCTCACACAAATTGACAGAAAAACACATCCTACATTACTAACAACCTAACTTAACACACAACTATTTTAAACCAGCGTATACATAAACTTACAGCACCAAAGACTAAGAAAATGATCTAAAATAACACCTAACTTAGACTTTCCCTACCTAAACAAAGCTTATCTCGGTAATTTAACTAAACCCTAGGGTATCTTACGAGCAAAACATATTTCAACAATCTAAGCAAACCTAAGATACTAAACCTAAACCAATCAAACCTGACTTACCCTGAGCAAAACTAACATAAACATGCTTTCAACTTAAACAAACGTTACCAAAACAAAAACAAAAGGTGCCCTTATAACCTAACATAATAAACAGAACTATATTTAAACCGTGACTTAGTGAACAAAAGTTTTTTAAACTTGCATTTGGGTTTTAGTTATACAGTATAAATAAAATTCTTTATACAACTACACCAATTTATCTTCATTCATCCAACTCTAGAATATTACAATTAATTCAGTTTATCCTCTTTCTTTCTTATGAATTTACTAATAAACAACTGCTTTAAAACTATGGTTTTGTGAAGTTAAACGATTTTCAATTTATGCAGTGAACTATAAAACTTTTTATTTTATTTTATTATTGTATAAATCAAATTTTACAAAAAAATAACTAAACAAATTGTCATCTATGGATTATAGTGCCCATATATACACGAGACCTGTGCGCGGGCACAAGTCGTGCACAACATAACTTTACAATAATAATTATTGAAAAAGAAGAGAGGATAAAAAAATAGAAGGAAACACAATTTTAAAATATACATGAAATCATAAATAGGTCATCACAAAAATACCTTTACAAAGAATCAGAAATAGAATGCGAGATAAACAATAAAAAGATAAAAAGAGCGACATATTGGCTAATCTATGAAACACAACACTCTTTAATAACCTATATTAAATATAAATAAACGGTACCAGAAACTGGCACATACTTTCTCACAAACATATTTAAATTATTAAACAGACTTCTTAATTGTAGGAGGTTTAGGTGAGTGGATGCATTAAAGTGGGAGAGAAATTAATAAATATTATTATTATTAGCTGAATGATAATTTTTATAAAGATTCGGTTTTTGCATATGTTAGGGTACATTAAGGGCTACAAATAAGACACATTTTATCAAAATCGTTAAAGCCGATTTTTTTTATACAAAAATAATAACCGATTTTATTTTTTTAACCGAGGCCATCTGTACAGGCCTAATTCACATGTTTGGTGCAAATTGTTCGAAATCGATAGAATAGTTTTCTCTCTAGCTTTGTATACATACAGACAGACAGAAATTTTGTAAAAACCACTTTTTGGACACAGGGGACCCCAAAACGGATATTTCCACAAAAATATCAACATCGATCTTTTTGTGATCACTATAAATACTTTATCTATACTATAGTATAGTGAGAAAGTAAAATATGATTAAATAGTAATAAAAGAACTCATCGCGATATTTGTATAACAAGGCCGTAGATCACTAACAACTCATAGAATTACATTTATAACTCCTTGCCAACTCAGAAAATCCACACATGTGTAACCGACTATAACAATAAAAATAAATACATTTATAAACTTAATATTAACTTATACCATATAAGCCTGCACTAATAGAATTAGACGGGGAAGTAAACCCAACCGCGCTACTCACTGTTCAAACTAAGAAACGGTTCTACTAATTCTCATAACGGCTACAAAACTCGGTAACCAAAGGTTAAACTTATCAGCCATTATTTACTATATGAAGAAGCAAAATCTAAACGAATTAATTACTTAAGCCAGCGAAAATACGTTCCTAGTCTGCCTGCTTCCTCGCGCGTTGTATTGTTGACTCCTATAAACCTACGCACACATTAAATGACACGCTCAGAGATTTATAACTAATCGTAAACCCTGATAATGAGCCCGTCACAAAGCAATGCATTTT
>JAGFPH010000560.1:257509-340375 GCA_018207615.1 Philaenus spumarius
GCGTAGCCCCTACTCTAGAACAGACCCGAACCATACCATATAGACTAATTGTACACTCAGACGGCATCGAATGTAAATAGAGTGACAAGTTTCATAGTTTATATGCAGTAAATAATAATTTCTGTATTTGGGGCGTAGCCCCATTTCTCTTTAGATGGCAAACCATACCACAATGTCAGCTACTATACCCAGGATCCACCATAGGTAAATAAATTGACGTTGTTTACAATTTATAAACAAAAAATCTAAATATCCGTATTTGGGGCGTAGCCCCTATTCTAGAATAGACCCGAACCATACCATGTAGACTACCTGTACACTCAGACATCATAAAATGTAAATAGAGTGACAAGATTCACAGTTTATATGCAGTAAATAACAATTTCTGTATTTGGGGCGTAGCCCCATGGCTCTTTAGATGGCAAACTATACCACGATGTTGGCTACTATACACAAGATCCACCATAGGTAAATAAATTGACGTTAATTACAATTTATAAACAGAAAATCTAAATTTCTATATTTGGGCGTAGCCCCTATTGCAAAATAGATGAGAACAATACCAAGTAAACTAGCGATAAACTCGGACGTCATGTAAATAGACCTTACAAGTTTTACACTTTATAAGCAGCAAATACAAATTTCTGTATTTGGGGACGTAGCCCAATTGCGATATAGATCCGAACCATACAATAAAGTCGGCCGCTATACGTTATTGTTAATTAGTGTAAACAAAGTTATAAAATGGTTATATAAACATCAATACCCGTATTTGGGGCGCAGCCCCTTTGCATAATAGATCCGTACCAAACCATGAAGTCAATCGCTCTACTGATCAAATATAATACTGTACTTAAAACGTATTAAAACATGTTACTAAATATACACGTGTTTAGCATTACACAATGACCAGGCGAAGGAAGCGTTGCGTTTTAATTAAACAGTTCGTTTTGTTTGTAATTTGTTTTCAAATCAAAACTTAATAAGAAACAATAACACAAAACAAACCAAGGCGTTTGCCTTCAGGCAATTTCCCCTCAAGCCACGTCAGCCAATAGCAGATCTGTTACCCCCACTGTACTTCAAAGGGATAGTAGACCATCAAGTTCTGTTAGTTTATAAATTATTATAGGCGGATCATCAAGATGGGCTCTTTTCACGAGGACCATCAAGTTCCAAAATTTCGACTATAATGTATTTGTTATGGAATATATGTGTACGAATCCTTATAAATGAACCAAATGACATATTATAGTCAATAGTATCTTTATATAAACCTGTTTAAATGAAGAGTCCCATGGACCATCATTATAGTGTACAGTTTACAGGACCATCACCTTCCGCTCAATCATGAATATATATATATATAATGTAAATTTTTTGTGGTTTTTGTTTACATTTGGTTCTACTTGGTTGGAATGTTTAGTTAATCTTATTTTCTAGTACTAATACCATCTGATTATTACCCTATAATTTTCATTTGGATAAGTCAAATTTAAACTCTAATAAACGCATTTAAAATCTATATTCAAAACGTGCTCTCTCTTAACAACTTTTCGTACAGATCATTCAAAATAAATATAAATCTTTCTTTGAAAATGTACATTTTACCCAGTCTAAGTTAGGCGTAAACATGAACAATAAGTATTTACTGTTAGTATTTATGTTGCTCACTACTTAACTGAGTTTTGGATTTTTCAAAATATAACCTTTGTTGGTCACAAAATATTATGTATATTTTTTTAGCACTGCCATATAAAAACTTTGTACATTTTCCATAAAAACAGGTATTTGCTGAAAAGTTTAAGCTAATCTATAAACGGTTTTGTAATAACTGAATAACTGACTGACATAGAATAACGCAGAGCAAAAATTATTTCAGATACAAATACAAAAATTAAAAGGTATACCAATATAGAGTTATAGACCCACACTAAGAAAGGCTTATCACAAGTTTTCTTTTTAAAGCGCAAAGTAGTGAAAATTCGAGCACTTACCTCCAACCATATAAATGTGATAATAAACCCTAGACAACTGTTCGGATCAAAAGCTTGGAAAAATGTGTTTGCTTACATTCATTACCATAACCGACATAGCAAATTTAGAATCAGTTTATTATTTTTCACAAGCAACAGCTTTTTTTAGCTTAGAGTAACAAACTAAAAGCAATGAAACATTCTCACTCTATTATAATTGAAATCATACATTCGTTGTTACATATTACAAATAAAACTGCTGAATTGTACAAACAAATTAATTTTAGGTTAGGCCTACAATGAACCAAAACACGTTTATTTAGAACCAATTTGACACATTTTGAATCAGGCAAATAATCTTCAGAACTAATAGCTTTTTTTACTTACATTACCTATATAAGGTATAGATCACCACTCAGTCATCATTTCTATGAAAATATCAGATTATACAATCATATGTTTGCATTTGCTTCGCAATGGGTCTCCGCCATCATGGGCGGAGCCACTAGTATTATATAGTGCTGTTAATTTCATAAACTTAATCAATAAAGCCAATATGTTTGATTGTCTGAAGCTCATCGTCACATTATGTTTGTTAGTCAAAGTTATAGTTAGTAACTACAGTTCAAACAACAAACTCGCAGCGGTCAGTTCCTGCGGGAAGGGATGAAACCCACTTACATGTTTCACACAACAAGGTAGTGCACTTTGTATGCGGCGGTAAATATTTATTAAAGTTTGAAATATGCGAACCCTTTTACAATAAATTGTTGACGTAACACGGCAAAAGTAAATCGTTGTCAACTTCTGCGGAGTATATGCTAAAGGGATAGTGTGATACTTTAAAGATAACACTTATAAAAAATGAGTGTACTAACCTGCAACAGTTTTTAATTTATTCGAAAACGTTGCTGCGGCGCACTACCCTCCTAGTGGACGAAGCCTTTATTTTAAATTTAAATACATTTTAATTTTTCTTGAAAAATTTACTCCTTCTAATTTTTTACTTTAAAAATTTAATTAACTAGTTATTGCCAAATGTTTGCTCTAATAGACCAGTGCTGATGGACGCCAAAAAATATAAAAACTAAAAAATAATTAACAGCATGAGACCTACTGGAAGACGAGCAAAATATTGTCCGAATGACGGGAAAAATAATTTGGAGTCGACAAAATGGAGAAGGGGTGAATTTTTATGGGTTGAAAGTGGTATTTCACGGTTTTTCGCAATTTGCAACGAAAGTTGTCCTCCTATCGAAAAAAGTTAATCATCAAAGTTGTTGATAATTAAACGATCTACAACTTTTGTATCTAACATTTTTCCACATTACCTAAAATTTTCCGAGAAAATCGGAAAACCCGATTTTTCAGTTTTAAATTTTTTTCTCGCGCGTAAATTTTGTTTTTACAAAATTTGGTGAAAATATAACTTATTATGTTTCAAGTAAGCCGTAACTTTTTTGTAGCATAAAACAGATTTTTCTTTTTTCTTTTGACAAATTCTGAAAAAATTACCTCATTTTCAACTGAAAAGTTTCACCGATAAAGTTTGTCTTTTCAAGCTCACCTGCCGGCATTTTTTCCGTTAAAGCATCTACTTTTAGATTATGTAATAAAAGAGTAGCACTACTATGGAAAACATTTCCAGAAAACGCCATAAAATGAAAAAAACAGATTTTCAAAAATCAATTTTTTTACATTTTTGTTCTAAACTCATATTTATTTATTAAAATAAATTTTGTTCGAGCGCGGTAGTTTTCCGCTCCGCGCCGCTCCTCGCCTCTCTACCGATCTAGTAAACGACCAGCTTAAGAGACTTATTAATTTTACTATATAGGCCTAGGTATGAATTTGTGTTTGTGATTTTAGTTGAAAGTTAAATTAAAACTAAGTTTGTGCTAATAACTTATTCAACTAAGGAAGGCTCCCGATGGCTTAGCAAGCCAAACTTTTTCTTCTTTTATACACATCCGTATATATAAAGCAGTCCTGATTGACTGGCTGACTCATTCATAATCAATGTACAGCCAAAACTTGTGATAGCTAGAGTTTCATCATTTCAGGGTACCTACATGCGACTACGTAGAAGAAAAGATTTTGCAAAATGTTGACTTTAAAGGCTTAAGAATAATTGTCAAAATGTGGTGATCACTCAAATCTTAATAAGAGATCAAACAACTGATTCAAAACAAAAGAGGAGCCACACAATTCTAGATGTGGTCTATACTGAACCAACACACGTTTGTTGAACGCACTTACATGCATTAATATAGGAACAAACTTAAAAAAATTAGAATTATTTAATTATTTTTCACAAACAAATTTGTTTAGGTTCGGTTAACGAAATCAAAACAAACACAAACAAAAAATGAACGAAAAAGGCTTACTGAATTATAATTCCTACATCTGTTGTTACATATTACAATTAAAAACTCTGATTTGTACCGCAAGCTTAAGAGGATTCCCTACTGAAAATATAGATTTTCTATAATAGGCCTTTTTTAATTATGAACCATTTTTATATTCATTAGAACAAAAAAAAAAAATTTCACACTTATAGGAATTGCCAAAAATGTGTTTACATACATTTTTGAGTTTTTTTGGGGGGGCAAAAAATATGTTTACAAAATCTTTTATACCTTTTTTACTACCAAACCAATTTGGCCGTTTGATATCATGTTTTAAAGTACAGTAACTTACATAAAAAGCATTAACTTTTTGGGTATAGTCATATTCTTACCAGTAAAAGTTTATACCTTACAAAAAATATATAATATATATAAAACAAATTTGAGATTTACAAATAAAAAAAAAATACTCTTGTATTTGTTTTGGAAGAATATAAATACCCAGAAAGTTGCACTATAAGCTACTAAAAATGTGGTAAAAATTTAATCTCTGTAGCTTTAGCAGTTAAAAAGTTATAAGAACTTTTGTGTAAAAAATATCAAAATTGAAAATTTGCAGGAAATTGCGTTTAAAGATTCCATTAGATATTTTAGCAGCCATAGAGGGTAATAACTTGCACAATCAGTATTTGTAGTCACGATATTATTTTTTACTTACATATTGGAGTCATTGACAGCCTAATAATAAACATTGTTGTGTTTCTTTGCAATTACTTTTAAAAAAAATAAGAAATCTTACTGTCCAAATAGCAAACATAAAGAAGTTCAATTCAACCAAAATTAGGGGCGCGCATTGCTTTGAATACATTTTTCACACTGATATAAAGAACTTTTGTAGCATATGTTATGCTTTACTTAAACCTTATAAACTACAGAATCAGGAAAAAATACAAAATGTTTTTCAATAGGGAATCCTCTTAAAACAATTTTAGGTTAGGCCTATACTGAACGAACACACGTTCCTTGAAAATATTTAAATTTACTAACATAGCAACCAAACTGGCAATTTTAGAATCACGTAGTTCTTCAAAACTAACTGTTTTATTAGACTATACAATAGCAAACACAAGTAAAGAAAAAGGTTTACTTTATCATAATTTACCAATCACTATTAAAATTATGCAAACTTAATACTTTCTCACTTCTATAGTACTTAATACTTTCTTTATACTTTCTATAGTATAGAGATAGTATAGTGATCTAAAAAAAATCGATGTTGAGATGTTCATGGAAATATCCGTTTTGGGACCCCCTGTGTCCAAAAAAGAGTTTTTTTACAAAATGTCTGTCTGTATGTTTGCATGTATACAAAGCTAAAGAGAAAACTATTCGATCGATTTCGAACAAATTTGCACCAGATATGTCAATTATTCCTGTATAGATGCACGAAAAACAGGTTTTAAAATTTTTGAAAAACAACCCCCTTTTTGGCAAAATTAAAAAAAACGGCTCTAACGATTTTGATCAGATTTGGCTCATTTGTAGCCTTTAATGTACCCTACCATATGCAAAAAAAACCCCACCTTTCTAAAAATTCTCGTTTAGCTAATAATAATAATAACTGATTTTTGGGTTTTTTTTTTGCCATAAAGGGAATTGTTTTTCAAAATTTTTCAAAACCTTTTTCTCGTGCATCTATACAGGCCTAATTGACGTATTTCGTGCAAATTTGTTTGAAATCGATCGAATAGTTTTCTCTCTAGATAATAATAATAATATTTATTAGTTAATCCCCTACTTTAATAAATCACCTCTCCTACCCCACCTACAATTATGAAGTCACAGTGAATCTGTTTAATAATTTAAATATGTTTGTGAGAAAGTATGTGCCAGTTCCTGGTACCGTTTTTTAAAATTGAATTACTTAAGTTAACAAAAATATGTAGTAAAATATATTTATAAAGTAAATTTAGTTCATACTTACGTAGAAACTTTAAAACCCACATAGAACTGTTTAACTCTTCGTTAAAACAATGCCTGGTGATAGATATGTGTACAGAGATACTGCTGTGCATTGAAATGGACCTATATGAAGCAGAAATCTAAATTGGTTAAATTAATGTACACAGCGTGTATAAGCTTTAACTCTAAAACCGTTTAACTAACGTAATGCTAATCCAATATGCACTTAGTTCCATTGTAAGCACGTAATTAATTATTAAATACCAGAATATCTCTCACTGGTCAAATTAATTCGTTGAAATCGAGTAACACAATTAATTGTTGTTTCAATGTTATATGTGAAAAATGTGTTTTTGTCATAAAAAAAATCGTACACGTAGGAAGGCTTATACTACTTTCAGTAAATAAATATTGAGTTTGTCTTGTGAGAAGATATATACTTGATAGAATAAACTTTGAACACAAAATCTCACAACTAATACGTTGATTTACTCATACGCGTTTCAACGACAAAGTCGCCATCTTCAGTGGTGCACGAGATATAAAATTCAAGAACAGGATAAATCTGGAATTAATTGTATAAACTGTTAAATGTGTCCGAAGAAATATATAGGCCAAACAAAAAGAATCACGAAAACAAGAATTAAAGAACATTTTTCTTGTTTAAAGTGCAATAGAACAGATAAATCTGCTATGGCTAAACATTGTTTAGATGATAACCATAATTTTAAAACACAAAACTCTGTATTATTGAAAAATAATGTAACTGAACTTAACACAATAGATGCTTGGGAAACTTTTTATATTAACAAATATAGTAAAATAATAATTGTTAATAATGAATTAGGACCAATACAAAATTCTATATTAATATAAACATAATTTATTGTTTGCGATTTTTATTAGGTTAGTAACTTGTTTAATTTTATAGTTAATGTTAGGCTAGTTATAATAACGCGATTCAATTGTTAACGGCTTACTAGTGTAACGTAGTCTTAAGCCACGCCTCTTTGAATTCTGTATAAATACAGGTTATGAAACACTGTTAGATTAGTTATGGTTTGATTATTGGAGCTCGTGCATCACTGATGATGGCGACTTTGTCGTTAAAACACGTTTGAGTTAATTAACGTATTAGTTGTGAGGTTTTGTATTCAAAGTTTATTCTATCGAGTAATTTCAGTAAATTAGTTTTTACTGTATTTATTACTTGAACTCTAATATAAACATAATCGAACGACTAAATACCTATTGGCCTACATTTGTATAACAAATACATAAGAATGCAGATCAACCTTTTAATAAAATATGTTGCTCATTACTTCGTCATATGTTCCCTAATTTATATATTTATTTAATGATTAATTTTTAATAAAAATGTAAAACTAACCATAACTTCAAAGCAAATATGGTAAGTAATAGTCAATATTCCCGAAAAATTAAAGGACACAATGAGACAGAAGTTGTGACAAAGGAAAAACCAGTATTAAACTCTAAAAACTAACCTACAAATTTGAGAAATACATTACGAAGAATTAAATTAAAAAATAATGGAAAAGCAACTCTATAATTACCTACATCCTAGCGAAACGTGAGTTGTAGACAGCTTATTGTAGTACCAAAAATGAACCTTCCATCAGCTAAGCTATGTATTTAAAATAGACAAGTGTCATTGTTATTACAGTTTTAAAAATGATTTAAATGTATTTTTATACACTGTTCCAAGTTTTCTGAATTTTCCCCTCAAAGTAGACGATTTCGTGACTATTCATTAATACATAGGCATACTTTTCTTATAATTTTACTAGTTAATTTTAGTTAATTGCATTTTTATTAGTTAAAAGTTTTTATTATTTTATTTATTTGAATTATTTGTATATTAATACGCTGTGTAATTTATATAAAACAAAGCATATATCTGATACAAGTTAACAGTTCGTTTCATTTTATTTCACGTACAGTAACTACAAAACATTGCCTTTAATTATACTGTTTTTTTTTATGAAACTTACACGCCAAAACAAAATCAATATCTAATTAAACATAAAGGAGCAACTTAGTGCTTACATGCATAAAAGCTTCATACAATTTTCCTTGAGACATGAATCACGCCTTTTATTCTACATTAATCGCAATCTAGAGTGTTGTATAATCATAACAACGTTTTCCTAACATAAATTGCTATTACATGATTGATCTTGCAAAGCCTACATAATGTCTTGACCAGTAACCGTGATTATTCATTTAACATACATCTGATATGTTAATGAACTACTCCACCATTTTTTTTAATTTTATTTTCTATACAATGCTAAGTGGTCATAGACCTAAGCTTAGATTAAAAGTGAAAACAAAATCAAAAGTTAAACCTGGTTGGCCGAAAACATTATATTTTTTCAGTACTTATACTCAGCGTACTTAAGCCTTACGTAACTATAACACATTAATTTTAAAATGCAGTCTTCCTAATAATATATTTATGATGATTGCTTGAGTGCGATCGATACGTAGGTCGACAGCCCGATTTTATAAAACAATATTTAATACAATTAGACGTAGGCCTCTAAAGTATTACAAACACAAAAAGGAAAACATAAAAATAATCAGAATATTACATTGTGAAGACAGAAATTTTACTCTAATTTATAAATTACAAACACAAAAATGAAAAAATTGATACTATCACAATATTGCATTGCAAATGCAGACAATTTACTCTAATTTCTAAACTACAAACAAAAAAAGAAAAACATTAAAATTATCACAATATTACATTGCAAATACAGACAATTTACTCTAATTTCTAAATTACAAACAAAAAAGAAAAACATTAAAATTATCACAATATTACATTGTAATGTCAGCCAATTTACACCAATTACTAAATTACAAAACAAAAAGGTAAACACTAAAATGATCACAATATTACATTGTAAAAACATACAATTTACTCCAATTTCTAAATTACAAACCTAAAAAGAAAAACAATAAAATTTTCACAATATTGCATTGTAAAGGCAAACAATTTACTCCAATTTCTAAATTACAAAACAAATAGGAAAACATTAAAATTATGACAATATTACATTATAAAGACAGACAATTTACTCGAATTTCTAAATTACAAAATAGAAAACGATAAACTAAAAGTACTTTCAACATGTATTTTCTAACACATGGGCAAATCTTATAAAATGTGTGTTTGGAGGATGATGTACTCAGATGTCATACACAACTTATTATTAAATATAAATAATTACTCAGCTTTATTTATTAGATGTTTTCCACATATGCAAGATAATTAACTTAGACCCTAATAAACAAATTTTGAATTTATTTCAAAGTAAGAACAATAAACAAAATACAAACTCCCATACATATTTAAAACCTTTTGACAAATAGCGTTTTTAAAATTATATTATATTCTTTTATTTTTAGAAATGAATATTTATTTACTAAGGCTAAAAATTAATTTATCAAACTTTAAATTTTGCATTTTACCTTATGTATGTAATGATTTGTTAGTTAGAAGAAATAAAAATGAAACATTCAAAAATGTATTTGAAACAGGAAGGCTCAATTATCTACGTCAATTTATCAATTCGCTTTTGTAAGCTTGACGCGCAAGAATGTAAGCAAATCTTGTAAGTTGTAAATTTGAACAGTTACTTAGTTCTGATGGCAATAATTGTTTCTAGTGATGAATGTAAAAATTGTAAAATGGAGGTTACGATATGGTGGATGGGCGTTGCAATAAAAGTTTTAGGTAGGCAATTACTCGTAACTATTTACTTGTATATAAAATCAAACAAAGTAATCTCCTCCACGTTTATTAGTTAATTGTAACAAAAGAGAGTTTTTTTTAGGTTTTTGATTAAATTGAGGAGTCAAAAATCCATTTTAAATATAAAACAAAATAAAAGATTTTGTACGTTTTTACCGAAATAAACCAGGGAGGTTGCCTTCCACTATATACGCCATCGGGCACGCAACTATAAATGCTTAAACTTCAACAAGAAGCAATCGTACTACGTTTAGCAGATTATTAATGAAATGAGATGTAGGGTAAAGTCGCAACTAATATAGCACAAAGTTGCTGGAGAGAACTTAAGCACCCATTTAGCCTTGCAATTAACTAAGATAGCTAAATGTGGTTTGTGATAGTAATTATTGATAAAAGATTAATGGGTCCATTATGTAGGTAATTATTAGGTTTGGCGATATTATACTAGAAGAACGATGCAATTATTTAATTAATGACTACTTAAGGTAAGAATAAAACAAAATATCAATTATTTTAAAAATTAACTTATTGAAACAAATATTTCAGGATTATTTATAGAATGCAATTACTTTCTCGTGAGGAATGTAGATCCTAGAACGCTCATTTATTAAAGTAAGAGTTGTCCCAAAGGACAAAGGATCCCCCAAGTACAGCGAGATACTAGCAAACAATACCCATTTCCTTCGGGTGTTCCAGACATTATTTCCAGAATGCAGCACTTAAGCCATGAATAGTTTAGTATTTATTTCATTATAAATCTGAAATGATATCAGTAATCATTACGTTCTAAATTAGTCCCACAAAATTCTTTTTTAGTCCCACAAAAATCACTAAAATCTGTTTGCTAAACTCTAACATCAAAGTTTCAGAAAAAAATACCTTATTTTTTTATAGTATTATATCATATCTGAAAAACGAGTCTTCCTATTGATGTCGGAATGTTTGAAATCAATATAAAATTTAAATATACACTGGGTGTCCCGGAAGTCCGAATACGGATAAATGTTTTGCAAACAAGCGATGTTATTCTTCAGAACATAATAAAATTACATGAATGCAAATAAAATGTATTGGTATTTGTGTTTGAAAATGTAACCCGCCATCTTGAATGTAACTTGCTTCTCAAAAATGAAGGGGCTCTTGTGATACATCATTTTAATGTAAAATTTCATAGAAAAATAACGGTGACAACCGTTTTTAAATATTACTTTTCGTTTTCAAGATGTAGCCAGTCAAACTTGGGAAAACAGTGAAAATGGCCCATCTAGGTAGAGGGTTTTATCTTCCTTAACTGTTTTTAAAATTTCGTTTACTGATTAATTTCTGCTAATTTGAGTTTAGTTTGAATAAATCAGTGCAACTCTGTAATAGCCATTCTATTCAACGCTTGTACTATGATAAATTTAAATAAGGTTAAACACAGGAAAGCCACTTCTTATTGTTTCCTATCTCAAAGGTTTCATTAAAAACATTTTAAATTAATCACTAAAAATCAGCTGTTTTTATTGTTTTTTTTACTGCTGAAATATTTTTTTTAAATCAGTCACACGTTGTTGTAAAAGCTTTCTGATTGTTTTTAGACGACATTAGTCCTCATTTTTCTGTTTGTGTATGCAGTTTTATCAGTGTTTCGTTTTAAGTGCTTGGTAATATCTTTTTAAGTAGTAAATTTTAAACCTTCATTACAGAAAAGTATCGTTTGGGATGCAACTTGAACATGAAAAGTGGTATTTAAAAGCTGGTTTCACCCTTATTTTTGTCATGAAATTTTACATTAAAATGGTGTATCACAAGACCCCTTTCGTATTTGAAAAAAGTTACATTTAAAAAACAGGCAAGACAAAAATAGAAGTGTAGTCTATTATGAAAGATTCTTTGGTGAGACAAGGAGTCTTGGGAGGGGACGCCGCGCCGCGCCGGCATAGGCTTCAAGGAAAAATCAAGGGGCTTTTTCTCTCATGTAAGCTATCCTAGGTGGACGTCAGGGCAAGGCATCTGAGTTATCTGGCAGGAGCAACTAGGGCGGAGTATAAGTGAGAGCACAAATTGTGAAAGTTAGAGGAACCGCTTGAACTAAAGTTAGAGGAATGTTAACTTTGGGCTAAAATAAGTATCAGATTAATATACTGGGAGAAAAACTTATTCAAAAAAGTTCACATTTGGGGAGTAAAAAGCTGGAACTAAGTTTTGCCTGCTGTGTAAAGTAAAATATTTAGTCGCAGGTTTCTTGTAATTATCGTATGTGTGCAAATTAATTGTATGATTGCAGATATTTTAAATAAAATATATGTTTATATATATATCCTTGAAATACGACTGTAACCCTCTAGTTAAGTTAGAGCTAAGAAAATAGTCCTTTCATAATAAATGGTGGAGGCTCCGAGCATCAATACCTGTACCTCTCACAATTTCTTGATATTATGATTAAATAAGCCTTTATAAATCATTTTATAAAACACTGCTTATCAATTAATTCCAACTTGTATTTGAAACAGAATTCTTTCTATAATAAACACACTGGAAAAATATTTATGCCGAACAAATTCGTTGGTTTTATTTTTGTCCGCCAAACAATCTTTGATATTCTTCTATTGAGGACGCGTAACCGGACGAAACAAAGGCAATTTTGTTAGCTAACAATGTTTGCCCCATGAGCGAACTCTGTTTGTAGAACAATTGAGATCTATCATAGATTGTTTACATTTTAACTGTGTTATTTAAATAATGTTTTATGAGCTCTTTTATACACAAATATATTTCAATATTTACTTTGGTAAAATATAACAATAAACGTTGAAAACAAGACAAAAATATTTGCTAATTGTGCATGACAACGTGACTATGTAAAGTGGTAAATTGTTTTCATATTCTGAAGTGCACTTTGAACTGAGTTTAGAAACGTCAACCATTTCCGCAGCAGACAATTGTTTCAGAAATTACGAGAAAGAAACTGGTGAATTTCATGTTCATTTCTGCCATTTTTGCTTAATTTTCACAAAGGAAAGAAATTTAAATCTTTACTGAAACAAAAAACGTAAATAATAATAATCGTAAACAAAATCTATATAAATAAAATCGAAAAACCACTCACTGACTCAATCATCACGACATAAACTTTGGTATGTAATTTCCTCTTGGGCCATGGGTGCTCCCTAAGAAAGATTTTTAAAAATTCGAAATTTTGGGAGGGGTTTGAGGGGGCGAATGTTACTAAAAAATTGGAATGAAATTTGGTATGTAGCTTCCTCAAGGGCACTAGGTGCTCGCTAAGAAAGGGTTTCCAAAAAATTCGTTGAAGTTACTAAAAATCCCCATAAGAAATACATAGTGTAATATATTTATTGATATATATATTTTGTTTTTTTTTTGTTTTTTTGTTGTTGTTGTTAATATACATTTAACTTTGATTTGTCTATCAGTGCAAAGCCGGATCGGGCAGCTAGTAAGACATAACATAATAACAAAATTACGTAACAATTGTTATGTATCTTAATTAACGAACAAAAAAAAACAATTAATCACTGAAACCAATAAAACGAAATTTGATGAATTATAACAAAAGAAGGAACACGAACATTGACAACGTTGTCAAATGGAACCAAATTTCCACCAACAAAATAAATTGAAATTAATTAACATAAACTGTCCATGTATATTATACTTTGTAAACATATATAATATTTTACCACTTCTTACTTTCCTAGAAATCTGGCAACGTGCAATATCTATGGGTTAAGCAATATGGCTGAAAAATAGCTCGCTTATTCAACTTTTGGTTTTTTTGTTTGTTCTTTATACATTTTACTTTCTCACTATACTAGAGTTGATACTATGCACTATAAAAAAAGTTGATGTTGAGATTTTTGTGGAAATATCCGTTTTGGGGCCCCTAAATTCCAAAAATGTGTTTTTTACAAAATGTCTGCCTGTATGTCTGTATGTATGTACGTATGCAAAGCTAGAGCGAAAACTATTCGATCGATTTCAAACAAATTTGCACCAGGCATGTCAAGTAGGCACGAAACATAGATGAAAACAGATGCACGAAACATGTGTTTGAAAAATTTTGAAAAACAACTCCCTTTTTGGCAAAAAATCCGACAAATCAGTTATTATTTTTTTATAAAAAAAACGGCTCTTAATATTTTGATACAATTTGGCTTATTTGTAGCCTATAATGTACCCTACCATATATATGCAAAAAACCTCATCTTTCTAAAAATTCTCGTTTAGCTAATAACGGATTATGGGGGATTTTTTGGCCATAAAGGGGGTTGTTTTTCAACATTTTTCAAACACATGTTTCGTGCATCTGTTTTCGTCTATGTTTCGTGCCTACTTGACATGCCTGGTGCAAATTTGTTAACGTGTTTGGTGTAAATTTGTTCGAAATCGATCGAATAGTTTTCTCTCTAGATAATAATAATAATATTTATTAGTTAATCTCTTATTTTAATAAATCACCTCTCCTACCCCACCTACAATTAGGAAGTCTTGTGAATCAGTTTAATAATTTAAATATTTTTGTGAGAAAGTATGTGCCAGTTCCTGGTGCCGTTTATTTTTATTGTTAATATTTGCCGCAGTCAGTGAAGTGTATAGTTTTATTACTGTTAAAGTTTTGTTTCTTTTATTTCCAATTAATTGATGTACCTCAACTCAATCCATAATCAATGATGGAGGGACGTGTTAATTTGTATTACTTCGTTGTTAATTAGTAACAAGTATTAGACTGCTAATTTCTAGTCCTTAGGTCCTGGATTCTTCATTATGTATAATATGTTAAGGTTTATAATAGGCCTAGTGCTCTAGTTTTTAAAGGTTTGTAATTTAGTTGTTTCTATTCAACCTACAAACATATAAATGCTTCTTAAAGTTACTAGCTATTCTACGTTTGTTTGTGCATTCTTAACTTTTGAAATTTTGGAAACAAATTTAAATTAAATGTTTAAATGTTTTTAATCGTTGTAGAAGAGATAATTTTTTAATGGTTTACCTTATACACATTATAATATAGATATTACAGAGTTTTCCAGAACCGAAACTGCCAAAATCTAATTATAAATAACTATCGAGGACAGTTATAAAATTTTAATTTATAAACAAACTAGTTTTCCAAACATGTTAGTAAAAAGAGTAAAATTGTTATAAACAAAGATCAGCTGGCTAAATTATCAAAGGATAACCTTATACTACTACCATCTTACTTATTTTATATAGGCTAAACCTATATAAATCGACATATTTCCTATAATTTGTTTCTGTGTGAGTTTCAATCATAATATGGCTAAATTACCGCTAAATACTAATTTTCTCACAACAATTTGCAAATATCTTCTGTAATAGGTAGACAGAATCCTTTCGCTGAAGTTTTGTGTTTTTTTCATTACTCGTCATTTATTTAGTTAACTTTTTTCTTCTTTAATGATTTAGAAAACTTAATCTATAAAAAGCACAATGGACTTTTAACAAAACTTTTATAATCTTTGCTCAATCCATTTGTGAAAAACCAAAGTGGACCTATTGCATGCAGGCTAAGCGTAAACACCTAAGTAAAGTTCATCAAAATCGGATATCATATAAGTAGATCTTGAGTCAGTTAGAAACATATATTCGTCTCTATAGTGTAGAGTAGATTTTAATGTTTTAGAACACAATACAATATTTTTCCGATATTATTTTTTCACTAATATTAAAAATCAACCACTTTATCTGATTTATTTATGGTCTGGTTTGTCCTTTTTGTCATGTTTGGAGATAATTTCATGTGATTCGAGAACAAGACTTTCTGTAGTAAGAAAAACAAACAGATTTTCCGAAACATATTGTTTCTTGTACTACGCCGCGAATGACAAACGCACAATGCTTAGCTTCCCCAGAGAAGTGACAGTGGCTTATACGTCGTTAATCTTTGCAAACTGCAAGGCAAAAACGTCTGTCATTTAAGAAATATTGTCTCGTGGAACAACAATTTATCCTGCGGTCATAATATCCCCTTGCGTTCCTATAACCATTCGAATTGGTCCTAAGTCTCTAAGATATAACCACATAATTAGTGTACTCGCACAAGACAAATGTATTTAATTTAAACATATTTTTTCTTCTAAAAGTAAACCACTGATAAACTTAGGCAATACAATTTTGGTTAGGACTACTATTTCTGTAGTTTTTACTTATTACAAGTTTTCTTACCGTTGATATTTTATATGTTTCACGTGATATTGCTTTGGATTAGTTACGCTGACGTTAGGCTAGGATTGTATTGCTGTTTTATTAATAACTATAACATAAATGCTTTGTAAGTAGATTAGGCAATGTTTAATAAAATTTGAATTTAAATATATTTCATAAGTTATTTAATCTTAATCTAGATTTGTTCGGTTAAGGTGTGGTAACTTAAGCTTAGTGTGTGGGTTATGATATTCATTAAAAGTGTAGATTATTTTGAGTTTGATTTGGTTGGATAAATATAGGTTATTTTGAGTTGGATTTGGTTGGATAAATACAGGTTATTTTGAATTGAATTTAGTTGGGTAAATATAAGTTATTTTGAGTTGGATTTAGTTGGATAAGCATAGGTTATTTTGAGTTGGATTTGGTTGGATAAATATAGGTTATTTTGAGTTGGATTTGGTTGGACAAATATAGGTTATTTTGAGTTGGATTTGGTTAGATAAATACAGGTTATTTTGAGTTTTACTTGGTTGAATAAATATAGGTTATTTTGAGTTGGATTTGGTTGGATATATATAGGTTATTTTGAGTTGGATTTGGTTATTTTGGGATACGATATTTTCTACAGTATGTCTAGATTTGGTTTAGCTAGGTAAATTAAGTTATGTACTTTAATAAAGGTTAGTTATGATTCGTTAAAATTAGGTTAATATACTTAATGTAGGTTTGGTTTAGGCCATGTCAGGCTATGTTTGGATAGGCAAGTGCTGAAGCCTGTATGGTCATAAGGAATTTAAATTTTCCGGATGCACGAAAGTGACAAATATTAATATAATACACAATTTTTTAAATAAACACTTCAAAAATATAATATAAGCTCCATGGTACTATCGGTAACAGTCCCTTATGATATACACCGTGATCTAATCAGGATCTTAGTTAAAGATGAAATAAAGAAGGTGGCCCTCAGGCATAATCAACGTCTCCAGGTCCATGTTAATCTAGCCATGAAGACAATGACTGACATTCATGATGTTCGCCGCCTCAATAGAACCAAACCCAAGGATTTGACTCGGCAAGAATAACAAAACTTTATATTAAAGCAAGAGCTACTCTATACAAGTTAGAAGTCTATATTGTAAATGCAAACCCTGCAAAAGTGATTTTATTAGAGAAGTAAGTCTTCAGTCTATCCTAAAGGATTAGTTAAGATACGTAACGTTTATTTGATTAAACTCTGTTTATAATGATAAACAAACAAAATAATACAAAAATGTGAAGTACATAATGATAATATTTTCTATACAGTTTTTTTTTCAGGATTTGTTAGACACATAATAAAATGAATAGTGTGGGTAAAATGTTGAATAACACTAAATTAACGAAGTGATCTACTAAAACATACATTAATTAAAAACTATCAGAGGTCTTTAGCAGAGTCGAGAATACATTAAAGTACAACAGCTCAGATGACATTCCATTATTGAATGCATTTCAAAAGTTTAAGAAAATCCTCTTTCCGTTAATTCCGTTAGTTTTGCTGACGTCGTTCGAACCGACAACATCGCTCCGCTTGTGAATATCCTTTATTCCTTAGAGAGCCAAGGGTTCCTTTTCATGTCAATCTCAGACCAGACAACCGGAAAGAACTCTTTTTACATATCATAGACTGCTGTCACTTATTATAACAAGATCGTGGGAAGAGGTTTCAAAAGTAGAATAAAAGTGGACAAAACGTATTCCAACGCTGTTTCTTCGTTAACAAAACCTTAGTTCAGATTACTGTTAGTAGTAATGTATTTAAATATTCAAATATGTTCAAATATTCAAATAAGTTATGTGATTTACTGTCGCACTTGATTTATTACTGTTAATTATTGAGGGCATTTTATCAAAAAGTTCCATATTTACTGAAAAGATAACCCAAGTTTATTTAATTTGTTTTATAGTTTTTACAGCTTGCAGCCATAATATTTCCATGTGAGGATTGATTTTTAAATTAACTCTTTTTATTATTTTGTTGTGTGACATTTATGTGTAGTATTGAAATTTAAATAACCCTGATGTTTTTAAAGTATATTTTTTTATAAAATGTTGATGTAATTTTGACACAAAAAAATTCAAAAAGGAAAACAGTATTTTTATATTTTCTAAACCCGATACTAGAGATTGTAATACAGAATTTTCTTCAAAATTAAATTGTTTTTAACTTATGTATAGTAGCAGTTAGATTATGCCTCTTCTCGCATTTAAAAACAATCTTAACACATTTTTAACCAAACTATCATTTTAATTTTATAAATGTGAAAGTTTGTATGTTTGTCTGTTTGTTTGTTTGACTGTCAATCACGCAAAAAGTACTGGATGGATTTGAATGAATTTGGCACACATATAGATCATGACCTGGAATGATTAGGCTATAAATCATTTTGATTTAAGGGTTGAAACAAACCCTAAAACAATAAATATTTATTATTATACATCCATTAAGACTATAGAACTAGACATTTTTACATTTATTTCTTATAATATATATATAAAAGTAAAACATATTTGTATTTTATAGAGAGCTGCTAAGGAGTGAAATTGTGATAACAACAACTAAAACAATATAAATTAATTATTATACTTCCCATAAAGCTAGAAAGCTGGAAATTTTTACATTTATTTCTTTATATATATAAAGTAAACAATATTTGAATTTTGTAGTGTAGTGACAAGGAGTGAAAATGTGGCAACAACCCCTAAAACAATACAAATTATTTATTATAATTCCCATAAAACTAGAGAGCTAGACATTTTTACATTTATTTCTTACAATATATATATAAAAAGTAAAACATATTTGTATTTTATACAGAGCTCCTAAGGGGTAAAATTGTAATAAAAACCCCTAAAACAATGCACATTAGATACCTTCCCTTAAAGCTACAGAGCTGGAAAGTGGTACATTTATTTCTTACAATATATAAAGTAAACAATATTTGAATTTTGTAGTGCAGTGACAAGAAGTGAAAATGTGGCAACAACCCCTAAAACAATACAAACTATTTATTATACTTCCCATAAAGCTAGAGAGCTGGTAATTTGTACATTTATTCCAAACCAAATGTCCATTTTGTAGTGTTCCATCAGCTTCGATTATATTGCAACGACTTGGAGCTTTTTCATTATTTTTCCACAAAAGTCGTCAATATTTCGAAAACGGTGCGTTCTAGAGCATTTTTGACGATTCTCGACTCCTCTTTAGGACACACCATCTTTGCCAGTTACGGGCTAAACAACGGTAAAGTGTATATGCCCCTGGGTGCTCTCCCCCCCCCCCCCTAAGTACAAATTTTGTAAAATAAGTGAGAGACGGGTTAAAATATATATTTTTTAATGTAAAAAACACGTTATATTCCGTCGGCTTCGATTGAATTGCAATGATTTGAAGCTTTTTCATTGTTTTTTCACAAAAATCGTCAATATTTTGAAAACGGTGCGTTCTAGAGCATTTTTGACGATTCTCGACCCCTCTTCAGGAAACACTATCTTTGTCAATTACGTGCTATACAACGGTAAAGTGTATATGCCCCTGGGGTTAAAAAAAATTCCGCGTAGCGAAGCACTGGTATTCAGCTAAATATGTTTATAAATTATTGTGTTTATTACTGTGCAGTGCAAACATGTTTTAAAAATATCAGCAATTGTTTTTTATGAAGGATAACAGTTAAGTTATGTGTAATGCATCCTATACCAACAAAGTAAACACAACCATATTGTATGTACAAATGCTGTTATTATATTTAACTTAGCTTTATTTATCTTGAACTTAATCTACTTAATTTACTTTTACATGTAGAATGAGCTGTCGAAGTTTCTGCATATCTTTATGAATCACCCTGTATTTAAATAGGCTAAATTAAACGTAACAAAGCAATTGTTTTCTTGTTTGCAGGTAATTATAAACTTCTTTCGTCCAGTCAGTTTGGCAATGATTGTAAATTTGTGGATATATGCAGACAAAATTGTAAGTGCTTTTATTTATTTTCTTACATACAACATTTACTGAATATTCTTTTTATGATGTACTCTCGATTAGGAAAGATCAGAAGTGTTTTGGAAAGTACAATGACGGTTGTATTTCTAAATTTATAAATGATTAAGTAATTAGAATAATTAGCCTAATTTGTACAATTGTTTAAAAATTTTAAAAACAGACAACAGATATAATATATACCGTGTGTAAAACAAGTTCCACCCCCTTAACTTTGGAACAAGTAGAAATAAATAAATGAGTTTCGGGGTATCTTTATACGACAAAAGTAAATAAAATTGTGTTAACATAGTATTTAAAATTTGACTGGCCGCCATTTTCAAAAGGATTAAGATAGAGACCTCTAATTTGTGCCGTTCTTCTTCATTTATCAAGCCCTTTAAAATGAGATATCACTTGATGGGGGTTAGTATTCAAGATTTTTTAATTACCTTTCAACCCCCCCCCCCTTTTCGGGGTAAGGGGTGAAATGGTCGGTTACATCAAAATTCATCTCCCTTTGTCATATAAAGATACCCCGAAGCTAATTTATTTATGTTAACTTTTTCAAAAGTTAAGGAGGGGGGGGGGCTTTATGTGCACTCGGTATATTAAGTACGTTATAGAGAAAATGTGATATAGATTTTCCATATTTATAAAGCTAAAACAATGCGTGAAAGTTAAAAGCAGGTGGAGTAAAAAGAAGCCTGGGAACCCAGGTCAACTGGTTTTCTCAGAATAAAAATAGAACGTTATACGTAAATAGTTAAATAGCATTGCTTCAATAGACTTTCATCTTCCTTCTAAACAGAATAATTACCTTCTCATTACTATTTAAGGAAATCAATATTAAAATTAATCCTAGTAGTCGGTAACAAGCGTTTGTGCTTTCGTCAATAATTCAATAAATTATTATTTACTATGTGAAACCCCTGCGTGCCCTGCACGCCAACCCCCTTGGAGCTTCTATACACATGATCATGTTTATTTTATTTCAAGCCTCTGGATTATTATTCTAAATATATGTATTGTATTTACATTTTCAGTCTGTTTAAAATAATCCTATTTGAATCTTAATTAGCTACGGCCGTTCCATCTACACATTTATTTACATTTATTGCCATACCAAGCAATTGAATAAAATAGCAGATAAAACAGCTGTATGCTCTAATATTTCCATTAACAGCTGATTTTAAAGTTTGAAGCAGTTATTTGTATTTCTAACTTTTAGGTTAGGTGTTTATTAAAGTGTAGACCTGAGCCTTGCTAGTTCTTTTAACCTTTATTATAACTTCTGTTATAAAATGTACGAAATAATTTAATTTGAACATTTTAAATTATTTACCATCTTACTTTTGGGGTTATTATTAATTCTATACCTTTGTATTTACCTTTTCAGTCTGTTTAAAATAATCCTATTTGAATCTTAATTAGCTACGGCCGTTTCA
This sequence comes from Philaenus spumarius, assembly GCA_018207615.1. NCBI lineage: Eukaryota > Metazoa > Arthropoda > Insecta > Hemiptera > Aphrophoridae > Philaenus > Philaenus spumarius. Next base: position 279,220 of record JAGFPH010000560.1, read on the forward strand.
TCTACACAGAGACATCATCAGGCTTCGCTCTCGTCATGAATACAAACTTTACACATTAAAAACACAAACACATAAACACAAGACAGATAAAAAAATATAAAAGTCACTACTGATTTCACTATAAGAGTTATAAAAAATATAATTTTAGGGTCCGCATGCATCCTACTACCCTAAACTTATGCAGGCTACAATAATAAACTATGCGGACCTTAAACTTACATTTAATATAACTCTTATAGTGAAACAGTGACTTTTATATTTTTAAAATTTGTATTATATTTATGTGTTTGTGTTTTTAAAGTGTGAATTTTTGTATTCATGACGAGAGCGAAGCCTGATGATGTCTCTGTGTAGATGAAACGGCCGTAGCTAATTAGGGTTCAGATATCATTATTTAAACAGACTGAAAAGGTAAATACAAAGGTATAGGATTAATAATAACCCCAAAACTAAGATGGTAAATAATTTAAAATGTTCTAATTAAATTATTTCGTATATTTTATAACAGCAGTTATAATAAAGGTTAAAAGAACCAGCAAGGCTCAGGTCTACACTTTAATAAAAACCTAACCTAAAAGTTAGAAATACAAATAATTGCTTCAAAGTTTGAAATCAGCTGTTAATGGAAATATTAGAGCAAACAGCTGTTTTATCTGTTATTTTATTCAATTGCTTGGTATGGCAGTAAATGTAAATAAATGTGCTGTTTCATCAGTCTAGGCCTAACCTAAGATTTTTTTCCCGACTAAATATTAAAATAAAAAACGTTTTTATCAAAATGAATTACAGCCTATGTTACTCAGGGATAGTCTAGCTTTTTATTAGTAAAACTATTTTTTCAATCGGTTCAGTAGTTGCAGAGATTACCCCCTATATACAAACAAATTTTACCTCTTTATAATATTAGTATAGATATGTGTTATAATCTGAAAAGATGGATCTTTCACATGGAAAGATGGATTTATTGTATTAACATATCTTTTTTATCAGTAAAGATCAACATTTTATGTAAGGTATGCATATTGTTAATAAATAAATCATGTAGTTTGATGATTGAGAGTTTCTCACCAAAAAGTTCGAAAATAATAAAATATGCTTTCAATGGGCATTATCACTACATAAATACAATGAAACAAACTATATACTAGGTAAAATTGTACTTCATTTAATTTTTTTTTATCAGTAAGTTTGAGTAAATTTAAATTTTAATGTGCCTAGAATTTAATGGTTATTTTAATGAAATCTGAAAATCTGTAATGCGAGTTCCAGATACCATATTTTGGTTAGAGAATAACTTTAAATATTTTATATTAGGCTCTTGTGTATTCAATTGTAGTAGTAATCTTAAATACGACCAAAGATACGCTTAGTAAACTAGTTAAGCGCACCAAGTCAGGGAAGTTTCAAAATCTGCAAACTTTTCTGCACCTTCTCAACTGAATTCATTAAACTCTTGGTATGTTGGTCTGGTTCTTCCTGGTCGAGTTAAGTGAACAAGATACTTTTATGTCAATTGAAAATAAAGCTCGTTAATAAACGTTTCCTTTGCACTCGCCAATAATTTTATTTATTTGTGAACAAATTATACCTAATGTTGTCAGTACATGCAGGCCCGGTGTCTTTGGTGACTTTGCTCCATACTTGTACGTAAAACTGATAAAAAATTAAAGGATTTCACCGTTTTAAATGTGTACATTTTTATTAAGGAATTTCCCTCAAATTTCCATCCTGGACATAATTTGTAAATTTAGAAATTACGTTCGAAACTCTAATGACATTTAATGCTTGAAAAACTGACGCAGTCAGTATATTTTACTGCAAGAAACTAATACCTGCCGTTGGATAGAGACAATGTTTGACCACTAGAGGCAGGCAGTTTATTTATTCAGGCGCTTCGAGAGTCCACATTGTTAAAGTTAAAGAACTATTGTCTTGAGAAAGGCAATTGATAGGTTCTCAGTTATGTACATGTAATACTAACTTGACATAGGTACTGAGTAAATACACTGGTAATTGTATACAATTCTAAAAAGAAAATTATACATAAAGTTGGTCACTGTCTCAGTTAACTACTTTTTCTTTCAGTTAAAACAAAACAATAGTAAATGGACATTAGTTAAACAAGACAAGTATCTTATATTAGAGAGAAAGAAGAATGGTGTTGTGCTTTAGTCTTGTAAAAGCAGTTAATATTGTTATCATCAACTAAGAAAATAATTGATACATTCAGGATAAATTTGTATTTACTTCCTTTAATTTATTTTGTAGTTTAACTAGTTCAAACTAGACTCGATTTATGAACAAGTGATTTAAACATTTTGAAAACAATAGTCTGTTAATTTTTTATTAAATTGTTTTTAGTTTTTAATTTTCTTGTAGATTTAAAAGAATGGATATTTTTACTAACAACGAAAAGCAATTTCCTTTATTCTATACTTTTTGCAGATTTGTATACCTCTTTAAATTAGTGACAAAACGCACAAACATTGTTTTTGGTGATTATCACATTGATGTATCTTTATGTTTCGATTCTCCACTATTGAATGAAAAACTTTACTTATCCGAAGACAATTTTTATTTCGCTTGACGTTTATTAACTTGTGTTCAATAGACGTTCATTTAAAACAAGTTAAATTAAAAAATATAATGTTAAGTGTCACTCTCTGAGCATCTATTGCTCTAAAAATGCAATTTAATATCGCGTGCGTATATTAGTGAAGCTGATTTGATGTTTACAGAGCACAATCGATCCCTATACAAGATATGTGCACGTACATGAGTTTAACAGCTGGTGCATAGAAAGTGACAGGACTGTCAAGAAGGTCATTTTAAATAATAATTCAAAATCTTCCTTAGTAAATTGAGAGAAAAGAAATTTGTACTCAAACTATAAAATACGAAACAAAGTACTGTATATGTTTTATAATAATGTTGTTTATGTTGTTTTGTTTGTGACATTTCTCACAACATTTGTGTCGGCTGTTTATAGGGTAGAGAGTGTAAATACAATAGGTTCAATCTTAGTTACTGGCTATCGAATTACTGGCGCTATACGCTGCTCCCCCTCCTTCACAAGTCCATCTGCATAAAGCAAATACATTTAGGCACTTCTCCACCCTGGGGAAAACTCCGAGTGTACTGTTTGGTTCTAATAAAACTGGTCCAAGTACAGTCAGTGATCTTGTGATTGGCTCATGTAGAAGAGTGAGGATGGAAAACGCTGGCATTTTTTACGTGTGACCTTAAAGTACATAAATTACTTTTTCAGCCCCTTCACCCTCCCCCCCCCCGCCCCAATTAATTACTTTAAAACTACAGTAGTATTAATTTGAACAGTAAAGCTCGAGACAAAAATTAGAATCTGATCTTTATTGCAGATTTTTATGACAAAGGTTTTTTAGTAGGACAATGGCATAATTTAAATTTTTTGTAGGGAGATATAAAACTGGTATTAATAAAGTAATAATTTCATGGTTTCAAGTGAATAATGTATAAGATCTGTCAAGTCAATTCACTAATTGATCGAAAAGATTCGATAAGATTCCTGATAAGAGTAGTGAGAGAAATTCACAAATAATCACAGAACCTATTATACAATTGATACGTTTTGTATTTCTGATTTTGTTTTGTCTCACTCATCATTTCAACTGTGTAAAAAAGAGATACAAATTATTGCACCCATCGTTTTAAATGCATTCAAGGATTATTCATGTAAAATTTTAAGAATATCGAACCACGCATTTGGCCGCAACTGAGAAGTAAATGGTTTTTGATGGACGAAATGTCGAACTGTTGGTATAAAATCGATAGTAGGTTTATTCCTATAATTAAGCGTTCAAGTTTGTTTTTACGAATTTTCTAGTTTAGCCACTAATTAGTATAAAGGTTTGTAAAATAAGAGATTCCGTACCTTCAATATTTATTTCTTCCGTATGTTTATATTTGACTAGCTGGCCCGACCCGGCTTTGCACGGATAGACAAATCAAAGTTAAATGTATATTAACAAAAAATATATTATATCAATAAATATATTACACTATGTATTTCTTATGGGGATTTTTAGTAACTTTGACTTCAACCCAGACCTCCCCTAAAATTTAGATTTAAAAAAAAAAACTCTTTGTTAGCGAGCACTTAGGGCCCTAGAGGAAGCTACATAATAAATTTCATTCCAATCCGTTCAGTGTTTCTTTTTAGTAACTCCCCAAACCCCCCTAAAATTTCTTATTTTTTAAAACCCTTTCTTAGCGAGTACCTAGGGCACTAGAGGAAGCTACATACCAAATTTCATTCCAATCCGTTCGATAGTTTTTTGTAGTAACTTTGACCCGCCCAAAGTCCCCTAAAATTTAGAATTTTTTGAAAAACTTTCTTAGCGAGCACCTATGGCCCTAGGGGAAGCTACATACCAAATTTCATTCCAATCCGTTCGATAGTTTTAGAGAAATCGTGATTTTGTAACTTTGACCCAACCAAACCCCCTTAAAATTTCGGATTTTTTGAAACCCTTTCTTAGCGAGCATCTATGGCCCTAGAGGAAGCTACGTACCAAATTTCGTTCCAATCCGTTCGGTAGGTTTTGATAAATCGTGATTTAGTAACTTTGACCCCCCAAAACCCCCCTAAAATTTCGAATTTTCGGAAACCCTTTCTTAGTACGCGTCTAGAGCCTATAAAGAGTATTAGTGCCAAATTTCATGTTTGTACGCCTCGTGGTTTTGGAGAAACTGTGATGAGTCAACGAGACAGTGGTATTTGGCTTTTATAAGTATAGATTACACTAAATTTTTTTAAAAAACGTAACTAACTTGTATTGGGTTCATAGTATTTCTTTTCAATTGATTTGTTTTTTCCGATTAAAAACTTTGATAAGTTTAAATTTTATAATTTATGTTGAAATAATTGTTTAAGCTTTATTACAGTTTGTGTATCGTTTAGTTTTATCGATTAATTTGCCAGTTTTAACAACAACAAAAGATTTGTAGAGGCACAGAAAGCTAAATTTAAACATTTTAAACAGATTATGGCACATATTAATATTGAAAACGATTGATCCATGGGATCGATCCAAGAATAAGATTATGACACAAAATGTACAAAACATTTGAAAAACGTACTTATACATATGTATAATTTGTTGGATATAATTATAATTTATGTCAAATTTGAAGAAAACCGAACAGACAGACAGACGAAATACCGAACAGTCTTGGAACAGGACCTCGCTGACGCTTGGTTAAAAAGACGTTGCCGTCTATTCCTTTCTACTAATAGTTCTGTGAACAGTAGACCTCGCTCGTTGAAATAACAAATGTGGTTTTGAGCTTAGGTTAAAAATAGTGTGCCAGTAAGGAAGTAAGCACAAGGTTTAGCCAGTGAAACATTATTTACAATTCCCGCGATTCCGGGATTTCTAGTTCTCGTTTTTATTTCTTTTCTTGAGCTTTAACAGCTAAAGATTTTCTTTTAGAGGCATTCTGTTTTATTTAGGTTAATAATAAGATAGCTAAAAATATCGCGTTATAGAGGGACAACATACAATTAAAAATGTACATACTTAAATAACTCAAACTTAACAATGTATCATAAGTTAACTTAAGTTGCATATCATATTCCAGTATTAAAAATAATGAAAACAAACGATGTTAAAACGTCATGATAGTGATCTCAACCCATGTACCAACACTTCCCACGGTGTCAAATGGTCATTTTTTGTATGTCCTTTATCGCCGCGAGATTTCATTTGGTTCATCTCATTTTGTAATTCAAGTTAATGCCAAGTCAAATACTTTTATGAAATTTACAATGATAATTTACAGGTATGCAGTTCAATTCTTTGATTTATCCTCTACACTTTCTTACAATAATATGTCATTTTTGGGCAAATGATATATTCCTAAATTACTATTCAAAACAGGCCTAGTTTTGTTAGCAGTGTTGTAGTAGGAACATAAAAACTGGTGTTTTCAAAATAAGAAATTTGAAATTGATAAATATTTTTATACAATTCCATTTAGAACTAAATTACGAAACTTTTTACATTTATGAAAAAAATTTGTATTTTTTACAATAATTTTTACTACTTTTTATTTAGGCCTAAAGTTAAACATTTTCCTTTCGTTACTGAACGTGATTGTTTCTTGAGCTAATAACTTTCTTAATTTTACTTCAATAATTTTTTTTACTGGCATATATGAATTCTTTAAACCTTTATCTACAAAAAAGCTATGGAACACTTTTGAATTGGTTTAGAATAAACGTATAAAAACATGGCTGAAATACAAAAACTTGGACGATTTTTAACAAATTCGAAGTTTACGGCCATTTTTTGAGCTTAACGTTAGAGATACGGAAAAAGTCAAGAATACAATTTTGTATAAAATTTAATTTTCTTTTAGCAAAATTTTATTAGTTTTTAAATTTGACTTACGGTTAAGCCACAAACTGGCTTTGGAAAAAAGCTTACACTGAGAGAAATGGTCCGGCCACCATTTTTATTTTATTTAAGGGGTTAAAAATGAAAAATGGAAAAAAAACGTATATATACATGGCTCGGCCTAGGCTTGACCGATCATCAAAATCGGTCAAGGCGTTTGGCCGTAATCGTGAGACAGATACACAGACATACAGACACACAGACGAAATGCCGAACGGTCGAGAAAACGGAGACCTCGCTTACGCTCGGTCAATTATGTGGTAAAAAAACAAAAGCCTTTAAACCATGTAAGGGTTTTCATAACTTTTTTGTTAAAAAACTGCGTCTGAAATATGTTAGTAGGAAGTTTAAGTTTTCGCTGTTTTACACAAGATGATGATTTGTACCTTAAGTAATAAATATAAATAAAACAAAATAACTTCTTGATTCAAACTTCAATGTCTTTTTTCAAATTGAAATGTTCTGTGGTTATATCAGAAACCTATCTTTCCTTCAAATCTGAAGTTAACCATAATACAGGGATAAAAAATTGCAATTCCTTGGGGTTAAGAAAAAAATGTGTTTATATTATTATCTTATAACAGAACGATGTCAAATTTACAGCATATCAATCTAAAATAAAATAAAAATAAAAGAATATTGTTTTAAAGTAAAATATGAACTAAAAAGTAAACAAAAAATTGAAGATAGAATAAATTATTTGGTATTATGATAACAATGTAGGCCAATTACCAGTTTTCTGTCACTTATAAAATGTATACTTATGTAAAATGTAAAACCAACATAAGCATCTGTAAAAAAACATGGGGCTCACTCTTACAAATTTCATAAACAAGTGCATTATGTTTTTTTTCTTACACTATACTGACTTGGAGAACATCAGGCCGATGCAACTGTAGATGACTCATACCAGAAACGCAGGGAGAAAAAACCCATCCACGATTCAATTTTTTTCCTTGAAGCAGAGATTCTAAGTTTTACCTTTTCATGCAGTTCCGTTATCTTAAATATGTTTTAATTTCTCTTAAGTTTGTCGTTTTGGTTTACTAAAAGCACCTTTGTATAAAATTGTATCACAATAGGTTATAAAACAAAAGATCTACTATGTAACTGAGGTTAAAAGCTTCGATTTGACAGCTCTGATATTTAAATGATACTGGTAACACTACCACGGCGCAAGTTATGTACACCCTAGTACATAGTGTTAACCATGGACCGTATCAACCATAGTGAGTTGAAGAAAGCATGTACAAATAAAAGTAACTGCTATTAATTATTGGTTTTAACACAATCTATGAGAACACAATCTATGCTCTACAGTCGGTTCACGTGCATGTACAATGGTTTAGAAAGGGACTGTACACGCAAGCAGACATGTTAGATAGAACGAGGGCATTAAGTTAAATTAGTAGGAACAGTGAATAATACGGCCCAGTCTCTAGGGACAAGTAATAATTCAAAATCTCCTTTAATAAACAACTCGACGTTTTAGTTAATCCAAGAGGAACCTACCCTCTGTAACCCCATTTCCCATAACGTCTATCCTTTATTAAATTCTTCTAACAAAAAGAAACAAATTAATTTAGCAAAAATACCCGAAGTCTTATTTGTGTCTTCCAAAATAAAACTACCGGATTAGTTTCTTACATGAATTATAGGGTGTGGTTTCAATAGTATCTATGTCCACAAAGTATACCACATAGAAAACAACATAAAACAGCTGATGAATTTTTTTTTTAAATCTGCCGTTTTAAATCAATTTGGTTGTGTTAAAACTGTTTTGTTTTGTATTGTTTTGTAAAGTAAACATTAGCTTTTTCCAACTTTAAAATGTGCAAACTCTGAATACAAAGTTTGTCTTTTCTCTGTGTTTTGTGACGGTCGTTGTCGTGTTTTGCTTTTAATATTTCAACATTATGACAAATTAAAAAACTAAATCATATTCCTTCCAAACTGTGTAATAAAGTTTGATTTAGCTCTATAGTTAATAGTGAGAACAAACAGATTTTTTGGCAGCAGTTTTGTGCCACTTCCGTCCTAGTTTTATTACAAGTAGAAACTATTGGTTTTTTTCATATCTTCAGTAACATACTTTTACTTTCTCACTATACTATAGTATAGAGAAAGTATAGTGATCGCAAAAAAAATCGATGTTGAGATTTTTGTGGAAATATCCGTTTTGGGACCCCCTGAGTCCAAAAAAGTGGTTTTTACAAAATGTATGTCTGTATGTATACAAAGCTAGAGAGAAAACTATTAGATCGATTTCAACCAAATTTGCACCAGACATGTCCAGTAGGCCTTTATAAATGCACGAAAAAGGGTTTTGACAAATTTTGAAAAACAACCCACTTTTTGGCCAAAAAAACCCCAAAAAATCAGTTATATTTTTTTTATAAAAAACGGCTCTAACGATTTTGATAATGCCCTACCATATGCAAAAACCCGCATATTTCTAAAAATTCTCGTTTATCTAATAATAATAATAACTGATTTTGGGGGTTTTTTTGGCCATAAAGAGGGTTGTTTTTAAAAATATTTCAAAACCATTTTACGTGCATGTATAAAGACCTAATTGACGTGTTTGGTGCAAATTTGTTCGAAATCGATCGAATATTTTTTTCTCTCTAGATAATAATAATAATATTTATTAGTTAATCTCCAACTTTAATAAAAAAAACTCTCCTACCCCACCCTACAAGTCACAGTGAATCTGTTTAGTAATTTAAATATGTTTGTGAGAAAGTATGTGCCAGTTCCTGGTACCGTTTATTATAATTTATATTGAAAGTTTAAATGTGTCTTGTGAATAGTCTAAATTCTACTAGGCCTGTAACATGTGCCAGTCTTGAGAAACAATGTAGTTGTTATATTTTAATATTTAAGTTCTTTATATTCACTACTGCAGAATGGAAGGTACTCTGTATTGTAAGCAAGAAGAACAAAGAACTGACTATTACAATAGGACAGATAATAAACTAAAACATAATTAAATACATCTATTGTATGTAAACAGATCTACAAATAAAGTGAGTGCACAGACAGTAGGAGTGGTTTGGTACAACGGCTCTAAATTACATTAGCAAGCGTTATGATTAATACCCTCTGCTGAATGGGGACGGATAATAATTCAAAATCTTCCTTATTAATTAAACAACAGGATGTTGTAGTTAGCCTAAGATTCCAGCCTTAGTAGCCCACGTTGATTCATTTCTGGCTTTAACAGATCCAACCTTATTTTATTAAGATATTAACAAAACATTTATAGAATCTGTCTTAATTAATTATCACAGATATTTATACAAAGAACCTATTATTAAAGTGATAACTTCTATTCGCTTGACTATGTTTCTGAAATCTCGCGTAATGCAACTTTTTGCGTAGACACAAGTCAGAGCGTGGAGAGGGGATACTTAATATATTTACATTCATTACTATAGCATTCAAATTAAAACATAGGAATTATTTAATATAATACAACAGCTAATTTCGCCCATCATCTGTAATTCCTAAACAGAACCCATCGTAGATTATACTTTGGGGTTATGTTTACAACTTCAATCATTATAATTTCTTGTGAAGTTGATTTTTTAAATATCAGCTATAGAGCTAATGTAGGCTCTATTTTTTTCACATTTTTTACCACATTTATTAAAAACATGTCCGGTGGGCCCACTGTTTCGCACTGAACTATTTCTTATCTTAGAGAAATGTAGGAACTGGTTTGTGATTAGGAAAAGTAAGAGAGGGGAACGGTACGGTCTATTGTGTTTCTGCTATTATGGTATCATATGACGAGTTCGATTCAAAATGTAATTTTTCGTTAAGTATTGTATCTGGATTAGTTTTGAACATTTTATATATCTCGTATTGTTCAAGTGCATTCATAAATTTTCCTTTTTTTACAGTGGTGGAGTATTTTCAAGTTGTCATCGATCGTCGCATATTTGTGGTTGTTTAGAATGAGATGTTCGGTGTATTTCGATTCAACTTTTCTTTGACGTAGCATTTGTTTAAGTGTCGGGATATCTTCTTTGAACCTCTTTCTAAAGGATCTACCTGTTTGTCCAATGAATTTCATTGGGAAATCAGTGCAAGAGATTTCGTAAATGCCTTTGTTGTCAAATTTATCACCTACCACCTATCACTTTTTTTGAGTTAATAATACTCTGTAAATTGTTCTTGGTTCTGAACGCTGTGGAATACCCTTGTTTAAGGAAAACGTTGCCTATATTTTATGCTAACTGTTTGTGATATTGTAAAACAATATATTTGTTTTCAGATTTAATATTGGGTCTTGTAGATTTCTTCTCTTGTTTATTAAATATTTTGTCAATAATGGATGTTGAGTATCCATTACTAATGGCAATATATTTTATTGTGTTGAATTCTTCTTGAAAGTTTTCATGTGTCATAGGTATATTGCGAAGTCTGTGTATAAAACTATTGTAGGCTGCCATTTTATGGGAAGATGGATGGTTAGAGGTGGCGTGAATAATATGGTTTATGTGAGTGGGTTTCCTGCATATTTTGAAATTATGGTTGCCATTCAATATTGTTATGGTTAGATCTAGAAAATTAATTGAATTGTTGTTCTGTATTTCGGTTGTGAATTTTAAATTTTAATACGTATGCTGTTGATATATGTTGCAAAACTTTGAATTTGTCTACAAGTTCCTTAATACATAACAATAATATCGTCTACATATCTATGATAGTAGACGATGTTTTTATTGTGTTTATTGTTAATATTAATGATGCTATTGTTTCCTATATTATTTAAAAATATTTCTGAAAATGTACTCGACAAAGGGCATCCCATGAATAATCCGTTGTTTTGGGCGTAATATTTGTTATTGAATTGAAAATAGTTCTGAGATAGACATATATTAAATAAATCAGATAGTTCATCAATTTGTTAATTTTTCATGGTTTTGCTGGTTTTTAGTGTGCTGGTTAATATGCGAATAGTTGCCTTTACTGGTACGTTAGTGTACAAATTTTTTATTTCAAATGAAACTTAGGATGCGCCAGTTTTAACATGTATGTCTTTTATTTTTGAAATCAGGTCTTGCGTGTTTTTTAAACTGTAACTATTATTAAAGTGAACATGTTTCCGAATCAATCTATCCAATGTTTTGGTTGATCTGTATGAAGGTGCACTTCTGAAATTAGCTAATCGTCTTATTGGTTGCTCAGGTTTGTGTGTTTTAGGTAATGATCTCAATAGCGGTGCGAAAGGTTTGATCATCTTATTAAACTTATTTTCATCCTCACTGAACAAGTGTTTGCATTTATTAATGCCCGTTTTTATTTGTTGGTGGAATTTAGAGGTTGGGTCGTTTTTTAATTCTGCTATTTTATTTTCGTTAAAAAATGTAACGTTTTATGGATATAGTCGTCTTTATGCATGATTACAGTAGTGTTACCTTTGTCCGCCTTTGTTATAATTGTGTTAATTGTTTGAAGTTTTTTGCGTATTCTAATAGCTACAATTTCTTCATGATAGGAGTTTCAATTATTAGGTATTTTAGTATTTGTACTAATGACAGAGTTGCCTTTATCATTTATGAGTATCTGGGTATGATTCTGTTTATCCTTAGGCAAGGTTTGAATTGCGGATTCAATATCAATAAGAGAATCTTTTAATTTGTCCTGTTTACTGATAACGTTGTGTTTGAGACCCTTATCTAATAAATTGATTTCTTGTTTGTCGAAGTTGATGTTCGTTAAATTTATGGTTCTGGGATAGAACTCGTGTTTGCATTGGATTGTTTGTGCCTGCTGTGTTTGCACATAAATTAAATTATTTAGTTTCTTGTTTACTGTAGTAATCTTCCGAATAATATGTGGCTGTATTATGCGTTTGATTTCTTGGAATAATAATGTAATCTCTGCATAATGTAAAATCTTGAATAGTTCCAAATGAGTGTTGTACAATAATGTATGAAGTCGGTCGTTTTGTATATATAAATTCTTTATTTTCTTTTTTATCCAAATTTTCTCCGCTGCATTTTTGGTTCTTATAGCTGAAGTAGATTTATTTTTAATATTTATACGAACATAGTTGGGAATTAACGATTTAGTCAAGCACATTTGATATAATCGAATGTCTTGTGTTATCTTATGTATTTTAAGTTTGGTGTTCATAAACTTATTGGCGAGTTTAGATTGACTTGCTGATAAATCGTTTATTTTGTTATTCGCCATTCCGACTACTGTTATAAATCAATATAATTTGAACAACTTACCGTCGTCAGTAGTCAAATTTGTCGTATTGTACACGACGGCCGTTTCGGCTATTCAGCCATTATCAAGTGGTTTGGAGGAAATCCTCCGTTGTCCGTTGGAACACTTAACACAAAATTCACAAACATTTAAATAATTTAAAAATCACATTTATTAAAAACATGTCCGGTGGGCCCACTGTTTCGCACTGAACTATTTCTTATCTTAATGAAATGTAGGAACTGGTTTGTGATTAGGAAAAGTAAGAGAGGGGAACGGTAAGGTCTATTGTGTTTCTGCTATTGTGGTATAATATAACGAGTTCGATTCGAAATGTAATTTTTCGTTAAGTATTGTATCTGGATCAGTTTTGAACATTTCATATATCTCGTATTGTTCTAGTGCATTCATAAATTTTCATTTTTTACAGTGGTGGAGTATTTCCAAGTTGTCATCGATCGTTGCATATTTGTGGTTGTTTAAAATGAGATGTTCGGTGTATTTCGATTCAACTTTTCTTTGACGTAGCACCAGTTCCTACATTTCATTAAGATAAGAAATAGTTCAGTGCGAAACAGTGGGCCCACCGGACATGTTTTTAATAAATGTGATTTTTAAATTATTTAAATGTTTGTGAATTTTGTGTTAAGTGTTCCATGACAACGGAGGATTTCCTCCAAACCAATAATGGCTAAATAGCCGAAACGGCCGCCGTGTACAATACGACAAATATGACTACTGACGACGGTAAGTTGTTCAAATTATATTGATTTATAACAGTAGTCGGAATGGCGAATAACAAAATAAATTATTTTTAAGTTCTTTATCTTCACTACTGCAGAATGGAAGATACTCTGCATTGCAAGCAAGAAGTACAAAGAACTGACTATTACAATAGCACAGATAATAAACTAAAACATAATTAAATACATCTATTGTATGTAAACAGATCTACAAATAAAGTGAGTGCACAGACAGTAGGAGTGGTTTGGTACAACGGCTCTAAATTACATCAGCAAGCGTAATGATTAATACCCTCTGCTGAATGGGGACGGATAATAATTCAAAATCTTCCTTATTAATTAAACAACAGGATGTTGTAGTTAGCCTAAGATTCCAGCCTTAGTAGCCCACGTTGATTCATTTCTGGCTTTAACAGATCCAACCTTATTTTATTAAGATATTAATACAACATTTGTAGCATGAGAATAGCATCTGAATTAATTAATTATCACAGATATTTATACACATAAACTATTATTTTAATAGCGCTTTCGAATATTTTGTTCTATCTGCCAAGGCTAAGTGAATAAATATAGTTTAAAAAAACTAAAAAACACGCTTTTAGAGCATATCAAACTAAAAAGTTAAAAATAATTTTTCAAATAAGCTTAAAACAATAATAAACGATAAATACTAGCATTATTGTAAAAAAAGCGTTGGGCGCTCGATGTACGAGAAATATGGACAAAGCGCCCCACGCTTGTTTTACAATAATGCTAGTATTTATCGTTTATTATTGTTTTAAGCTTATTTGAAAAATTATTTTTAACTTTTTAGTTTGATATGCTCTAAAAGCGTGTTTTTAGTTTTTTTAAACTATATTTATTTTTCACTTTTTAGTTCGATTAATTATTGAAAAAAAAAAAAATTGGCCGTGGACGGGATTAGAACCCACGATCGGGGATTGACGTCAGCGACGACCCGCGCCTTAGACCGCTCGGCCAACGATTGAACTTACGTAAGAGAGATATAATAACAGTAATTAGTCACTGGCTTTTAGTCCAAAGGAGAGTTACTTACAAACAAACATACATACATACATACAAGTGAAGCTAATATAAGCGTGTTAAAAATCACCGGCAGATTATTTTGATTATCAAAAATAAACGGTACCAGAAACTGGCACATATTTTCCCATAAATATATTTAAATTACTAAACAGATTCACTGTGACTTCATAATTGTATTAAAGTAGGAGAGGGGATACATTAAAGTAGGATAGTAACTAATAAATATTATTATTTTTATTAGCTAGAGAGAAAACTATTCGATCGATTTCGAACTAATTTGCACCAAACACGTCAATTACACCTGTATAGATGCACGAAAAAATGTTTTGAAAAACAACCCCCTTTTAGGCTAAAAAATCCCCAAAAATCAACTAAACGAGAATTTTTAGAATTATGCGGTTTTTGCTTATGATAGGGTACATTAAGGGCTACAAATAAGCCAAATTTGATCAAAATCGTTATAACCGTTTTTTTTTATTTTTTATAAAAAAATATTAGATTTTTTTGTGGGTTTTTTTTTAATTTTCCAAAAACCTTTTTTCGGTCATCTATGCAGGCCTAATTGACATGATTGGTGCAAATTTGTTCGAAATCGATTGAATAGTTTCTCTCTAGTTTTGTATACATACAGACAGATATTTTGTAAAAACCACTTTTTTGGACTCAGGCGTCCCAAAGCGGATATTTCCAAAAAAACTCAACATCGATTTTTTTTGCGATCACTATACTTTCTCTATACTATATTATTGTGAGGAAGTAAAACTGTAGTTTATCACTAAAAGTTTTAAAAAGTATATACAACAATAATATAATACAATATAAATGTTTTACTTTATATTTTTGCTCTCAATATTTTTTACAAACGCAAATCTATAACAAAAATACAGTTTAATCATAATCCTACTAAAATCAACTAACCTAAAATGACATTTTTTAAATACAGTCATTTAGCCAAAACCATAGTATCGTTTAATTTAAAATTCACTTAATTTTTCACCGTCAGTAGGCCTATATTTGTAAATTAACAGAAGCTCAAATTTGTATGATTCTACTAAATTAGATACAATTCAGACTAATAGCCTGAAACGATTAGTCATAATTTAAATATAGTTATATGTTTGTGGGCCTAAGTCGTTTTAGGCTGTCAATTTTAAAATATCAAAAAGATTGGAAAAATAAATACAAAATTTTCAACTATTTCTAACGTCAAAGCCAATCATATACCATATTATAGCCTACGTTAGCTATGTTCCTTATATTCAAAAACAAACAACATCCAGACATTATAAGAAGTAGACCTACAGAGCGCCTATTTCCTTATTTTAAATATTTGTTCGTCTTAAGGCCTAATCAAAATTCAGTGTCAGGAAGCCGACATGACAGGACGAATAAATCAAACAATACATCCATGTGCATTCCCTGTACTGTTTTGTTAATACTCCCGTGTTTGAATTTATATAGGTTTATATTACGTTCGGTTAGGCTTATGTAGGTACCACTTAATTTATCATGTCCATCTTATTAAATAAGATTTCTAAATTTTCTTAGAAATTTTGTTACCGTTTTGGTAAAAGCTTCAGGATTTGTATTGGTTTCAAAGAAACATTTTTACTTACAAAATCATATTAAAACTCTTGATTCCCAGTGTCACTGGGACTCTGTGCAACACCTTTCCAGATGGATGTGTATGATTCACTCATATAAAGTTGTTTCAATTTGCGTCTTGGTAATATTGACACAGACTTTACTATGCTTCGAATAGAAAACATTTGATAATACAGACTTTGACAGCATGAACTGGAAGTAATGGGTGACGTTTAGTAGGTTCTCTTAGATGTAAGGTTTGTCCATGGAAGTGGACAGTTTTCGTTTAGGAACCTTTTGATCCCATTTTTCTACCATAACTTTGAATTTTTTGCTTTTTTCTTATTTTCCCAAAACACGGAATCTACCGCACTTACAAGGTCATGGGAGGTTTTAAACATACACTTTCATAAGCTACATTTTTCCCATATAATATTATGTTAAAATAAAAGTTATTTTCCCGCTAAAGTAAAAACCTTTTTTTGCACCCTTTAACCTAAAAACTTAATTCCGGGTGGTGTAAATTGGTGGACTTATTTCTACAAGTTTATGATTAATATAATCTCTGACCAAAATATAGTACTTGGTTGTAATAATTCAATTGAAAATCGTTTATTAAATGTACTACAGTTATTTTATATGAACAGAGATAGCCTTGCTTTGATTCGCGTATACAGTTGTTTTCACAATCTTCTTGGAGTTTCTAAATTTATCAAGGTATTATTTCTATGTTAAGGTATTATAGGAAAAATCATTTAGATCCGGTTTAAATTCAAATTCATAAGTTATTATTTATTATTAAAATAGCAAAATAAGAATTAAAAAAGATTATATACATTATAAGACATTACATGCAAAGTATAAACAATTACTCAACACATTGCAGTGAATTTTATCAGACTTATCAAGAATGACAACTAATATAAAATATAAACAAGCATTGAATTAAACCCTTTGGTATAAATAATTTTAAAGAATACATTATAAATAATTGTTTTTCGGAATGTTACCTGGTACTAGCCTAGCATATTACAAACTTAACAACGACAAAAAAATTTAAATCTTAATCTTATTCAACAATTAATTTAAAAAATACAAAATAAGTAAGGTATTTAATTAAATTCTTGTTCTTAAATTTTCACCTGGTCAATTCATTCGTAATATATTTAAAATTTACTCACTTTCACATAGTTCTATGGCTCTAACCGTGACATCGATTTATTTATTGTACGGATATTATTAATCTTCAGGAAAGATTTTGTAACGAGTTGCATATAACTTAGATGTGGAAAACTTGTCTGATTCGGTTAGCACGTTCACTGCTACGCAAATTTCGTATGCTAGGAACTGACCTTATATTTTTATATTTATGGCCTAAATGTGAAGAAATTGCTTTATTTTTTACCTTTGAACCTTTCTACTCGTCCATATCACATAGGCGTAAAATTGGCGCAATGCTCTGTGTATTGAATATTCTCAAAATACGAGGATTGACATGCGAAGCACGCAATACACTGTGATTGAAAATACTCCAAATAAGGGGGTTGGCGTGCGAAGCATGCAATGCATTCTGTATTGAAAATACTCCCAATAAGGGGGTTCGCGTGCGAAGCTCACATGTCCGTCCTTAGCAGTGAACGTGTTAGAAATAGATAGTCTGAACATCGTATTGTTTTAGCTGATGACATGAGTTCAAGGTTGAGGGAATCCTTTTATTCTCTAGAAGGCGTTGTCTCCAGGCTTCACTTTCACGTCAATCTCAAAGCAGACAGCCGGAAAGAAGTATTTTCCATGTCAGAGATGCGTGTCGTGTAAATAACGCCTTGATACGTGCGTAGAAAGTAATTTTATTCGGTTGAAATGAAAGAAATGGATCTGTTTAGGTTAAAATAAAACACAAGACCAAGAGTTAATTAAATCTTGAACTTAATTTTTCATTATATAAATTAGTTAACTTTTGTTATATTTTTTAGTTTTAATTATATATATATATATTTATGTATTTCAATTTGTCTACAACAATAACACAACGCTTTACATAAAGCAAAACTTATACGGTATTGTTAAAAGCTAATCTTACATTACATTTCTGAAATAAAATAAAAATAAATTATATTATTTAACAAAAAACTAACCATTTATGAAAGTATTTGTGTGACATAAATGATACGTCAACAATTTTAGTCTATAATAGCATTGAACGGATCATAAAAACATCCATGATAAATTAAATAAAATTCAGGTATTACATCGAAAATATCCTGTTGTTTTATTAACATTACACATTTATTTAAAAAAAAATAAAGTAGACAGATATAAAATGTAAAAATACCTTCCGTGCTGTTCTAACTTATTAAGTTTCGTATAATATATTAGGTTTTAGAAAATGCAAACACTTAATAGTCGAATATAGTTTACTAGTTCATATATTCAGTATTTTGTTGGGAGAGTATTCTTATGATGTAGTCTATATCATTTTGCAAAAACAACTAACTATGCTTTTAATATTTGTAGACAACAATACTTGGTTTTTTAAATTTTAATCTATTAAAAGGGGATAAAAATCTTAATGAATAAAATATTATGTTCGTCTATGTGACTTTTATTATAAAGTACTTTACTTACTCAATCTATGACGCGTTTCGGAACTAGTTCCATCATCAGACACCCCAATGCTGAGGTCGTCATACATAACATTAAAATAAATTATTAAAAGAAACATAACACACACTTATACACGTGCACATTAACACAAAACACAAAAAATGTACTTCCGCGTGTGCAGGTGTGCACACCATCGACCACGTTTTACTTCTAATCATTATATTTTACTCATTATTTTCCATTCCGATTGTTAAATGTTTGGCAGCGATGTAATTTAATTAACCACTAAACGGAACACCATTCACATGAATACAACCAACTCAATTACTTTTGGTAATAAAATGTAATAATAATAAGCTAAAATAAAGATTTAATTGAAGGTAGTTTCTCCGGACATAAATGTTTAACCTGTCTGTTGCCGGACGTGACAATATTTGGCCATTAGTGTCGGCCTGTTGTAACAGTGGACTTGGTCAACAGTTAATTTGGAGCTCTATAATTAAAAGCAACGGAGCGGTCACAATTTCGTTTAAACAATAATTGTGTTGTGTTGATTAAATACAATTAATACTTGTAATGTTGTCGGAATATTTATTAAAAGTGTTTATCTGGCAACGATGTAGATACCATATTGTAACACTTTCTTGAACAAACACTTTTTTGAAACTTATAAGAACTTTGAATCAATAGTCCTTAACATAAACGTCATATCTTCTCCTAATATTATTTCATTTAAAAAGAAAACTTATACAAAAACAAAAGAATATTCGATCCAATAAATATTTGTACAATCATAGAAAACAAGAAGAATAATGTGTAACTGCCAGACGTGATATTGGTTACTTTCTAAAGGGTACTCGATACTTTTGTTCTGTAAATGTATTTTCGTACAATCAGTCACAAGGGATCTGCTCCAGGAATAAGTTAGGTTAGGAGCGTCACGTGATCCTTGTCCCTGGGGATGAACGACTCTTGAATATTGCAAGAGGCTTGACATCTCTGAAGTGGCTCTTTTCTGAAGTATTCGGTAATTTTACTGGTAAAACATAATCCAGAACAACATTCTGTTAGTTTTACACGCGGTTTGTTCCGGCATTAGAGTTGGCAAAGTTAAGATACAACTAGGAAACAAAGTTAATAATAGACGAAAGTTACAAGTTGTTTCTTAAATTGTTTTTGTAATAAAATTACAAGTGTTGTTCAAGAATTGCTGAAGCGGGACATTCAGCACTTAAGAGACTTGCGGCACAAATGTCTAGACAAGTTGTTATGTATTATACATTTACATAAACTTATTAAAACACAGTTCTAACAAAGAAATAATATAAGTAATGTTATTCATAAATTACGATTATAAGTTTATTCATTTTGTAGAAGGTTTTTGTAGCAGTTTAACTCGATTATAAAATTTCAATGAACAGTTAAAGTAATTAAAATTTGGTTCATTATTAATTGATACAAAATTATTAAAATATATCTTGAACGGCAAAATGGTTCAAGTCAGATATTGTTAACTTTACAGGAGAAGCCCTCAAAGTTTTGACAAACTCATGGTTTTCATTGCAGTATAAATGATTATTATTAGCGAGAGGACATGGGGCGAGGTAGACAATACGGTATCAAGTAACTAAAGTGTTGTTTTGTTGTCGGTTTTCCTTAAGGCAAGCCATAGCCGAGTGGATAGCGTGGCATCTTCCTGATCAGAAGATACCGGGTTCGAATCTCGGCTAGACCAGGTAACTTTTTATTTCTCTGGTTTGAGGGTAGGAGGGCGGAAGTAAAGCAAACGGTGGTTGGTTTGCTTACAGGCTGATGGGACGTGACTAGTTACTTGGCCTCCGTCTTGGGATGTTTTGCATAATCTCAATAAAATATTTATGTATATATAGAAAAAAAACACGAGCTACGATTCCATTAAAGTTTGACCGCTGAACTATTGAAATCATAAACAGTATGTATTTTATTAGTACAATAAAGTTAACAATTTCTGACTTAAACCCCTTTTGCCCTAACTTCAAAGATAAAAAGTCATACATTTCTGCTCACGCTAATTAATGTATTACTTTATCTAAGATTATCACAGTTAAAGCACCAAACTACTGCGTTAAATAGCAGTATTTAACAAAAACAGTTAAAAAAAAATTAATACTAATAATTCAAATATTAAAATTTAAGGTATTGTTTAAAGTTGGGAAAAAGCATAATAAATAATGCATTGCAGGTGTGAGAACTGGTTTGAATTCCATCAGTCAAAATTTAAAACGAGATATTAAACGATTCAAACGGTTCAACTCCTTTCCCACAACCAAATAGTTCTAAACCGAAAGAATGTGCATCTAGATTATTTAGAAGTTTGTTTTCAAGATTTAGTCCATCAAATAAATACGTTTTATAAAGAATACATACAGCCTTCCCCTCACAATGATAAGCATGGCTCAAGGAAGCAACCTAAACAACTTTACACAGACTTGGAACCAATTTTAATAAGCATAAAATATAGTCTTGAGAATATATATAGCAATACTCGTATATTGATACTTTTATAGTTTTCTATTGTGCCTTTCCTAATTAACTGAGAACGCGTGTTGGAAACAAAATTAACAAAATATTTATTGACACTGTAAAGAAAACCCGTCCTATTTATTACAGTTGAACAGCAATTCATGAAGGTTTTGAAAATGACTGTACCGGCTGTCATACAGGTAAGACTGTACAATGGTACTAAATTACTTCAGCAAGGACAATGAATAATACGCTCTGGTGACTTGGGACATAATAATTCTAAATCCTCTGTAGACAACAACAGGACGTCTTAGTTTGTCCGAGACATACACCCCTCCCTGTTACTCAGCTTTATTCGTTATTGGAGTAAGCGAGTTCAACCTTTATAAAACGGTAATAAAAAGCCTTAACTAATAAAGATTTAAGTAATAAAACTTTAAGTAATAAAGTTATAAATTAATAAGGCTTCACGACAATTACTAGAATTATATTTGTCGAAAAAGTTGTGTTTGGTTGTTTTTCTTTATACAAAATTGCTGTTTATTTGTTTCGATGGAATTACAATGTATACTCTATAAAAACTAAAACTCACATAAAAAACTTTTTCTTAGCGTTTTAAATTAGAATAAAATATTTTAAGTGTAACATTTATCACACCAAACACTAAACTAATCTTCTTCTGTTTTAACAAAATGTATCTAACTAAATCAATATTAAAAAGTTAACTGTGTAATTTTCCTCAAAATAAGAATATTATTTTGATGTCGGGGCTCGATCAGGTTTTATATTCCCAATTGAATCTCTAGAAATTCCAATGTAAAAATATTCACTACCAATCTATATTGTATAAAAACGAAATACCACTCACTCACTCATCACGATTTCTCAAAAACTACTGAACGGATTGAAATGAAATTTCGTATGTAGCTTCCTCTAGGGCCATAGGTGCTGACTAAGAAAGGGTTTGAAAAAATTCGAAATTTTAGGGGGGGTTTGGAGGATCAAAGTTATTAAAAAACGATTTCTTCAAAACTACCGAACGGATTGGAATGAAATTTGGTATGTAGCTTCTTCTAGGGCCATAGGTGCTCACTAAGAAAGGGTATGAACAATTTAGAAATTTTAGGACGGGTTTGGGGGGATCAAAGTTACTAAAATCATAATTTCAGATTTTTATTATTATGACAATAGTGATTTTATTATTTAAGATCTATATATATAAAAGCCAAATACCGCTCACTGACTGAACACTTAAAAAGAATACAATTACGTTAAAAAGACTGAAAATACCAATCACCACGGGCAACGCCGTACGGATCAGCTAGTACTCTGTATGAAATAATATTTTATGATTGCCAGAAAAGCTATCAGCGGCATCATAATGAGATAACGTGAACCAAGACTACAGACCATCAAGGGACAATAGTTAACGACTAATTAAGTTTAAGAGGTACGACATTTTTGTTACACGTTAAACAATTTTTGTAGAGTAGTCCTGGAGTATAATATTAATATTTGTATCGGGCTGTGGGCTGTAGGTTTTTTCATGCTTAGTTTATCTGTGATAATGTCTAGTTTGCAGTAATTGTTCCTGATTTTAATGTTTGTATTACTTGTTGTTGATTTGTTAAAACTAGATTACTTGTGAGTGTATGTTGAGAGGTCGTTTCACCAAAATTAACTGCGAGAGTTGTTAGTAAACCCCGACCAAACATTGAACAAATAATAGTTTAAAAAACTAAAAAAATACGCTTTAAAAGCAAACCGAACTAAAATGGTTGTAAAAAAAGCGTGGGGTGCTTTTCATCAAATGTTACAAATATTTCATTGGTAGATATTTATAAAAGTAGAGTTATTATAAAAATATAGTATAACGCACCCCACGTTTTTTTTGCAATTATTTTAGTTCGGTTTGCTTTTAAAGCGTATTTTTTAGTTTTTTAAACTATTATTTATTTTCTTATTTTTTAGTCTGGGGACCATGATCAGTGCTCCCTTACTACAACCAACAAAATTAATATTGCATTGTCATCGGTCCTTGATTAGTGTCCAAAATTTCAAATCAATCCGGTGGTGAAAAGTTTTGAAGAGGGTGAAAATCACGTTCAAATATTCCGTTACATAGATACATACCAAGCTAATAACAGTGTATTAAAAAAAATAAAACATTATGTGTTTTTGATTTGATTAACTAACTCAATTAGTTAAGATCTTTTTTAAAGTTTGTAAGTTATACATAATCTTTAACTGTAAACCAAAGAAGCTATTCATGTACTTCGTATTAGGAGGTATGCCTTAATGATGACGAGCTTCATTCATTAGTTTAGTTGTTTTTTGATAGTGAAAATTTGTCAGATCTTTGTGTATAGATCCATAGAAATGTCTATAAGAAGTTATAAGAAGTTGTATGAACACATTAATTACTAGTGCGTGAAATAAGGTCCGCCCTAGGCAGGTGCGGCTTCACCAGGCCCCGTACATAGGGGGACGAAACACAATACAAAATTAAAGTTTGCCAGATGAATTATAAAATATTAATAAAGAGAGATTTTATAAACACAACTGCAACTATAACAGCAATCAGTCTAGTGTGATGAAAAAAATGCAAATATGAAAAATGTTGATAATTGTAAGGGCTTCAATTTGATATGTAAGATAAGCCACATTGCAATTTTAAAATGTTGAGATATTGACTTTTTAAACTTCTAAAAGTTGTAAATTTTGAAACCTGCTAAAAATGTGAGAAAACTTACAAAAATTAGGTATTGTTTGAAAGGTCACATCTTTGTCAATGTACTTTAAAAATTGTAGCTTTTAAAAATTGTTTATGTCAGATATAAAAGATATGTAAACTTAAGTTTTTATGATATTTCGGGCCACCCTGTATTGACGGTGCAAGATAAATGAAAAACAAATTGTTTTAACGATCAGTGTACCGAGACCTTTAAAATGAGGTACAAAACGACCTACCTTTACATTTGAAAATTTCCCAAAAACCAACCCCCACCCCCAAAAAATACTCTTTTGGGGCATTTTAGAAGGTTGAAAACATTTTCCCTGAATTCCTTGGGGTCGAAATAAGGGGGCTATCAGTTTAAACTAAATGTCTAAATGTATTCTCGTTTCAATGCTATACAAGCCGGCCACCCGCTCTGTATATCACTGCGTTCACGTGCTATATAGTCCTAATTGCGGTGGGTGGGGTGAAAGATGGGAGCCAAATTGAGGAGCCCCACAGTAAAAATTTTCACCGCACGAGCTAAAGCCGACCCTGAGTGAAAATGTATCCTTTGTACATAGTAGACATTGTAAAATGAATTGCGTTTAAAGGACAATTAAAGGCATATCTTATTGCAAAACATGAGTCAAGTTAGCCTAAAGGATCGCAGTTTGTGTAAAATATTGTACTTATTTAACCTTTGTTTTGCCATGTAAATATAATTTTGTAAGAGAAAAGAATAAAAAATTAATGATTGTTGCAGGATCAGAGATGATTTTATATTTTAAAATTCATAGGTTTTTACGGATGTGAGGTGTGTAATGTACAATAACTGCAAACATTTTATCTACCTAGAAACTGATTGGTTGATATTCGTAATGCAGTTATCTTACTTTGACATTAAAATACACAAACACTTAATAGTGTAAATTTCGTGAAATTATTGAGTTTAATAAAAACATACCAACTGTTTTTGTTTAAAGATTTGCTATTTTTTCAAAATGAATTGCAATTTTAAACCTTCTCTCCCCCAATCCCCCAAAATCATAGAGGGTCAGATATGTAAAAAATGTGACTGGTTATGCAACAAAAGATAAATACAATTTTGTTAACTTATTTTCAGTAACAAAAATAATGAGGGAGGTTAAAGGGCTATAGGAACACTCTGTATACAATTAACTCTTATTAAGCTTACATACGTTTTTAAGTTTTCGTGGTCATACCGTTCAACAAGTACTATAACAATGAAACATTACTTATTTTATTTACACTTATTATAGCTCATTTATTACCAAAGATGGGGACATTGTCGTTGAAACACGTTTGAATAAATAAATGTATTAGCGGTGAGATTGAAATATGTTCAAGATTTATTCCATCAAATCGTTTATATACACAATACAAGTAGCGAGTTTTCCTTTGTTGCTTAAATAAAATGTTTTTACTTAAAATGGCGTCCAAAAACCAGTATTTCACCTTTAAGTCAAAAACTATTCATCCTATAAAATATTTTTGTTACAAAAAGAGCTACAACTTTTGTTCTTAGTAAATTTCAATAAAATTAACCCTTTAGTAAAAAAATACAATATTTGAAAAACAATTTTGAAAATTTGTAAAAAAAAAACATCAGTTACCGGTACCGCATGGGAAGTTATAAAGAAATTTTTAAACAAAATAATTTTTGTTTTAATTTAAATATTGGAATTTCCCGAACAGTTTCATACCAATAACATAACGTAATTCTTGTAAAATTTAATATTCATTTTCCAAGATAACTGCCATATCGCACGTGTTTTCTTGCTAGGACTTTTATTATATTTTTCCAACATATATACGAAATACCTTGCTTGTACCATAGTGAACTCAGTAGGAGTTTATTGCGGTAGCCTAGCTTGGTAGCGAAATGCAAAAAAGGCATCATCAGTGTAACGTTAAAAAATTCACGTAAAATATAAATGAAAAGAGAAAAGTTATGTTATTAGTATGAAACTCTTCAGAAAATTCCAATCTTTAAATTAAAACAAACATATTCTTTTGTTAAAAATGTCTTTATAACTTCCTTTAACGGTAATTAGTTTAGTTTTTTAACAAATAAATTGTTAAAATTGTTTTTTCAAATATTGTATTTTATGGGTAAAAGGTTGATTTCATTGAAATTTGCTAAGAACAAAAGTTGTAGCTCTTTTAGTGAAAGACATGTTTTATTTATAACTTTTTTATAGGATCAATAGTTTTTTAGTTATGGGTGAAAAACTGGTTTTTGGAAGCCATTTTCCAAGATGACAGCCGTAGCACTGTTTTCTTTTTGCGAGGACTTTAGTATGTTAATAGTGGACCTGGCAATGCTTCGCTATTGCTTTATTTACTTTTAAGGGTCGCTATCCCATTTCATCCCTTTGGCTTAATTTTTTGAATTGCTAATGTGTTTTGTAAACAATGTTAAACAAAATGTAAAAATAAAAATATCTGTTCTTCCTGTTTTGCATTTGTTATTACAACAGCTGTTATGCCTGAAACATCATTTGTTATGACAGCAGCTGTCAAAATATAATGATTCAATCAACAAATCCTATCTGGCATAATAATAACATGGCAACTTTGAGGGCCACTGGGGCGAAGCCCTTAACATAGGTTGAGCTCATTTTAAGGGACACACAACTTCAGAGTGGAATATTTAAAATGACATAAAAAACGTCAAAATTAGTATATAAAAAAAAGAAAAACTCCAGGAGGAGTTCTACTCACAAAATAACCCCTACAAATTAATTATGTATAGATTAAAGTAGCTAAATGCAACATACTTACCAAATTCCTAGCTTATAGTAGTTTTTTAGGTAATGGGGTAATTTTGATTTTAATTACTACACTATTAGTAGTTGCATTTTGTTTGGATTGAGTATATTCTCTAAAATTATTCAATTGCCCGTTCATAAGCTCTTGGAAATTTGTATTAAAAACAAATGAGATAAAGGTGTACAATTGTAGTGCAAAAGACTGTATTTACTTTGTATTTATATTGCCCTTTGTGTTTTAAAAAGCGACGATAATATTATTAGAGGGAAGAATGGAGGTTCTATCTGACTCTTTTAGGGAGTGTGAGTGTAATCGCTTTGTTAATTACATAGGGGTGTTTTAATGTAGTTTCACTTCTTAGATAAGAGTAAAATGGCTACTAATTTTGTTTATCTATTTAAACAAAAAGTGTATCATATTCGAGTGGAAGTAATATTTTTCCGAAAATACAATATATACTAATTACGTCAATAGTAACGTTTTCGAGTTTAATAAAATTATGATAAATAAATTATAGGTTAATCACCTTAATTTAAATAACTGAATAACTTCTTATTTGTTGTGAAGATTGTGTAACCGGCGAAATCGGTAATCCATTTAAATCCAGCTTTGATTTGTTTGACGGAGTAAAGTAATTAACCTATACCTAATATATCCATCATACTATACAATCCAGGCCGCTACACATACATTATGTTTAGTTAAACTATATGTATTAATCTTTAAATTATCTGTTTTCTTATTAAATTTGTCCGATTTATTCAATTTTTTTAAGTGCCTGTTTGCTTTTTTGAAGAAGGACGGAAACATTAACGCCTTCAGAAGCTATTGTAATCCGTGATCATTCTGACACTAGGAAGCACCTGGCTATACAACTATGTATATATAGAAATCATATTTTTACGGATCATACGCATTAAAAACTTTCTACATAACCTTTACTGTGAGGTTGAGGTCGGAAATACTTTCTCAGTGAAAATGTAATTTAATTGATTGGCAGGCAGCCGTAAGAGGTCAAATGTTTCCCCAGACATGTCATTGCATTGGATGATTGATTCCTTTCTTACATTTCAAAAGAATATTTGAAACTGTTGAATCTGTAAATAAGAATTGTTTTCCTGCGATATATCCTTTCTTCCGGTATTAGGTTACAATAATAGTTTACATACCGGTCCTTGTACACTTCTCCTGATGGACATTTGACGAAATTTAAAAAATAATTACAGACAAGCAAAGTTACATTTTACTTGTCAAATTCGTAAAAACTAGTAAAACCAATAAATTGCCTAAATATATAATATTTGTTTTCTTAAATGCTATACTTTTCTGAATTTATTTGAAAAAAATGGGATGGAATTTATTGAATGGGTAATTCGAAATGCTCACTAGTTTATGGTAGAACTTGATTATTATGATAAAAAAAATAATTAGGGTTTCTACAAACATATATTTTTAACAAACAATAGTTACGTTTAATAACAATATTTAATAAATATAAATTGTTTATATTTATTTATATAATATCTGAAGAAGCGTTGTCGGTCTTCGAGTAACGCAAGACAATTTGTACTAGGCTATTCCTTTCTATTTTATGTATGTTTTTATTTTTGAGGACCGTAACAAAACTGTGACAAACTGAGGACCGTAACTTTTCATGTGTGTTTATTGTTGTTATGTGCTGTGTTGAGGTTAGCAATTTTAGTTAGATTAGACATTTTAGTTGTTAAAATCGACTCTTGAAGTGCTGTTAAAAAAAAAACGTATTTATTAATCTTAATTAATGTCCGGTCATGTTGCTTGAATTATTATATCATTATAACTGTTAAGAAAGGAATTCCAGTATTCTAGTGTTTGTTTGAACACTGAACTGTTATGTTGTGTTGATTAGAACTGAAATCAGCTAGTTCCAATTAAGTTGAGCAACTGGGAGGAACAAAGGTCGAATCTGCTTACTGAAACGGATCTATGGTTTAAATTCTAAAGGCAGAGTCGTCTTGGACTAACTGAAACGACATATTGTATAGATATAATTTTGAATATTGTTGTGTCCCAAGACGGAATGTATCTATTAATCATCCCTTCTGAAGTAATTTAGAACAATTTCGCCGGCTTAACTAACTGACTTCCTTACAGTCACTTTAAAAACCTTGATAATATATGTTGCCCTTTATTGGACGGTAAAGCGACAACACGACTGTGCAATAAAACTGCCAAGGGTCATCGGTTTACCTGGTTTGCAGGGCTACGACAACACGACTGTGGTGCAGCTGCGAGTGGGCTCAGTCTTGTTGTCGTAGTCTGCACGGCTTGACCGGGGTAAATCTTGATGAGGGTTTGACAGCCAGTGGTGATAATATTTAGCCCGTACCCCTGCGTACTCAGCAAATTTACAATGCATATACATGCAAAATACATGCAATGTTCTCATGCAAAATACTGTAACTAAACAGTTTAGGTAAGTCCTTTAGTTTTTTTTTTATTCTAATTATATAAAGTGATAATACGACGAAATATTATAATTATACAAATATTATAATCATACTGTTATCGGCAACATACTGTGATTAAACAGTTTAGGTAAGTCCTCTAGTTTTTTTTTTTTTATTCTAATTATATAAAGTGATAATACGACGAAAGATTATAATTATACAAATATTATAATCATACTGTCATCGGAAAAATATGTGAAGTGACTTTAAAGGGGTAAATATTGTCTAGCTATGAACTCAGTTCTGGTATGGATAAAGTTTTCTTCAAGACAGCCTCGCAGGTAGACGCGGAGGGATTAGGGGCTGGGACCTCGCGCAGACTACGACTTTACGACTGAGTCGCTAATGAGATTCGGCAACGTCGTAATGTCGTACCCTGCAAATATTTTTATTGCCCCCCAAGGGTTCCAGGTAGCATTCAGTCGTGTTGTCATACAACCTTATTGGACAAGGTAAGATGACTCGATCGAGAGTATCCTTAGCTATGATTCAAGAATATCTGTTCAGCTGTTCGAGATTGTTTTAAATATTTAATTTATATGTTATTAATATAAATTTATAAATTGTTTATGGTGATATAACATGCATATAATTCTTCAGATCCACAAGTGACGGAACGTGAATAGTGGGGAAATTATAAACAATTTAATCTAAGAGATTTCATCAAATGTCTAGAGTATTTTATGGTGGAGGTGGGTGGTTATATCTCAGGAAAAAATAAATAGAATTGACTAACAGTTGTAAAAGAAAAAGGGTATCCCAAAACATATCAATGAATTCAATGATTATTTTCTTTCTATAAGTTAATCTACAGCTAACGTGTACTAAGCCCTTTCTTTTAACTGCTAGTTTTTTATAATTTTAGTTTTAGGCTACTACCCTATACTCTTATCCATATCAGTCCTTTAGCACATCTATAAAGGCGACTTTGTAACTGAGTGTTTAATATACATGGCTGTAATTTGAGGTTCCAAATTTCAATTGTGGTGTTCTTTGTTTAGTCCGAAAAAAAATATTATAAACGACAGATCAAATTTAACCCTATGCCTACACTATGTTAACCAATAAAAGCCTTCGATATATCACCTTCACTTCCGTAAATTAAACTATGTTCTTGCTTTTGTAAATAGGTTAACGAAATAAAAACAATTTTCTGGTAACCTGAATTAATTATGATCTCAATAGAAACATATGCAGGGTGTTTGAAAAGTCTGGGAACAGCTTAATATCTCAAAATGTACGAGTCTTAAGAGGTAGAAATAAAAGCAGTTATTCACAACCATAAAATAACCACTTTTTGGTGGGTTTGAAATTTTTGTCCGCCATCTTGGCACGAACTTAATTTTTTTTAAATGGGAAGGTGGTCATGTGATACATCATTTCATTGTAGTATTGCAAGAGAAAACCAACGGTGAAATTTGCACATCCATATCTTTAACCGATTAAAAATGGCGGCCAAAAAACAACGAAATCGTGCTTGCCGATTTTGTCCAATTTTGCTGTACTATTAGTTTTTTGTTTTTTTTTTATATTAATTGAAATGATGTATCACATGATCACCTTCCCATTTAAAAAAATGAAGTTCGTGCCAAGATGGCGGACAAAAATTTCAAACTCTCCAAAAAGTGGTTATTTTATGTTTGTGAATAAATGCTTTTATTTCTATCTCATAAGACTCGTACATTTTGAGATATTAAGCTGTTCCCAGACTTTTTACACACTTTTATATGTTTAGTAAAATTAAAAAATTGTCAATAATGCTAAACAAATAAAATATATTTTAACGTAGAGTACGAAAAGGTTGATGTAAATATTATAGGTTATGGTTTATAACCGTAAGTGAAGTAGATTTTGAAATTGACTGTACACGCAGCCAGACATGTAAGCCGGTACAAGGGTACTAAATTACTTCAGCAAGAACAATAAATAACGCGCTCTGGTGACTAGAAACATCATAATTCAAAATCCTCAGTAGACAAAGGACGTCTTAGTCCAGGAGTCCCCAACCCCCTCTGTAGAGCTTACCATCGATCCGCTTTAACGATAATCAGTTTTATGCTTTATTACATTACGTTGTTTAACTTAGTTGGAATCGACTGATTGCATCTCTAATTAAAACAAACACCAGATTGTCAATCTTTACCCATTTATAGAGAGAATGTTAGTGAATTATCATTATTACTGTTTGAATCTGTAATGGACGGAGGTATATAAGGGGTTGAAATAAATAAGAACTTACTATAAACATACTTTCGGAAAATCTTCTTTTAATATTTATCCTCCATTTGGTTTTTAGTACCAAGTAAGTCTTATGCCTAGAACGGCTTCCTTACTTATCAATTTAAAACCCTAGTTTGTAGAAAAATCTATTGTTTACAATAGTTCATTTCAAAATGGCGGTCCTTTAAACATTATGATAAAAACTCAAAAAACCGTATTTTTTATACAACACGACATGAGTACAATGTTATACCTCGTTTACTCTAACAAAGGGTAACAACTTAATTGGTCGTGCAAATTCATTATTGTCTACAGTTTGTTCTTATTTGTGTTGACCTGGTCAAACCAATTGACGATGTTTTACTTTTTCCCTGTGTCCGATAGTTTGATAATTCGATAGAAAACTAAATGGGCTCCAAAGGTGTAGGGTAAACCGGGGCATGTTTACACAGTTTTTTTTATTTAGATTTTTGTTGTGTTTTGTATTGCAGTTATTTATGTGCTTTTCGTACTCAATCATTACTTAAGATTTAAGGTTCATTTTGACACCTATGGAAAGCCTCATACTATGATATTTTCTATTTAATTAGTATTTATTTAAAGTTAGTCACAGTTCCTGGGGTAAGTTTACACGCTTTTTAAAATTAAAAATCTAAGGGTAACAATAAATGTAACACGATAAATAAGCTATATTTGTCAGCTTTATTGCTATAAAATATTACATTAAGTTTTTTGTACATACTTTCACAATATTAATGTAGGTTATTATAAAATCATTTACTCATTAATTAACACCTTTTTATATTAATATAAAATACAAATTGATTAGCGAGAATCATTTTTAGAATCTCTTTCAAAATTGATGATAACGAAATAAATTGAATCTGTTTCAATACTCCTTCATTGATCGTATATGCCCATCTATTAAACTGTGTTCATTGTATCCAATGTGCACCAGGTTTTGATTCTTTGAATCATTTCAAGCAGTATATACAAGCATAGTTTTTTTTATATTCATCGTCATTTTCAGATTCTCAAAAATCGTCATCTTTTGTTTACTTATTTTTCCTTTTTTCACTGTTTTAATTTTTGCAAAGCAATAAGTTTTTTAATGTTGGTAATATCAATCTTTCTTTGTTTTGCTTTATCCTGTTCTGCTTTCAATGCATCTTTGACAGGCGTTGAGTAGCAGTTTGACTCTTCCTGCCTATATTAGTCCTTTTTCTTAGACCTGCTTTTTCAAATGGCCTCACAGATTCAGGCATTGAGAAAGACCTACTGTGTGCCAACAACAGAAAGCCCAAAGACAGCGACAGATATGATGTACGCGAAAAAGTGGATTGGACAGCTTGATAAGAAGGAGATAAAAAATACTGCGGAAGTGAATGGAGTTGGTTCGGAAGGAATCATTTTTTTTAATCAGAAAAGGCAACCGAAAGCTCAGAGGTTGGGTTTGAAGTTAGAGAAGCTGGCCTATCTGTTGCACAGGATGGCATGAAGTATTCGTATTGAAATATATTACTGTTAAGAGGCAATATTCTGGAAACAGCCTGCCTTGATATTTACACGCGTGCATGCCAAGGTTGGCGATGTTGATAAAATACTTGGGAAATCACAAATCGTCATTGGACGCTTATTCATTGTGACCCATGTATCACGTATTAAATAACTCCTTTAAAGGACCGCACTCACTCCTGTCGAGTGCTCCAGCTTGTGACTGGAATGGGGAGGAAATGATAGACATGGATACCATTACTTTTTCAGAAGTCTAGGACCTCAGCTGATAGGTGCTAACCATGGATATCGAGGAGTAATAAATAGGCAAGGTCTCTCGGGAGAACATCGAGTATGATGAACAAAGTGTTTACTATATTTCACAAACATTGCATCTGATTCACAGGTCCGTCAAGTACAAAATGTGGCTGATACTTTTAATTTTAGTTGGTACAAATTTACGGTTGTTTATTTATACCCATTTAAAATGTTTAAACGCCGACATTTCGAAACGGAATATTGTAGAAAGTATATTATTTTTAGCAAACTAATTATTTACATTGATGAGTAACGAGCATAATTTCAACTCAATTGGTTCAGCCGTTTTAGATATATATATATATTGTTTAGTAAAACACAAATGGGGGATAGGTGGTAAAAGAATGTTTTCCAGACATTTATAGAAAGTTTTTTCTTTATTTTGACCTGCATGACCGACCCCTGAAGTATCTCTCCGCATTACACAGAACCACTCTGTGTTAATAATTCATTGAATTCACTGAATTTAAAAACTGGGACTAAGCTACAACAGAAAGAATCAATTCCTGGATTTACATACATTTTAATTTAACTAAATTGACAAAGATTTAAAGAGTAGTACATTATTTCCATTGTGTTACTTGGTGTTTGTCAGAAACGCTTTCCCACATTAATGTAACCTGGATTTGTTGACAATATTAGATAAACCCGACCATATTTTTTATTCTTGGAAAATATTTTAGGTGACAAAATCGAGGATTAAAACCACTTGAATAGTAACTGTAGCTAACCAAAACCTGCCAGAATACAAAGATATCTACAAAACGCGCTGTATTTATAAACAATACATCACTTTAATAACGTAGTACTAATCACTAGTTGTTTTATGTTGACAATGAATGATCAAGTAACTAAGTAGGCGAAGCATCTGCGTGCTGTTCACGCCAACTTTCATGGTATCTCCGCTCGTACAATTGTGGGTGAAATAATATTAAACTTGCTCTATAGTAAATATAGACAGTGATTATTTTATGTTTAACAATATGTCTTTTATTAATAGGAAATTGCAGCGTCTTCTAATTCTATTATTATTAATAATAATCAATATTACCTTAGTTTGGTACGTCAACTAATCCTTCCTTCTCACTTCTTATTTTACGACCGCGGTTTCGGGCATTCGCCCATCCTCAGGTAAACACTTAACAACACAAAAACATTAATAAAAACATATAATAGCTCCGAGTGGAGATCGTTAAAATTTATTAAAAGTTCAATTTACGCATGTGACGTGCACGTCATGGAGGTTAGTCACTAACTGAAGCTGCTTCTGCCGTTATCTTATTTACTTGCCAAACTTTGTCCTGCCCTTCCGGCGTTAATGATGGTATCGGAGATTATATTTGATTGAAAGGCTAATTGGTCGTTTAGCAAATGTGGAGCCGTGCGTATTCTGGCTTTGTAAATTTCATACTCTTCCAAAGTATTCATGACACGCCCCTTCTTACATACGTGCAAAATGCTCATATTATTGTCAAAATCCGTGTACGTATGTGTGTTATCAATAAGATGTTCGGCATAACTTGATTTTTTGGGGTTCAAAAGTTTGGAAGGTAGATGTTCTTTGAACCTTTTAATGAATGGTCGTCCAGTTTGGCCTATGTAAAACAAGGGCATTCGTTACAGGTCAATTTATAAACTCCTGTTTTCTGTTTATCGTCCACCTTGCAACGCTTTTCCGTGTTTAAAACATTTCCGAGTTTGTTGGTTGTTTTAAATGTGACAGTGATATTATTTTTAGCCATTAAATTTCTTAGTTTGTGGTTTAATATGTCCCCAAATGCACATGCGATGTATTTTTGTTTATTCTCTGCTGTTAATTTTGGTCTTTTAAATTTAATTTTGTGATTACTGATCAATTTGTCTACCATGTTCACGTCATACCCGTTAGTCACGGCTATGTATTTAATTGTTTGTAACTCCTCGTTGTAATCGTCCTGGGACATGGGTACTGTTAAGAGTCGGTGAACAAAGCTATTGTAAGCGGCTCTTTTCTGTTCTTGCGGGTGATGGGAAGTTGCGTGTATCGTCAAGTCTGAGGTCGTTTGTTTTCTGTAGATTTTGAAAGAAATTCCGTCATGTGTTTTAGTGACAGTTAAGTCGAGGAAGTTAAGACTTTCATTGGTTTCCGTTTCCATCGTGAAATGCAAGTTAGGGTGCATACTGTTCATGAAATTACTTAAAAGTTGCAATTGTCTGTTACTGCCGTTGAATAGAATGATGGTATCATCAACGTATCTATGGTAAGATATTATTCTGTCTTTATGTTGGTTTGAAGTTGCGAAGATGTATTCATTTTCAATGTAATTCAAAAATATCTCTGACAAGATACTGGATAGTGGGGAGCCCATAGCAAGTCCGTCACTTTGTGTAAAATACTCGTTATTGAAATAGAAATAATTTTGCCGGAGCACTTCATTGAGAAGGGAGATAAGCTCCTCTATAGACTTTCGGGCCAAGGTTGAATATTTCACTAGATTATTGCGTAAAATCTCTAATTTTTCTTGGACGGGGACGTTCGTGTAAAGGTTCACAATGTCAAAAGACACTAGTTTATGTTTCATATTCAATTTTACATTGCGTATTTTGTCAACGAAGTCCAGACTATTTATCAAGCGAAGGTCATTGACAAAAACAAAATGTTTCCTGATAATCATATCCAACTCTTTAGATATTCTGTAACTTGGTGCCGAGGTAAAGTTTACAAGTGGTCTTATCGGTACACCGTGTTTATGTACTTTGGGAAGCCCTTTAAAGTGCGGGGCGTGTGGGTTTATCATTTTTAATCCTCGGATGCAATTAACTGATAAAAGATTGCTACTACGATTAAGAGTTCCATTTATTGACTTAATGTATTTAGGAGTCGGGTCCATAGATAGTTTGATTATGTTATTTGCCTTGAAGAAATCATAGACTTTGTTATTATATTCAGTTCTGTCAATAACCACTACAGAGTTGCCCTTATCGGCTTTGGTTATTAACGCGTTATTATTATTATTTGAACTGTACCACTATTAAAATAAAGATACATGGAAAATACTTATTCACCTAGTAAAACATTATTTAGGACTTTTACCAATATTGATTGCTTTTAGCACTTTAAAAGGAAGTAAATTGATCTATGATATCAAGTCTATAATATTATTACAACTAGTAAAACATTGCAAGGTATACAGAAATTATTAGTCATAATAATGTAATTATGGCTACTCAGTCAGATTTAATTCAAGCACAAGGAAATAATTTAGTTAATAAAGACATACGATAATATCAACAATACCAATACAACGATATATTGAAACAGTATAATATGCAACAACAGATGTTTGAACCTATATATAAAAGCCAAATCCATTGACTCACTGATCAAGGTTTCTCAAAAACTACTCAACGGATTGGAACGAAATTTAGTATATAGCTTCATCTAGGGCCATAGATGCTCACTAAGAAAGTATTTTTAAAAATTCGAAATTTTAGGCGGGTTTGGGGGGGGGTCAAAGTTATTAAATCACGATTTCTCCAAAACCATTGAACGGATTGTAATGACATTCGGTATGTAGCTTCTCCTAGGGCCATAGGTGCTCGCTAAGAAAGTTTTTAAAAAAATTCTAAATTTTAGGGGAGGTTTTGGGGGTCAAAGTTACTAAACAAAAGCAACGAACGGATTGGAATGAAATTTAGTATGTATCTTCCTCTAGGGCCCTAGGTGCTTGCTAAAAAAGTGTTTTATAAAATTGAAATTTTAGGGGAGTTTTGGGGGGTCAAAGATACTAAAAATTCCCATAAGAAATACATAGTGTAATATATTTATTGATGTAATATATTTTTTGTTAATATACATTTAACTTTGATTTGTCTATCCGTGCAAAGCCGGATCGGGCCAACTAACTATGAAAAACATTTCGAGACTTCGGCTCGTCCGGACAGAACACACGAATTGAGAGAAAATTAAGGTTAAAAATTACTTTTTATTTGTTACATTTAGTTACAAAATAAGTGTGTGATTTTTTTTTCGAATTTGCTTTCAAAGATTTTTTTCCCAAATGGTCTCAAGTAAACAATACGATTTTTTAACTGCCAAAATCGGTTTTCCCGTACAAAAAAAAAACATATAAAACTACCCCACACTGAATTTTTAAAATTTTGATCCAAAAACGCGATCCCGACGCGCTACAACTTTTTAACTGTCAAAATCGGGTTTCCTGTACCCAAAACATATAAACCATTACCCCACACTGTATTTTCTAAATGTTTATCCAAAAACGTGACCCCGATGAGCTAAGACTTTTCTGTCAAAATCGGTTTTCTCGTACCCAAAAACATATAAAACGATACTCCAGACTGTATTTTCATGATTTTGACCCATTATTTTCAAAAGTTTGACCCAAAAAGTGACCCCGACCCGCTACGACTCACGCTAGAAAGCTCAAAAGCTTTTCAACTCTCCGCAATATATTACGAATATTTTGGTACCACCAGAAGTGTTCTACGACGCCGATGTCTGTGAGTGTTTATATCGTGTTTACAGGAAATAGATACACACAAAATTATATACACACAGACATACGCATACACACACAATACATTATAAGTAACTTGGGTCAAAGTTACTAAATAAAGATTTCTCAAAAACTGCTGAACGGATTGGAATGAAATTTGGTATGTAGCTTCCTCTAGGGGCCTAGGTGCTTGCTAAGAAAGTGTTTAAAAAAAATCTAAATTTTAGGGGAGTATTGGGGGTGTCAAAGATACTAAAAATCCCCGTAAGAAATGCATAGTGTAATATATTTATTGATAGAATATATTTTTTGTTAATATATATTTAACTTTAATTTGTCTATCAGTGCAAAGCCGGATCGGGCCAGCTACTTATAGTATAGAAAGGTAGGCTATAGTATGACTTCTTTATTTTGTTAGTATTTAAAAAAAAAATTGTGTTTATCTAACCTAAAAAAAACTATTGGCTACGAAGAATAAATTAAATGATTAACTTCTCTGAGTTTATTTGTTGGCAATGGAAATTATTGTAAGTCCGTTCAAGCTGGTTATCGAAATCAGCTGTTTATTCGATATTTTATGCAATTAGTTGCTTTGGTAATGAATATAAAAACGGGGTTTGTTTGTTCATGGCTTTTCATAAAAAATGTTTGTCAAATTAATTAACCATTAATTCAAATTATCTGTGATTTAGCAAGTTTATGCATACAGCCCTTTACACATTTACAACAATTATTGAAATAAAATAGTTTCTGTGGTTGTTGAGGACTAGACGTGAAACACAAGGACTGACTTGCTACAAGTCAAATTCTGTAAAGTCTATGCTAGCCATATTCAACTGTCGATATGGAAATGATTAAAATAAGTTGGTCTTGTAGTTAATTGGTCTACCAACTCGTAGCAAGACTTAGGCCCCCCATACACGTAACGATCGATCGCACGATGGATCTGTCAGATCAGATCGCTTCAGATCTGATCGCATCGACGCTGTCCCTACACACGTTACGATTTGTCTGAACGATCCATCGCAGCGATCTCCCCACTCTGCCGCCATTCCTAAACTCAGTCGGGTAGTTCTTGTGAACAAGGAAGGTTGTGTTGTGCTGTGTATCAAATATGTCTTCAATTGAAGAACTGGAGGCAATCGCAGTGATAGTGTGTATGCTCGAGAGTGAGTCCAAACGTAAAAGGAAGAGAAGAGTTTGGTCAAAGTCCTGGCTTGAAAGAAGAAAATTTAACCATACCAATTTACTTCAAGAACTATCGATTCATCCGAAAGACTGGAACAATTACCTCAGAATGGACGAGACGACATATTTTGACTTACTGAGGATGGTGACCCCCTACATTGCGAAGCAGGATACAGTAATGAGAAAGGCCATTACGCCTCATGAAAAATTGACGGCCACAATAAGATACTTATGTACAGGGAGGAC
Organism: Philaenus spumarius; assembly: GCA_018207615.1. Classification (NCBI taxonomy): domain Eukaryota; kingdom Metazoa; phylum Arthropoda; class Insecta; order Hemiptera; family Aphrophoridae; genus Philaenus; species Philaenus spumarius. The sequence goes on from JAGFPH010000560.1 coordinate 318,331, forward strand.
TCTTGAAGATATGAAGTTCTCAACGAAAATTTCCCCTCAAACTTTGGGGAGAATTATACCAGAAACCTGTGACGCAATCTCAAAAGCTCTAAAATCATATTGTAAATTCTTTAGTCTTGACCTTCCATATGCACTCAAACCCAATATACAACTCAATAAAGTCCAAAGTGTTGTCTCTGTTCCAACACGCCATCGAATAAGATAGGCTACAAACAATACACCTTCAAACAATACAATGCACTTGTGACACTCACAGAAAGACACCTGAACACTGAACATTGACAACTGATTAGAGCCTGGAGCCCCAGGCCAAAATATGATAACAACAAACAAACCCTCCCCGCTTTGCAGGGCGAGGGGAGTAAGAGGAAGGGACAGGTAGCCTAGATCGTTGGTCGCATTTCATGAAATTTTCATCCAATCCGATATCGTTTACGATGTATGCCGATATCCCCATTAACGTTCCAATCCGTCGTACAATCTGGTCGTTTCAGACCAGATTGTACGACCGATCGTTACGTGTATGGGGGGCCTAACACATTTCTTTTCCCCTCTCGGTCTCCTACTGTGGCATATTTATTTAGATTTATCTGAAATTGCACAAAACCTTCGTATTAAAAATAAATGTGTAACAAGTCTTCTAGCCCTTATATTAATATTTGAAAATCAAAAGATACACGATAAATAAAACCATAAGAATAAATAGCATTTTAAATCCTAATGGATTTGTTTGGCGTTCCTTCAGTTATAATGAAAGAACCACTAGCTGTACGATACGAAAAAGGTAAAGAACAAAGTGTTGGCGTTTGTGTACAAAAGAGTATTTATTTACTGGGCCTTCCACCGGCCGTTTGTGTTTGGAGTATCAAAGGTAAGAGAGAAGAAAGCACCGTTTTTAAAACGTTTAATCTACGACGGATACCACCTTAATGAGTTCATGATATTTTAAACCTATACCTGGCTTACTTAACCAACCTCGAATAATTGGGAAATTCGAGTAGCTTGGTTATTGTAGGTTTAGGCTACTGCTTACGAAACAATAATCAGTGTTTAGTGTTATCATTAAATGACAAATTTTTTTATTACCTTAGCTTAGTCATACAAATTTTTCGCATATATTTCCTAAACGAATCGTGTCCTGTAAAGTTATATTATCATTAATTTTTCCTAAAGAAGCGTAAACAGGTTGACTATTGCAGTTAAAATTAAAAGAACCTTTCAAATTTCTTATTGTTAGCTACTTACATGATGATTGTATTGATGTTTTAAAATAAATACGGTACAACAATGTATTTATCTTTATAATACTTTTACTTCGGCTCGCATTAGAATGCCGAAGTATTAAAATCATGCGATAATTTTGTAAATAACACTGATTTACCTTAATAATTAGGTTCCACCAACGCCAATTGACACGATACGCACGTAGTTCTTCGCATTGATTTATATGTTTATGTGTTATGTTTTGTCCGTAATTATTTGTTAATTTTAATGTATAACGATCTCGATAGTGAGTGATTATATACTCTGAAGATGGAGCAGATGCTCTGAAACTTAAGTTTTATTTGATCTAAACTCAATAAAAAGAATAGGCGCACTTAGAGAGTTCTAGTTGAACCGTGTAAAGGTTATTACAGAAATAATTATGTTTGTCCTTCGTAATAAATTGACCAACAAAAAGTAAATTATTATAAATTCATTTGTATTTATTTTGACATAAAAAATAAAGGAAACTTACAAATTAACAACATTAGTGTAGTTAAATTTAAATAAAATCACGTAGGCCTATAGTAAAATCATTTAATAAATTATTTTAATTGTTGCTCTTTGTTTGCTCTATCCCTTTAGCATGTATTATTTCACTCCCAAAGCGTAACGAGACCATCCATAGGATTTCCAATTACCTTTAAAACCTTCTTGAACATACTTTTATCCATAAATAATAACCACTAGCTGTTAAAGACTCATTTCCTTTGTTCCATTTCTTGCAGTACAATAAAACCGATGTAAGTGGGTTTAAAAGGTTTCTTTGAGTCTTTTCTCATAATCACAGTTGTCATACTGCAATGTCAGGACGATGTTACAATGCGAAATACAATTCTCATCGCACTACAACGCCCACTGTGTCTGTAACATTGTACGGTCTAGTACAAAAATGAAACTAGGCTGCACTGCATTATACTGACCGGACGTTGAGATGCGGCCTATTTCTTGTATTTATTTGTGTGACGAACTGTGTGTTAGTGTGTGTATAAATGTGTGTGTGTATATAAAATTTTAATGTTTTAATGTTCGACGAACTCGCCAGAGGGATGGCCAGATGATGGAGTTACGACTCCGAAACATGTCGTCTTAAACTAAACGACAAGGAGTCCCAAGACGGACTTAAGGTAAATAATTAGTATTAAAAATGAAAAACAGCTGTTTTATAGCTTTATCGAAACATTGTTCACACTAAATGAACAAATAAGTTATGTTACTTTGGTCGTATTTAGACTGTTTTAGTGTTTGTCTTATTATTGTTGTTATCTAAAAATATATTAATACTGGCCAGAAAAGAACAAATTATATTGGGAGCGAAACGAATCGCAGGCAAATTACTTCCTGAATGAAACGCAATTTATAAACATGAATACGTCGAGTTCATAGAACTGCTTGCATATACAAATCTAAGAAAATGATGATATCGTTCCGGTTTAGTTGTCTGAAAGGACAAAACCTTTCAGTGCGATAAAAAGTATCGTCTATTGCTAATCGCAAAAGTGCTATTTTGGCACTCAATCGAATTTACTAGCTCTGTTAGTTCCGAAATATTTTTGTTTACGGGCTACTAATAAAATATACTATGTCCTCCTTTTGTTAGTAAAATAAATTCAAAATCGCATTGTAGGCCTATTCAATTAAATATAAATGCTTAAACTGGCCAGTTAGAGCAACTTATTTACTAAACATAAAATAACTCCTAAACAGTCAGAATATAATGACTCCCACAAGTATATCAGTCACTCTGGATACGAATTGCTTGAAGGTCAAGCAGTTCTACTTTTATCTAAATCTTTATCTAATTCTAAGCGCAACAAAGTGAGTAAACTTACACTCAAAAGCAGTGACAGGTGGTATTGTTCTCTCTTGGATTATTGTCGTTGCTTCTTCAAAAAAAAGGGCAAGGTAAGGACAAAGTGCGTAAAATTGTGTATACTTTCCTTCACAATTACCGACCCTCTAGGCTTAACGAGTCTTATAATTAGATTTACATCAGTTAATCATTTAAGGCAATTTAATCTATTGTTCGTTATTTAATTTGGTTTGCTTGCCACATTCTTCGTAACCACGATTTACAATAATAACTGAAGGAGTTTAACAGGAGATAGGAATGTGTAATTTTGTTTTGTTGTTTTCAGTTATGTCTATTAAACTTTGATTTTCAGTTTAAAATATGTATTTATTAGTACGCATGCCGAATTTTATTTAATTATTTAACCAAATTAGTTTTTTATAAAAGATGTTCTAGATAGTTATTTGGCAGACTTGATCTTTATTTGCAATTAATACATCGTCCGCACTACGCAACAAATTATTGTTCAAACTAAAATTTTATACCAACGTTGGTTTTAATTATAGAGCTCCGAATTCCCTGTTGACAGAGTCCGCTGTTTCAACAGTCCTACACTAATGGCCAAATATTGTCGCGTCCGGCAACAGCCTTTAGGTTAAATATTTACAAGCACAGAAATTGCCCCAACGCTAACAACTGTCCTTTAAAAAATAAAATGAACTTACCCTTGGTTAATTTATAACACTATTTATGATTTTAGAAGTAAATTAGACACCATAGATACATAAATCTTGACCATTTGTCAAAAGCGTGTTTTTATTATTTTTTTTTTTAACATTGGTGGTAGTCGCTACACGCAGTTGATGATAAATAGTATTATTTCCATTTGCTGGCCATTATTAGTTTAACCGTTTTATTCATACGGTATTTTCTTGGAATGATTTTGAAAATTCGATATAAAATTTGACGATTGCTATCAAAGGTCATTTTGATTTGTTTTGACAGTGTAAATGCTGGAATTTTATCAGTAACGTGAAATCAAGTCCTAAATAAAAGTCTGAAACTCGTTTTAAACTTTAGTCTGACTGTGTGTATGGAATTCTGTTTGTGAATACTGTCTCAAATTAAACATAATAGATGCTGCAGTTTTTTCACATTTTACAAAGGTTCACAATGTGGAGGTTTAGTAGGCTATGTGGGTAAAATATATTAGTTTTTCATCTGCAATAAAATAAACGGTACCAGAAACTGGCACATACTTTCTTACAAACATAATATTTAAATCATTAATCAGATTCACTGTGACTTCATAATTGTATTAAAGTAGGAGAGTAACTAATAAATATTATTATTATTATTATTAGCTAAACGAGAATTTTTGAAAGATGAGTTTTTTTGCATATGGTAGGGTGCATTAAGGGATACAAATAAGCCAAATTTTATCAAAATCTTTAGAGCCGATTTTTTTTATAAAAAAATAATAACAGATTTTTTGGGTGTTTTTTGGCCAAAAAGGGGATTGTTTTTCAAAATTTGTCTAAACCTTTTTTGTTGTGCACCTATACAGGTCTAATTGACATGTTTGGTGGAAATTTGTTCGAAATCGATCGAATAGTTTTCTCTCTAGCTTTGTATACATACAGATAGACAGACATACAGAAATTTAGTAAAACAAACACTTTTTTGGACTCAGGGGGTCCCAAAACGGACTTATTTCGACAAAAATCTCAACATCGATATTTTTGTGGTCACTATACTTTCTCTATACTATAGTATAGTGAGAAAGTAAAAGAAAATTGAAGATAGAAATATTACAAATAAATTCAACACACAAAAAGTGAATGAGTTATATTTAGAAACCATTCTCTTTTATAGTTTTTTTTCCTGAATAGGTTTATTAAAGTGCACCTGAGCATTGTTATAACAAAGGACCGCTGAATGATCCCTTTGCATCATGCATTAGTGCAGTTGGAAGATTTTTGATAGTCGCAAAGTTCCGAAAATAACTCATAATTGATTCTTCAAAAGTTCAAACTTTCCAGTGCTTCTCATTTTCATTATCTTCGTCGTCCGTTTCTTTCGACACTTCCATCAATATCGAAAGTGAACGAATCTGACACTTGTAATATCTCCAGGTTGAACTGTTGGCCTCCTTGTACACAAACATTGGACATTTCTTTAACATTTTCCATTTTAATGTCGGGATTAGCCAGAGATGATAGAGCAAATGGTAACCACAACTATTTCTTTTTTCACGTAAATTGTTCCGTTTTTAAGGTTTGTATTACATAAGAAATAGTTCCGTTCCAAAATCTATTTAACATTTTTCAGTTTCCCTTTCTATACAGGTTTACCATATATAATTTATAATATTCATTAGAAATAAATGGTTTCACCTATTATTGTAAAAATTCTGAAATTTTGTTTGCAAAAAACTTCTTAGATTTTGATATGTTGAATGATTTAGCAATTAAATGCAATAAAATGCATTCAAATTTATGATTGCATAACCCTTACGTTCGATGTAAGGAGGAGGAAATATAGGCCGCTAACAGAAATCTCATCAGTAAAAAAGTTTAATGAAAATCGTCTGCGGAATCGTTTAGGTACACCTTACATAAACAAGGAAGGTGCCTCTCTTAAGGTCGTAAAATAATACCACTCGAATAAACGCCTTGAACTCCGTGAGTCAACCTTGAGGAAGCCCGTTTGATATCAGTAAGGTTAGTGATCGGAATGACCTAATGTTTTTCTGCTTTCAAGTAATTCAACTCATATTTTCCATCCAGTTTATAAGCAAATATTTTGAAGGACAAATAATAACTTATCGTTATTAACGAATTTCCATAGGAAAAATGAGCTATTGCAGTGGCCCTTATGGTAAGACCCAAGGTCGCGAGTAGCAAATGAGCACCGATCATGGTCCCCAGAACACGTTTTGGGTTGTCATTAAAAATCATACATGTATATGTGTTCGCACTCTAGCGGCCGCATTTTAAGTCCGATTTGGTTCAAATTTGGTACACATGTTGGTTATCTACATCGCTCGGACTAGTTCGTTAGCCAAAAAAATCCAACAATCGGATGCATGTTTTTTGACCGGAAGTAACTATTGTTTGGGATTTTTCCTACGGGAATGAATTTGTTTTTGAGTTTTTCTACAAATAGCCTATAAATGTAGGATTTTTTTCTGCACATTTTGTTTCTTTACGCGATCTTATAGCTCGTTTGGTCCCCCTGAAAACGATCAAAACGTAAAATACCACAGTAGTACCCGGTTCAAAGCCATGTGGTGGACTCTACCGTGGGGCTGGCGTGCGAAGCACGCAATTCATTGTGTATAAAAGAATTAAAGAATGCACTGAGTTTTGAAATACTCCCAATATCCGGAATGGCGTGCGAAGCACGCAATGCTTTGTGCATTGAAGATACTCCTAATATGTCGTGCGAAGAATTTTGTCGCATAGACCGTCGTGAATAGACCTATTTCCCAAATTGTTGGTTGAAACCCTAAAACCTGTAAAGTCTGTAAACTTAATTTTGGAAATTTGCACAACTCACGTCAGCGGTTCAGCTGCGTGGTCGAATTATTGTAATTAGTAAATAATGCTTATATGATCATTAGCAACTTTCAGCAAATTTACGCCTGTTAATCAACAAAAATAGATGAAAGAACCATAATACTACACATTTTTGTAATATAAAAGAAAAAGTCGAGACTGACTGACTGATTGGTAATCTACGTACAGCCAAAAATGTGATAGCTAGAGACTTAACATTTTCATAGTACTTTCATACCAATATATAGAATTGATCAATATTGATTTTAAGGGATTAAGAGGTCAAAATACCAACCAGCCCTATAAACAGATAAAGCACCTGGTCTGAATCAAAATTTGACATCGAAACTCTAGTTGTGACCTATTATGAACCGGCACACGTTTGTTGAATTTTTTTACGTGCATTACAATAACAACCACCTTATATCATGTATGATCAGTTTTACATTTTTCACAATAAACAGTTGTATTAGGTTAAGATGACAAAATAAAAAAAATAAAAACACAAACAAAAATATACGAAAAATGCTAACTCTATTATAATCAAAAATTATGTTGTTACATAGTATACTACAAATAAAACAGCTAATTTGGATAGTAAGCTTAACATAATTTTAGGTTAACCAATATACGTTTCTTGAAAGCTTTTAGATTAATTACAAAAGCAACCAAATTGAAAATTTTTTAATCATTTAATTTTTCTTCACAACCAACAGTTTTTTTAGGTTAGGTAATAGGAAACACAAAAAACGAAGCAAGCTTACTATATCATAGTTAAAACACCTGTCAATATTAAAATTGTGCCAACTTTACTCTTTTCTGGGCCTATTTTACCGGTTTCAATTACTGCTTTACCGTATAGTATTTTGGTCATATTTTAAATCTTGAAAATTGCCTGTCTTCTGTATAAAAAATAGAACTAAAGCCCTCTAGTCATAATAATAAAGTATATTAAATAATATGTAACATTTAGACATGTCTTATTATTTTCAATGAAAACTTAATTATAAAATTATAGCAGGGGTAAAATATTCACTTCTCACATTTCAACCAAAATAACATTTACCATTCACACAACTGCGGCTTGTTATTTACGCGACACACACGTCTGGCATGGGAACATACTTGTGTCTTCTCTGACATTGACGTGAATGTGAAACATAAAATAAAATGCTAAAGAATAAAAGAATTTTCTCAAGCTTGATCTCTTGTCATCAGCTAAAGTACTACGTTCGTGACTCTTATATACAAATCTTATATATATTAAGACACACTTTGCATTAGTTTTGCAAAACAAAGTTTTCATTTTTCCTAAATCAGTGTTAATAAAACGACTAAGTTTGTAACATATTGGACTTGAGTAAGATATTAACGATCAAATCATATCCCTATAGTATTTGGAAAGATATTAAATTTATACGTTTTACTTGATATTATTGCAAGTTTTTAAATTTTACAATATTACTTACTTAAATAAATTCCACTCAAATTTAACACTTATCTTTAATTTGGTTTTCTACAAAGATGCACAATAGACCCAAGACTATGTCCTTTGAACTTGCACAGTATCAGATAAAATAAGACAATGTTGAAAGGAAGAAAGCGGAAAAGGTGAAAGAAATCCTTCCCAAATTTACTCTATTCCTTTATGTAGGCAACGAAATAATTAAGCCAACGCCAAATAAGAGATTCTAACAAAAGGGAAACCAAATGTTAAAACATCTGTCAAGCTAAGCCTGAAGGATCGGTGTTTGTTTAGAACAGAGAGGAAAGTTTATTTACTTTTTGTCTTCGCTTGTGTTGTCTCTTGAGCTTGGAGAAGGAAAGTCAACATTACAAGATAGGACAATGGCAGTAAGAGAGGAGGAATCATACCAAAACAGTCTATATTTAATATTGTATAAAATCTCCACAGCATTTTAGAGATAATGTTATAGAATTTGCAAAAGATTTTCTTTCATTTTGGGTTGTGTAATTTGTTCAAACTAAGAAACTACTTAATGTGAAATACAGAGTGGTAGGCTTCAACAACAAATAAATGATACAATCAATTAGTGGAATGTTAACATTGCTCCTTCCTATTTGTTACAGTGAATCTTTCAACATACACAATCTACATATTATGTATAAGCGACTTTATCCTGACAGGCTGACTGACAAACTGGCATACAATCAACGTAGAGCAAAAACTACTTATACACTTACTAAAATGTTACAGGCATATTATTATGTGGTCATAGACGCACGCTAAGAAAGTATATTCCAAAATTTAATTTTAAAAAGTAAAACTAGCGAAAATTTGGAGGTGAACTCCCAGCCTATATCAAGAAATAGCGGAATCCGACCCTTGCAAGCTTCGTTCGCCACTTCCACCCCGCGACTTCGTGAAGGAACGAAGTAGATAAATGTTAAAATATGGTTTAGGGCTTATGAATGATAAACTTACAATTGTAATAGTAAATAAAACAAAATGTATTTTGAGTTATGAATTTTTTTTAAAATATTTACTGCAACCAATTATAAACTCAGAATGAATACTTATGTATTATGAATGAATAAAACTTAATACAAATTATCAAATGTATTATAAGATATGAATTTTATTATCGAATAGCAAAATGTATTATGATTTAAAATATAATGTTAAAGATTATGAACCATTAGAAAAATGATGGCTAGTTTTAAAATAAAATAGATGCACGAAAATAAATTATGTTTTCTGTATTCATGTACCGTCAATTACAAATACGTTAAATTAGTGAAAAGCTTTATAAAAACAATGTTCTTGAATGTATCCTTCAAATTAAATTTAATTCTAATACCTTTTTTTCTAGACCTGCATCTGGAGAAAGCGTCATAAAAATGATAGTGGAGGAATATAGTCTCAGTCGATGTACCGAACTGTCCGATTATAATTAATGTCATATTATTGTAATTCATTATTCAAAATTCTGTGTTAACTGAAACTCGTTCGACCCGCTTCACTTGCGGTTGTGAAAGTATTGCACACACTTAGCCACAACTGGTATAGTAATAGTGTGGTGGGGGTAATGGTGACCGTACGTGCGCAGTAGGGAGAGAGTTCTTGGTGACCGTAGAGTACGCATTATTACCAGAGTTTTTTTCGTGAATGACAGGAATTGTTTTATATAATAGAGAGATAAAAGTTAGTTTTCTATAATACCTATTTCTACAGTTCTACTACTAGAATTTTAATAATTCATAAGTCGTTGGAATGTTTGTCTTCAATAACGCAACATAATTCTAAAAATGTTAAAATGGATTTAGGTTTTTTGTTTGACATTTTGCACATTTTTCTTGTCTGTTGTCATATATTTATATTTTTATTCATAAGAAGTTGCACACAATAACACATAAAGCATTCTCACCCTAGCTCTAAAAACCACAGACAATTTTACTTTATGTCAAACCTGTCCTAATATGAATGAATGATTCAGACATGGAAATAGGGGTTGATCTAAAATATGTTTAAGGAATGGTTAACTCCTTTGGTCTAGGATAGTTACTCTATCCCAACCTAACGAAGGATGCAAACGTTAGTTAATATTTCATAAAAAAATATTTATAAGTATATATTTATATATATATATATTTTTTTTTTTAATAGGTAAGTTTTGGAACCCTCTCCGGTGAAACTCTTAGCTTGTCATTATTAATAACTTACAATTTATTTTAAAACTGTTACGATAACAATCATGAATCAACTTGTAGCTTCCTACAACCTGCTAGATGTCCGGAACACTTGCAATTATAGATTGTTGACTGGTTAGAAGAGTGACTCGCAATATTTAAAGTAAAATTCTGACCTTGATCTTGCGAGTCTTATTGCACAGCAAAGAAAAATGGCAGGACGCAGTATCTTACATTTATCCTAGCATCACATTAACACGTTCACTGCTACGCAAATTTCGTATTTCCTATGCTAGGAGCTGACCTTTCATTTTTTACATTTTTAGCCTAAATGAGTAGAAATTACTTTATTTTTTAACCTTTCTACGTAATAGTCACTAATATTATAAAGCGGACGCACATGTGGTCCATAGCACATAGGCTTAAAATTGGCGTGTGAAGCACGCTATGCTCTGTTTATCGAAAATTCTCCAAATACAAGGGTTGGCGTGCAAATCACGCAATGCACTGTGTATTAAAAATACTCCCAATATGGGGGTTGGCGTGCGAACCATTTTGCAGGTATTCAGCACCGCCGTGAATAGACCTATTTTCCAAATTGTTGGTTGAAACAATAAAACTTAGGCATATGAACTTAATTTTGGAAATTTTCTCAACTCACGTCAGCGGTTTAGCTGCGTGGTCGAATTATTTGTATTTTGTTTAATCGTATAAATTTGATTATTGAAAACCTTCATAAAATGTTGCTATAGGTATTCCTTAATACTTAAATAGTTTTAAAAAAATATAAGAAAATATTCAAAATTTATTATTTCGTTATTGTAACTATTTTAGCTAAATTTATTCACTTTGCAATGCACTGTGTATTGAAAATAATATCAATGTGCACTGTGCGTCGGCCGCTTCTCATAGTGTTCAGTTTCAAGCTCGCATGTGCCTCCTTAACGGTGAACGTATTAAGACATTTTGGTATTGGTGTATCAAGTGTTCCCATTTGTTTTCTTTAAACAATAAAGACAGTTTGTGTTTTTTAGATGATTTTGTTTCAATTTGTTTATTTTGTATAGATATAAGGAGACTGACCCTGTTATTTAGATGGTGTAGACTATATCAACACATTCAATTAATTGCATCGCATCTTGTTATGGCAGGCATCAGAGTCAATAGTCCTGGGTTTATGTTTGACAAGTATCAGATCGCATGTTCAATGAGCATTACTGAAACGTATACATAAGATAATTTCGTATTTGCGTGAATGTTTTAACGCAAACAGCAGAGTTGCTTTCGAAATCTTGAGTACAGAAACCAATCACTGTAATATGTCCTACATTTTTAAGGAGGAATATTACAACAGTATATATTGTTACGAAATGAGATGAGGGAGGTTATTAATTCATATTTAAGTTTTTTATAAGCAGAATTGCTGCGGTGCAACACGCGATGAAGTCAAACAGCATAGTTGCATTGTGTGGTAAGAAAACGGCCGAGTTAGACGAGACACTGAGAGGATCATAGATATATAGGGTGTCCCATAAGCAAAGTGCCAAACTTCGGGGAATGATTCTGTGGGTCAAAATAAGAAACAATCATATAAACACAAAGCAGAAAACTCTTCGTTTTCTAGATATCCGAAATTTTGTTTTTTGTACAAAATAATTCTTATCTAGAGAACGGTTTGACTGATTGAGTTCAAATTTGCATGAAGTTTAACCCAACAATGATATATTTCAAGAAAAATAAGCGAATATATCCAATCATTTGTTTTAAAATCGCAGCTGTTTGAAAATTTCAAACCTAAGTTACTCAAAAACCGTACATTTTAACAAACATTGTGAAGATACCTTTTTTTGCAGCCTTTTTGATTCCCTATCGGATGGTGTAACCGTCAAAACAATCGGATGAAGGATAATAGTTAAGTTATGTGTGTAATAATTGGTTTGTTCAAGCAGGCGGATGTTTACCAACACAGTAAACACAACAATATCGTATGTACATTTGCTGTCATTATCTTTAACTTAGCTATTATTCTTCATCCGATTGTTTTGATAGTTATATCATCCGAAAATGAATCAAAAGGGCTACGAAAAAGGTGTCTTGACATTTTTTGTTTAAATTTACGGTTTTTGAGTAATTTAGGTTTTGAAATCTTCAAACAGCCGCCATTTTGGAACTGATTATTGGATTTATTCGCTTATTTTACTTGAGACGTATTATAGTCAGGTTAAACTTAATGCCAAGTTTGAACTCAATCAATCAAAGCGTTCTCTAGATTAGAATTGTTTTGTACAAAAAAAACAACGTGGCGGATTTCTAGAAAACTAAGCATTCCGGATCTGTGTTTACATGTACTTTTTTTTCTTATTTTGACCCATAGAAACATTCCCTGAAGTTTGGCACTTTACTTATGGGACACCCTGTATACTTTTTACAATAACTTAAATACCATCAAGCATATTTTAACATATTATATTTAATTCAAATAACATATAAATAGACTATTAAATACAGTGCTATACTAACAAACACAAAAATATTAAACAACAATATGTATTATATTATGTATATTATGCCTAACTCTACCGGCAAAATGGAATTCAAATTAATGTATTAACTTCCCAAAACTCTCTAATACGAATATCACTCAAATAAGTAATAACTTGAATTATAAAAAAAAAAGAAAACCGATTCTACTCAAACTCAATACAAAAACAATTTCCCCAAATATTCACAAGACATGTGCCCTCACCATATTTCGCTCTCGTGATTTCTTCCGGCTAGATTTATTCCCCTCTATTTAGATCTCTGGCCCCAATCAGATTACTCGTCTAGCTTGGTCGTTGGCTAACTACAAAATGCAACTTTTTATCGCGTGTTGCACCGTACCAATAAAATTCTACTTCTGATAAACTTATCTAAATATAAATTAATAATCTCCTCATCTCACCGATAGAATATGCTATTGGAACATTTCCAGTGTTATTCCTCCTACTTTCCTGGTTATTGAGTTGAATTACCTTAATACAAGAACTTGTCCTTTACGTTTGTCATGTTAGTTAGTTTAGTAGTGTGCTTCTATTAAAAATAAGAACATTTTAATCACCAGGGATGCTTAAAAGAAAGTTTGCTAAAATTACCGTCTCCTCTAAAAGATATAATGAACCGTCTTGAACTTGGCTCATCCTCGAGGATTTGAAAGCAAATCTCTCTGCAACAAGCAATATTATAATCTGAAAGATATAACCCATGCCAGACGAAAGTCACGAAGAGTCCGTCACTAAATTAACTAAATCAAGGATCAAGTAAAACAAAACTCCAATATTGGATATCCAGATTTGTGTTCCGGTATTGATTCAAGAAGTTAAAATTTGATTTTTATCTACGTAGTAGAACCTCGCTAATTCGAAAGCCTCTATAATTTGGAACTTTGTCCCTTCCACTCAGAAAATGTCAAATATTCGAAAATAAATTTCCAGTTAATTCGAAGTATACTCAACATCATATACCCTCTAAAGTTCGAATTTCGTTTTACACGTGCTTATACAATTCAAATTTCATTGCTATAATTCGAATTATTTCCCCCACTAGCATCGAAAATTCAAAGTTTATACAAAAAACAAGCCTGTTGAAACACACACTATATCAAAGCCCACTAAAGAATACCGTTGAGGGACAGGCTTGTGTACACCGAGAACTTGAACGCTCCAATCGCCGTAGTGCGACGTTGTCACGTTCTTCCAACGCTTCTAACTGACTGCGGCTGGCTCAACGCATTTATAATTCTTTAAACTGTTCGATCAAGCCTCGAGCGGTAAATACCAGGAGTGTTCGAGGCTAGTAGATATGGCAACGCTGCGCGCCCATCCTGGCCGCCTACATCTTTAGTGGTTTTTGTTGATTGTTTACATTACAGTTCTTTTTTCGTGGATTCTTAAAATAAAGGTTTACCTCTGTCATTTGAATTTTATGTACACCAACATCTATAATTCAAAGTCTCGATATTTCAAACTTCCTTTAGTTCGAACAAAATTAGTTTTCCCTTGGATTTCGAATTAGTAAGGTTCTACTCTAGAGGTCTTTGTTTTATCACACAATGTTATAAACAAACTGTCCTTAGTAAATAATGATCGAGCTTGAGTAGCGAGAGAAAAACATATTTATAAAAACAACACACATTAATATTTATTTATTCTTACACACATACGTTTAACAATCAAACTCGTTTCAACGACGAAGTCGTCTTCTTCAGTGATACATGAGGTACAACTAAAAACTAATAACTAGTTAACCAGTAATGTACCCTCTCTCTCTCTCCTATCCACTTTGGTATTTCACTTTATGTTGCTACAATAGACCCTATTGGTTTTTTAGACACTAAGACTACGCCCACTCTTATGATTGGTATAAATAAGTAGCATAGTCCTGGGTTAAACTACTTATAAGTTTTTAGTTAAAGTTCATGTATCACAAAAGAAGACGACTTTGTCGAAACGCGTTTGATTATCAAACGTAAGTGTGTGAGAATCAGTGTATTGTTATTATTTTTACTTTCTCCCCTTATACGTAGTATATGGAGAATGTATTGTTTTCGTGCAAATTTTCTAATTTGAATTTTTAGTGGAATTATCTGTTTTGATGCTCCCTGAACAACCAAAAACATTTTTGTGGAATTATCTGTGTTGGTGCTCCCTGAACCTAAAAATATTTTTAGTGGAATTATCTGTTTTGGTGCTCCCTGAACCCAAAAAAGTGTGTTTTTTTTTTTGTGATGTCTGTCGGGGTGTCTGTGTGTATGTTAGGATGTGTACAGGGATTTATACTATACCAACGGTACGATTTGTATGATATCTGGTATGTAGGTGCAGTTCTGGAATATCTCCAGGCGTTTTTTTTTTCGTGTTTTCAAATTTTAGATTTTTAAGGGGTTTTACCCCCCAAAAAACGAGAAAATCAAAATTTCTCAAAAACCGCTCTATTTTGATAAAATTTGGCTTATTTGTAGCCCTAAGATATCCTAACATATGCAAAAAGCCGCATATTTCTAAAATTTTTTTAGGTAATAATAATAACAGATTTGTGGGGGGGTTTGGCCAAAAAGTGGGTTGTTTTTCTAAATTTTTCAAACCCTTTTTTTCGTGCATCTATACAGGCCTACTTGACATGTTAGGTGCAATTTTTTTCGAAATCGATCAAATAGTTTTAATAATAATAGCATTATAATATAATATGGATGTGTGTTACATGTATCTAATATTTCCCATTGTATGTCCTACTTTTGCAATTCTAAATAACCACCTCCATGGGAAGGTATAAAGTTTCACCGGGAGAATGTATGTGGCAGTTATCTGGTACCGTTTATTAAATAATTCCTTCTCACTCGTTAAGCTCAAATTTTATTAATAAATACCATAGTAAAAACTTAGTAGAATTGGTTGTAAATTTACTAACCATCCAAAGAGAAATTTAAGAAACCAATCCAAAAAATGTAAGTATGTAGAAGACTTTCTATTAATTTAGAATACATTTTACACCATATGTACAAAATTATTGTAATTATTTCATGTCCTTTAATGCAGGAAAAACATAGGCCTATATTAGAAGACATACATGCGGACATATTAAATCACAAGAACTATCCATTACATATTAAATAACTCAATAAAGTTAAATTTGAAGGTTATTCTATACGTTTGTGTTCCATCAATATATCGGTTGTACGTTCAGACATAAGGATATTGGGTACAGGGATAAAGTGCTTCTAGAAGCGTGAACCGTGTCCCTGGGGGCGACCCTCTTAAATTTTGTAGGATACCTTACATAGCTGATGTTTCAACCAATAACATGTGAAAGGTCTATAGAAGAACCAATACAAGTAGATAATTTTCAGTTAATTACTCTTAATGTTTCTAAATAGTTTTAACAACAGGCATATACTCAGTTGTTCTGGTAAATATATAATTATATTTAAAAACATATGAGCAATTGAATAGTACGTTCCATATAAAGCAGTCCTTGTACAATTACCACTAACTTCGGAAGGTTGATAGCTAACTTAGTTATTAGTATTATATTGTTCTTCTTTTCGTTTGGTATACATATATCACTTTCTCACTATACTATAGTATAGAGAAAGAATAGTGATCGCAAAAAAAATAGTTGAGATTTTTGTGGAAATATCCGTTTTGAGACCTCCTGAGTCCAAAAAAGTGGGTTTTACAAAATGTATGTCTGTATGTATGAATGTAGGTAAACAAAGCCAGAGAAAAAACTATTCTATCGATTTCGAACAAATTTGCACCAAACATGTCAATTAGGCCTGTATAGATGCACGATAAAAGATTTTGAAAAATGCTGAAACGCCCCTTTTTGGCCAAGAAACGCCCAAAAAATAAGTTATTATTTTTTTATAATATTATTTTTTTTTATAAAAAAGGGATCTAATGATTTTGATAAAATTTGGCTTATTTGTAGCCCTACCATATTTAAAAAACTTCATCTTCTAAAAATTTTCATTTAGCTAATAATAATAACTTATTTTTTGTTTTTTTTCCACAAATGGGATTGTTTTTCAAAAGTTTTCAAAACCGTTTTACATTCATGTATACAGGCATAATTTACATGTTTGGTGCAAATTTGTTCGAAATCGATATAATAGTTTTCTCTCTAGCTAATAATAATAATATTTATTAGTTACTCTCGTACTTTAATGCAATTATGAAGTCACAGTGAATGTGTTTAATAAATTAATTATGTTTAATGCCAGTTTCTGGTACCGTTTATTTTTTATTTGTATTACTGCTTTTAAGTGTGATATAACTTATATTCAAAAAGCTTTGTTATACATTAAACTAATAAACTAAAAACAATTTAATAAACATTATGTATAAGCTTAAATTGATGTGTGTGTGCAGTACAAATTCAAATCCAGTAATGTGGAGAATATATACTAAACTAGATTACCTGGCAATTCTTCGCTATTGCTTGATTTGAGAATATAAATATATGTTTGGATTAAATTAACCAACACAATTTAGTGAGTTCATTGAAAAATTATTAGAGAAGATATACATAGTATGAAAGTTTTGATACTTTTTCTTTTATGTTTTAAATTTTATAAATGACGGGGTGTATTGCACACAAAAAATAAAATAAATACTTGTATTAAATTTTCCACCACACATCGCCAGCAAGGGTTAATTTAATTTAATTAATTGCAAGTGAAAAAACATGGACCAAGTCCGGGAATCGAACCCAGGACCTTTAGAAACCGTGCTAATGCTCTGTAAACTGACCTACTCTGACGACACCAGTTGTTGCTCAATGTTATCTCACTTGTACGGTTTACTTCATTTTTGTAAACATCAGTTTTGTACAAATAGAATATTAAGGGTGAATTCAATGTCGTTTTGAAAAGAAGTGATTAGTTCGTTTGTTCATAACTATACGGTTGTGTTTTAGTAGTTTTGAGAACATTTTGAAAACTACAAATCACAGAATTTAAATAAAACTGTGTTTTGT
The DNA here is from genome assembly GCA_018207615.1 of Philaenus spumarius. NCBI lineage: Eukaryota > Metazoa > Arthropoda > Insecta > Hemiptera > Aphrophoridae > Philaenus > Philaenus spumarius. Next base: position 336,112 of record JAGFPH010000560.1, read on the forward strand.
GTTGTGTGTTACGTGATTTATGTGTTCTTAAACTGAGACAACGGGAACTACCCAGCAAACACTTAAAAATGTCTGAATAGCCGAAACGGCCGTAGTGAAATAGCTACGAACAATAGACTATTGTTGACGGTAAGTCTCATTAAGATATCTAACTAGTAGTTCTGTGAATAGTAGACCTCGCTCGTTGAAATAACAAATAACAAATAGTGTACCAGTAAGGAAGTAAGCAGAAGGTTAGCCAGTGAAACATAATTTTGCAATTCCTGCGATTCAAGGGTTTCTAGATCTGTTTTTTTTTCTTTTCTTGAGCTTTACCTGCTAAAGATTTTTTTAGGGGGCATTGTGTTTTATGTAGGTTAATAATACATAAGGTAGCTACAAATATAGCGTTATTGAGGGAAAACATAGAATTAAATATTTACATACTTAAATAACTAAAACTTAACAATGTATTTACAGTTCCATATCATATTCCAATATTAGAAATAATGAAAACAAACGATGTTAAACCGTCGTGATAGTGGTCTCAACCCATGTATCAATATTTCCCACGCTGTCCAACGGTCAATTTGTATGCCCTTTATCGCCGTGAGGTTTCATTTGTTTTGTAATTCAAGCAAAGCTAAGTAAAATAATTTTATAAAATAATAATTTACAAGTAGTTTAACTCTTTTATTTATCCTCTACAATTTCGTATAATAATACCTGTATGTCATTTTTGGGCAAAGGATATATTCCTAAATTACTATTCAAAACAGGTCTAGGTTTGTTAGCAGACTTGTAGTAGGAACATAAAAACGGGTGTTTTCAAAATAATAAATTTGAAATTGATAAATATTTTTATACAGTTCTATTTAGATCTAAATTACGAAACTTTTTTACATTTATGATAAAATTTACAAAAAATGTTTACTACTTTTTATGTAGGTCTAAAGTTGAACCTTTTCCTTTCGTTACTGAACATGCATGTTTCTTGAGCTAATAACTTTGTTAGTTTTACTTCAATCATATTTTTTACTATCATATATATGAATTCTTTGAACCTTTATGTACAAAAAAGTTACGGAACACTTTTGAATTGGTTTAGAATTAACGTATTAAAACATGGTTGAAAAGTACAAAAACTTGGATGATTTTTAAAAAAAAATTGAAGTTTACGGCCATTTTGTGAGCTTTCCGTTAGAGATACGGAAAAAAATCAAGAATACAATTTTGTTGAAATTCTAATTTTCTACCTGCAAAATATTATTAGTTTTTAAATTCGACTTACTGTTAAACCACAAACTGGCTTTGGAAAAAGCTTACACTGAGAGAAACGGTCCGGCCACCATTTTAATTTTGTTTAAGGGGTTAAAAATGAAAAATGGAAAAAACCGTATACATACATGCCTCGGCCTAGGAATAAGGAACATTAATGCAAAAAATCATCAAAATCGGTCAAGAGTTTGGCCGTAATCGTGTGACAGACAGACACACAGACGAAATGCCGAACGGTCGAGTTAAAAGGAAGACATCGCATCGCTCGGTCAATTAAATGAAACCTTTTTAAATAGTACTTCACTAGACAAATTCATCGAATATGAAATTGTTAGGTTATTGGAATTCGAAATTTTAGCACGCTATATATCTATGTTATATTTTATTGTAATACCTACATCCGTTCCAATTTTCATTTATCGTGACAGCCAAGAGAGAGAGATTTACAAAATCTTTAATAAATCTGTTTAAAGCAGAAGAACGTATCTACAATAAAATAAATTTACCTAACCTCAAATGTAAGTTGCTTTCCATACAATTACAATAGACTTTTTTTAAGTATCAGTTTAGTGAATAATCAGACGATGTTCGTAACAAAATAATAGAGAACAAACTTTTACTAAACGAGTATCTAGCTAGGTGTTTAAAGTTTACTCAGCTAGTGGAAACTTTTCCTTCACATTTACGTTTTACGTGTACCGTATTAACTATGGTTACAATCAAAGCATGTTCGCTTCCAAACTCCTAAAGGAGTTTAATTAGCCTCGCCTATGTAGACTGTGTAGTTCCTGAACTAAACTTTTAATTAATATTGTTTAATCATTTAGACTTACAAAACCAATAATTTAGAAAAAGCATTATGACAAAGGTTTTTTACTATATAAATAAAAACAGAACACAGTTTCTCATAAAAAAACGTTTAATAACCATCACGTTGAGTTATAAGTTTGTAACCATCATTGATGATGATGACTTGGTCATCGAAACGCGTTTCCAGTTCAAGTTTAAATTTTATTAAAAGGTTTTTTACTTTCAGTAATATTATCTTGAAGAAGTACAAACATGTAATAAATGCTTTGAAGCCGATAAAAGTTACTTTGCACAGAGTGAGGTAATGGATGTTATTGAGAGGTTATTGCATATAAAAATAACGAAATCGTCCCTGTAGTCATACTACGTCACGCATCTTTTCCAGACAATCAGAAACTTTATCTTTTTACGAAAAATCAGAAAAACTTCAAAATTAGATAAGATTTTTACTTTTAGCAAATGTACAACATTTTCATGTAAAGTCTTACAAGTTTACCAAACATAATTAAATACTTTATATAGTATACTTTAAAAATTACGGTCATATAAAATGTTTAGAGCCGTCGATACACGTTCCTTTACAAACAAATTTCAAGAGAAAAACTGGTGTTCTTATTGTTTTCTACGTTAAAGAATACATTATCTATAAAATAATTTCACTGTAGTTGTTTGCAACACATAATGTTAGAACCAAAATTTGTTTTGAATAATAATAATAACGCAACTAAGACTACAACCATTTTGACATAATCAAAGTAATTATATCTATTAAGTTTTACTATTTTTAATAATTACTTCAAATTTTCTCAAGTCTTATGTAGTTTATTATTGTACTAATAATTTTAAATTAGTAATATTTTTAGTATTTAGAAATTTTAATTGAACGCTCTTAATCTACCACCTTTATTGGAGAACTTTAATAGCGGAGTGATTTAGTTTTTCGAAATGCAGAAATGGAGAGAGTTTTTTATTTATAATTTTAATTTGAGGTTGGAATATATAATTTTATAAACAAATTTATGTTTTATAAATACAGATTACTTTGCGTCGCTCAATTTCAGAGTTGAAATAAATAATAATTTTGTGTAAATAGTTTTTTTTTTACTTTAAAAAAATGTATTTTTAGATAACAATACCACATCATGCACTACAATATACTAATTTAGAAATAGGGAGTAAATTTTATGATATTTGAAAAATAAAATAAAAACAATCTTATAACGCATCACGTAAGTCAAAAAACAATGTAGCCTATATTTTTGTATAAATAAATTGCATTTCACTCTATACATTTATAATTAAAATATAATAATGAATCCATAAAACTTGACTGAAATGTCGAAAAAAGGATTTCGTTGTTAGTACCTATTTGCAGATTAATTTAAACATTATTATTTCAATCAATATTATTCTGGGAGCAAAAGAACTTCCAAACTGCATTTACTTTCAACTCAAGAAAAAGCATCGTACAGCATTGCATGCATATAAATGTACCTACCCTCAACTATCACTTTTAGAGATTTCATATGATGAGCCACATGAGCAAAAAAAGTATATATAGAAACGTAATAGTATTTTGGGAAATCAGAAATTATTTGTATGACTATTATTATTCTGTATGAAGAATATTATATGACAAATTTTAAAGAAAATTCCTGAGTTTATAAAGAATAAAAGGCAATTATTTGTCGAGAAATTACTATTTCAGTAAAAATAAGATCCTGGCCAGATATTTCTCGTATCAGAAAATTCTTAAAGCAAAAGTTTCAAGAAAATCCTTTTTGAAGAATGCTCTTTTAAAATTAGAAACCAGGCATGTTAGTATGTGTAACTCCCACCACAGTGCCAAATTTGATTTGTTATAAAGTAGTAATTATGATTAATACTACGCATTTTATACTAAGATATATCAGCACTAGTTTTGAATTAAGTTAAATTTAATTTTCAAAACCTTAAATTTTATTTTGTATAGATGAATTATTATCTACCTATGAGAAATTTGTAGGTACATTTATTTTATTAACTTCCCGCTACCAATAAAGGGAAGTTATTGATTTCGGTCCGATTTTCGAAAGTCGAGTTTTCATTAAATCTCCACGTTTCGAGGTCCCAGGAAGCCATTCTGACTATTCCCGCCGAGGTGTCCGACCGTGTGTGTGTGTGTGTGTGTGTGTGTGTGTGTGTGTGTGTGTGTGTG